>VXBZ01009581.1:42736-61840 GCA_013399135.1 Heliornis fulica | reverse complement strand
TACGGCGGGAGACGGGTGGGGGGGGGGGGGGGGGGGGGGCAGGAAGGGAAAGGGCGATTCAGGACAAATGGCCCAGTAAAAGCTGTCGGGCTTGGGCCACAGCTGGATTTCCAGGCAGCACTGGGGACAGCGTGGGTGTTCAGAGCCGGTTTCCTGCAGTTTTCCAATTCCACACTTTATCGCCCTTCTCCAGACCCCAGGTACCTAACCTTGCCTGGCGGCTCTGCACTACAGACCAACCTGGCTGGTCTGGTGCTCAGACAAGACACTTCAGCTCTGTTCCCAACCACCTACATCCAACTGGGGAAGGGGGGGGCAGGGCAGGGGGGAACAGGACCCAAACAAACCCCAAGCGAAACCAAAAAGCCCAATTCTTCTTCTCCTCTTCCAAACACACTACGAATTCAAGGCCACTGAATCTGCAAAGTTTCAGGTAAGACTGAAAAGATCCAAGCCTCCATAGCAGGCACATCATATCCTACATCGATTTTTTCCGAGGGCTCAGAGCTGTCCTAAGTACGCCAGCAGGCAACACTGGAACCATCGCGCTTCACGGCGAGTGGGGGTGTTTGTGCAGAAGGCAGCTTTGAGAACCCGGCTGCACAACACCCTTGCCCCCAAAACAGGGTCAGGGAGAGAAGCTGAGAGCCCCTTCTGCCCCACATCAGACTATTGCCTTGGATAAACAAACCTGAGACAACCATATCTAGTCCCTGCTTTGTCTAGACCTGGACAGGAAAGGCAGAGTGGGATGAGGACAACATCCCCCAGCAGCAAGAAGCTCACAACTGCCCTAAGTCATAAGTTCCTGGCTAATAATGTTCTTCCCCAACAAGACTAGGGTGCAAGGGGGAGGCAAAAAGCACGCTGAATGCCAGTAGCTCACCCCGACCTGGGAGGGAGACGACAGTTGGCTGTTCATCACTCACCTCATCCTCCTGCTAAGATGCTGCTGTAGAGACTCCCACTGCAAACGGGCTCTTCTCTGGGGCGTCTCCCTCTACTCTGAAAAAGCTGCGAGCGACATCTGACTCCAGAACGCTGCCTTCACCTCCTCTGCTCTCCCAGCTGCTGTTAAGATGGCATGACGCACTCCCCGCAGCTCGCCAGTGCGAAGGAGCCTACTGGGAAACAGCGTGAACCCCTTCCACCCCCATCCCCTAAGAACATAACTAAAAAATACCGACCCTCTTTTAATCAATAAATAAGGAATCTTGTTACCACAACACAAAAACTAAACATGTTCAAAGTGCAAATTACTGTCGTCAAACTGGGATGCTCCTCCTTGCCTCTCCCACGCAGGGCTCCCGTAGCCCCCGGGCCTCTCCGAGCAAACATGATCTATGAGCCAGGGCGTTCCCCCGACCTCCTGCCAGAGCCAAGGAGCGCAGTGGGGAGAGGGACGCGTGCTGTTTCACAGCTCACCCTGCCGAGGGGGGCCTAAAGTGCCAAGCCAAACTCCCAGCCCCAGGAAGAAGAGTGAGACTGCAAGGACCAGAGCGCAGCAATGCATAGACGTCGGGACCAGGGGCGAGAGGGAGTGCTAAGAAACTTGTCCAGAGCACATCATAATGCTTTCTAGTTTGCAAGTGGGGCCACGTCAAGGAGCCAGAAAGGCATCTGCTTTGGGGTAGAGCAAAAGGTTTCAGCAGTCCCTCTCACTTGGAGAAATTCATCGCTCAATCCAACCTCCTCTGCTGACGGCAGCACGTGCCCCTTTCTACAAAGGGGCAGTGGGAGAGGGAGAGAGAAGAGAGAGAGAGAAGTGGTTGGGAGAGAGAGGATGTGCTGTGATCCACGCTGGAGGGGAGCAGACCCTTCCGTTATTTACTAGTATTGTAAGTTTTGTTTAACTTTCCTCTCTTTCAGGAAGTCTTTTTTGTTTTCTTTTTTTTTTTTTCTCCTTTGTTTAAATACATAGTCCAAACTGTCCCAGCACCCACATGCTCCCCACCCACTAGGGTCCAGTGGAGTCTGAATCTTCGATGAGCACCTCCGTGGTGGCTCCCAGGATCTCTGTGTTCATGACCAGCCCCTCTGGGTTTGTACTGCTGCCACCGCCCACAAAGAGCTTGCCGTCGGCCACCAGACTCACGCGCTCCGCCCCACTGCAGTACGTCTTCTGCATCCCATCGGGGTTCAGCAGCAGGCAATCTGCCGGGGCAGCGCTTCCCAGCGGGTCTGGAAGAAGGGGGAGACCCTGGCCATCGGTGGGGGGTGCGATGGCCTCGGGATTAGTGCCCAGGATGTCGGTGCTGGTTATCAGGGCACCCGCGTTGGCAGCCAGTGCTTCAGCAATAAGCACTTCGGGGTGGCTCTTGGCTTTGTGGGCCACCACACTGTCCTTCTTCTCAAACTTCTTGCCACAAATGTTGCAGGAGAACTGGTAGAAGGAGTCCGCGTCGTGCTTCTTCATGTGCCAGTTTAGAGAAGCTTTCTGCCGGCAGGTGAAGCCGCAGATCTCACACCTGGGAGGGAATAAGGGGGAGGTCACACAGGGGGACAACGCCACACACACTGGGACAGCCCAGAACACAGCAGGGGCTTGATAAAATGGGATGTCACCACAGCTCCTGCTCTTCCACAGTGTTGTTTGCAGAGGGCTTGTGTCCCTTGGATCTCTGCTGAAACCCCGCCTCAAGGGGCGGGCGAGCCAAGTGGCAGCTCCAACACTCCTCCAGGTATGCGTTTAACAAGGACTGAGACACCAGGAACAGGTTCCAGCCCTGACACTGGAGCTACCCTGCTCTCAGCGCAGTCCAAGAACTGGCATCTCCACTGGTCCCTCAACGTAGGAAAGCAAGGGACAGACAGAGGTACTCACTGCAAGGGCTTCTCGCCCGTATGGATCATCCGGTGCACCGCCAAGTTGTGAGAGCTCTTGAACGCCCGGGCACAGTACTCACAGATGTAATCCCTTTGATCTAGAAAGTGACACCAGTTGGAGTGTTACTCTCCCGCAGACCTGCCCCCTTTCCTGCCTCTGGAGTGTTGCGCATAAAGCTGCCCAAGAAGCAGCAGAACTGGAAGTGCTGGGAGGCCAGCGGGCATGGCAGAGGAGGAAGTGTCCCACAATAAGCCACAGTAGCTGATCTGGGGAGTTATGGCATGAGTAAGACTCTCCCAAGAGCTGATTATCCATTCTGATCAACACTGAAGGAGTGAAAATTAGGATACAGACCAGCATGTTTCACTCCTTTACAGAACCCCTAAGCGATACTCGCCAGGAGGTGAATTAAAAATAGTCTCTAGACCATTTCTTTCATTTCATTTCCTTAAAAGATGGTAATGCAGAAGGAAGTAATACTCTCCTGCTCCAAGATGACAACACCTTCCTTGGCTTTGCCTCCCCAAAAGCCCTAAAGACTCTTCCAATTCCCCTCCCTCTCTGTTCACTGACCCGGAGAGGAGTCTGTACCGGCATCCCACCTCCCTGTACCTGTGTGATGTTTGGCATGCCGCAGGAGCTGCTTCTGGAGTCGGAAGAGACGGCCACAGGAGGGATGAGGACACACATACTTTTTCTTCAGCAAGTGTTGGTACTTTATGTGATGCTGTAAAGGGAGAGAGAGAGGCCTTAGATTCTCTGTACATGGCTAAGACACACAGATCACAGACAGGCCCTCGGCAGCCCACTAGACTCCAGTCATGGCAAGACTTATACCACAAACACAAAGGCTCTGGCCTCCTTTGAGAGAAGGCAGCCAAATGAGTGCAGACATCTAGCAACACGACAGACGGACACATGCAACCACAGCTGACTACCTCTACCGAAAAGACAGTGTTAGAAAGGAGAGCTTCAGCGCCGGCGGAGCATTAGCTGCCTGCCCCGAACGGCCCTTCCCCAGCCTTCACACACGCCGCTCGGTAAGCAGGAACAAAGAGTCTCAACCAACCTGCAGGTAACGTGGGTGAGCCAAGACCGTGCCACAGCCTTCCATCTCACAGCGGACGTACTGTATCGGGGGCTTCTTCCTAAGTCAGCAAGGGAACGGGCAGAGCTGTTAGCTGACGCATCTGAAGTGAAGGCAGCGGCAAGGTTTACTGCTAGGATTACTGCACCAGTATTCCAGTCCAGGCTACGCTGTTGGGGACTCTGCCCAAGCACTCCCTCTTCCAGCACTACCTGAGGGCTCTCCCCTGGGCTGAGCAAACCCCATGAGGACAGAGTTCCCAGGACCTTATTGTCAGGCAAGGCCAGGCTATCTATCAACTCGGAAGGGTTGGGTGGAGGGGACAGGGAAGGGGATACTTCAGTCAGAAGAAATCAAACATGTACCTACAGGGAGAATGGGGAAAGGAAAGAAAGGAGGGAAGTCACGGCATGATACTACTTCCCAAGCCCCTCCTCGAGGCAGATTTCCACACCATGCAAGAGAGACAAGCAGCACCTCTGCGCAGGACAGAAGGGAAGCCAGTCTTCAGAACATCACTGAGGGGATCGCTTACCTTCTCTTGGGCAGCCTTGGGCTCTTGTCGTCCTTTCTCCTCCTTCCTCTCCTGTCACAAAGTCACAGAAACAGAACTGAAAGAACCTTCTTTACACTGGTAGCAGGCAGAGTTTTTGCAGCATATGCTATAAAATGGGAGTGTGGTATATGAAACACCACAGAACTCAGGCTGAAAATCAAGACTGCACCCAACAAGTTATCTCCTCTGGCAAGACAGCCACCTGCTCTGGGTCAAAATATCCCAAGTTCCAGGGAAACACTCTCGCAATAGATGGGCAAGCTCTCTACAGGCATTAGGTAACCAGGCCTCAGTGCAAACTGTCCCTGCAGCTCACAGAACTGCCACGTCGCACAGAAGATGCGCCCTGTGCAGCTGCTGTCCCCACGTTCCCAGTCCCTCGTGACACCGTTCTCTGCATGACGCTTCGTGGTGCTTGGCAGACCTCAGGCTGCCCCGTGGCTGCGTGACTCCCTGCTAGGTCTAACCTACAGCACATCCTTGAGCATGGCTGTCTAGCTCCAACGCCTCAGCCCACTATTCCCACTGTGCGGATACCGGCCAACAGGTATCAGGGCAGCTACAACCCAACAGCCTACAGGTAGAAATCACCAACTCTGCTGCCACAATGAAGCAAGGGCTATTTCAAGAACCCTTTAACCAGGCATCACAACCTTCACAGTTCTTTCTTTCAAACTTGCAACCGGCCAAACAACTCATGACCTTGTAATTCACTTCATCCCTTCCCAGGCTGCACATCAGCACACCAGATCCTGCTCTAAATCTCTGCTGCAGACAGTCAGCAAGCTATTACCTCATGAACTGCAAGCTCTGGAATGGAAAAAAACACCCAATCTATCAAGTTGGGGGCAGGTTCAGAGGAAGGCAACATTCCTGAGAAAGAAAAGCTTCGTGTGGTTTGCTCTCACAACCCTTCCCGTTCCCTACTGCAGCTTTTATAAATATGTAATTTTGCCAACATGGTCCAGAATTGGTGGTGCACCTGATTTCCTCCACTCTGCTGGGTAACACTTCACACCACATGAAAAACATTGATCTGCATGACTAGGTAGAGCTGGGTTAATGATCTGACAGCTACTTTACAGCCCTCTGAATTTACTACAGCAGCTTACACAGCTGTCAAGACCGAAATCTACACTCCATCTGAACAGCCCTATGCCCATATATAAAATGCACCCTCCTCCTGAATAATAGCCCTGCCCAGAACATCACGCTTACTGTATTACTGTGGAGACACTTTGAGTAGATGGATGGAAGTCTTTTTCCAGACCGTTCCGAGACATCTGTATCAATGGCCAGCCCATGCCAATAACATGCTGAAGAGGCACTCGGCATTCAAGCCAAGCCCCAGGAGATACACAGGTTTTACTAGGGTCTGATCCAAACAATGCAACCGCAAGCCCCAGAGAGCCATCTCTAACTGGAAAAGCAACACAGCTTCTCAAACTTGGGCAACCTGGGCTAGTGGAGGTGTCCCTGCACATATCAGGGAATAAGAGCAGCATGATCTTTGAGGTCACTTCCAAGCCAAACCATTCTGTGAAATTCTCATCATCCTTACTCCCCTCTGGGGTAAACAAGCTCTGCATAATGACAAGAATGGAAAAGACCATTAAGATCATCGAGTCCAACCATCCCTGTACTCTCCTAAACCATATCCCTGAGCACCTCATCTACCCATCTGTTAAATACACCCAGGGATGGGGACTCCACCACCTCCCTGGGCAGCCTGTTCCACACCCCAACAGCTCTTTCCATGAAGAATTTCTTCCTGACATCTCATCTGAACCTGCCCTGGCGCAGCTTGAGGCCTTTCCCCTTGTCCTATCACCTGTCCCTGGGCAGAAGAGACCATCACCCACCTCTCTACAGCCTCCTCTCAGGTCATTCTAGGCAGGGAGAAGGTCTCCCCTCAGCGTCCTCTTCTCCAGGCTAAACACCCCCAGCTCCCTCAGCTGCTCCTCGGAAGGTTTGTTCTCCAGACCCTTCCCCAGCCTGGTTGCCCTCCTCTAGACCCACTCCAGGACCTCGATGTCCTTCTTGGAGTGAGGGGCCCAGAACTGAATGCAGAACTCGAGGTGCAGCCTCACCAGTGCCAAGTACAGGGGCACAATCACCTCCCCAGACGTGCTGGCCACATCATTTCAGATACAAGCCAGGATGCCACTGGCCTTCTTGGCCACAGCTTGGAAACAGCGAGGGAAGTGTGATCAGAGGTGCGCAGAGCTCCATGCCGCAGCCCAGCAGAGGGAGCTCCGTCTGTTACAATTGCTCACAGCAGCACAAAGGCTGCTTTTTGATTCCCCCCTTCACTATCTCAAAGAAGGGCTTTGACGCTGATGTGTAAATGTCATCTTCCACAGCTGCCAGAGGGAACGCTTCGGTGCCGGCCACGTTGCAGTGACACCCCAAGGTTCTGGGTTTCTGTTCAAAGCACTGGTGACTGACATGGCAGCTAAAGTTTGTCTGACTGCTCCAAACCGAGGGAGAATGCAGCAGCTGGTTTCCCTGAGCTCTGGTGTGTTAGTTCCATGAGCACAATGAGGACATCTGCTACACAACACCCCGAAACATTCCTGTGCCTGCCCCCAAGAGAAGCAGCGTCACCTTCTCAGACTTTGCTTTCTACCACTTAACCCACCTCAGACATTGCAACAGGAACCAATTTTAAGAGTGGTCTAAAATATTTGACACTGTGTGGCCATATCCAGGAACCGCAGCACGGAGAACAAAGCCTGAACTTAAACTCAATGAAGATACCAACTCTCTTATCTTTCCCTGTCAAACATGGGAGCAGGGCTTCTATCAGAAGAAAAAGCTCTGCACTATTACCTTCCTGGCCTGGAGGAGGGGGGAAGCCACCATCACCACCAGAAATCTGTTGTAGACTTGCAAGAACACAAAGTACAAGTAACTACAGAGTTGTACTCACTTCCTTGGTGGTTCTTCATCCTCATGAAACTCACTCTCTTCTTTTACTTCTACTTTAATCTCCTTCTGTTTCTCCTTCTCCTCCTTCCCCTTGCTAGCTTTTCTCCGTTGTTTTGGCGTTTCCCTAGGAAGACACAAATACAACACATCACCCCAATGCTGCATCTGCTTTTTAAGGAGATTTAAGCAAAAACTGAACTTCAGGTCTATTGATCAATCCCACAGCTAGGTAGAAACATGATCAAGGAAGAACCCAGCAGGTGGTGGGGCTATAAAGCCTCTAGCCCCTAAAAGAAGAATCACAATAGCTGTAGGCAATATTGAGAATGTCCAATGGGAGCCATTCCACCTTGGCAGCCCTCACGGGTTCTTCAGGTCGTAATAAACACATTCAGCTAAGATCTCACCATGTTTTTGCATGTCTACAAGCAGTACATAATCCGACATACTTTTCTAGATGGGGCTTGTAGGTTTCATCTCTTGGGTCATCTTTGAATGGAACTTCTTCCTCACTGATGAGCATCTCCTCATCATCACTGCTGGGAGGAAATAAGAACAGAGACCTTTAGAGCAACAGCTTAAATGCCACAGCAGGAATACCGACACGTCATGCCCCAGGATGAGAAGCACACTCTTACACAGCACTTTCTCGCCTAGCACAGCTAGGGAAAACTAACAGCTTGCACGAAGGAGCACAACGGCAGGCAAAACAGACAGGCTGGGCAGAGCAAGCTCCTCTGGCAAACCCTCCTAATGACAGCAGCAGCTCCTGAAGGAACAGAGCTACTGGGCGAAACGCCCAGATTAAATCTTACTAACCGTCTCTCCACAACATCCCCCAACATCTGCAGTCCATCCACAATCCAAACTGGAAATGCAGAGGTCTGGGACAGAATGAGAACAGAGCTGCTACCCATCCCACAGACCCTTTCCTTTTTTTCCTGTCTCGAGACACCAAACAGGAAGAAATACCCCAAAATAAAGAGTTTCCTACCTGATTCCAGTGGCAGACTGATGCTCTTCTGTGACCTCTGAAAGGAAAAGTCACCATTAGAGGTTTCACTCTGAGCTCACCGCAGTAACCTCACCTGTCTCAAGGTGACAGTTCAGCATGAGGCACACCGGCGACAGAAGGTGCTTATGACCAAGAAGCACCATGCCTGTACCAGCCACATGCTGCACGCACCCCACAAAAGTTACACCCACATCCAGCTCCCCAAAAAGCTTCCCAAAACCTGACTATCTCCGCACACTTCCACGCCAGGGCTTCCCACGTACCATACTCGAGCTGGTCTGTGTTCGGCTCTGACTTGCAGACGAGCTGAAGGGAACCAGTCTTAGATCTAGAGGCACGTGAGTTCTCAGCGTCGCGCTGGCGGCCTGCAGCCGCTGACCTGCTGCTGCGCCAGCTCCTGCTAGGCCTGGCTGTGCTGACAGGAGAGCCGTGGCTGAGTACACCGGAAACTTCCTCCTCCTCTTTCTCTTCTTTGGGATCTGAAACACCCATTGCAATCTTAATAACAACAATAATGATAATAATCCCATCGTTAATTCGTGCTCCTCTCTGTTTTGCAATGTTGAATGGCGTAACTGACCCACCAGCTCTGACAGGGAAGCCACCACCCCTCCCAGGGCCAAGCCAGACCTGACACGGCCCTGGGGCCTTACCTCAGCAAGTCTGCATTTAAAACTCTCTCTGCATTTCCTACTGCCTCAAAGTAAAGGCAAATACTTAAAACCAGCTTACATTTCCCTCTGATAAGACTTAAGATGATTTTTTGTTCTTGCTCTGATATCCCTTTAGCTCTACAAGATAGACAGCCATAAACCTATGCCACTGCTTTATGAAAGACTAGTTTCAAAACCGGACAACATCAGAAGTTGTGTCTTCAGAATCCCCCAAACATGTATTTACTCAGACTTGTACACCTGGTATTAACCCTGAGGTATCTGTGTGCTTCTGGTCTTATGTTAGAGCAAAAAGCATCACAAGCACTGTTGGTCTGAGGTCTCAGCCCTTCATTTACACCTCCTACATCTTCTAAGGACCGGCCAAGTTAGCTGCTCTGCTGTACTGGGAGACCCAGTGAAACAAACTGCACGGCAAGAGCCAGGAGGATGCCCTGGCAGCAAGGGAGGGCCACCGCATTGGAAACACAGTGAGGAAACAGGGATGCCGCTAATCCCCTTTCCTCAGTACTCATCAGACCACACTTGGATCCCACCTCCAGCTTTGGATTCCCACCATGAGAAAGCAGTCCGAGCAAGCCTAAAGAGGACCACTGAGACAGTCTGGGGCTAAGATGCACAACCTGTGAGAAGCAGCTGAGGGAATCTACTGGAGTCCCTCAGGGGTTGGCACTGGGACCAGTATCGTTCAACATATTCACTGATGACCTGGATGAGGGAACAGAGTGCACAGACAGCAAACTTGATGACTGAGACAAAGCTGGGAGCAGTGGCTGACACCCCAGAAGGTTGTGCTGCCATTCAACAGGACTCAGGCTGGAGAGCTGGGCAGGGAGAAATGTAATGAGATTTAACAAGGGCAAATATAGGGTATTGCACCTGGGGGAGGAACAACCCCAGGGACCAGTATAGGTTGGGGACCAGCCTGTTGGAGACCAGTGTAGATGAGAAGGACCTGGGGTACTTAGTGGGCAGCAAGATGACCACGAGCCAGCAATGTGCCCTCGGGGCCAAGAAGGCCAATTGCATCCTGGGCTGTATTAGAACAGGGTGTCTAGTAGGTCAAGACAGGTTCTTATCCCCCTCTGCTCTGCCCTGGTGAGACCTCACCTGGAATAAATATTATGTCCAGTTCTGGGCCCCTCGGTTCCAGAAGGACATAGAACTCCTTGAAAGAGTCCAGTGCAGGGCCACCAAGATGATGGAGTGGAACACCTTCCTTCTGAGGACGAGCTGAGAAGAGTCTCTTTAGCTTGGAGAAGAGGAGACTGAGGGGTGACCTCATTAATGTCTATAAACATGTAAAGGGTGAGTGTTGGGAGGACAGAGCCAGGCTCTTCTCAGTGATAGCCAGTGACAGGCCAAGGGGCAATGGGTTCAAGCTGGAGCAGAGGAGGTTCAGTGTGAACATAAGGAAAAACTATTTCCCTGTGAGGGTGATGGAGCCCTGTGACCGGCTGCCCAGAGAGGTTGTGGAATCACCTTCTCTGGAGACATTTAAGACCAATCTGGACATGTTCCTGTATGGTTTAATCTAGGTGACCCTGCTCAGGCAGGGGTGTTGGGACTAGATGACATTTTGAGGTCCCTTCCAACTCCTAATGTTCCGTGATTCTGTGAAACGTTCTTGTTGAGCCAGGAGGACAGAAAACCCTGGAGGGACAGGGCAGCAGACTTACAAGGTACAGGCAGGTTACCAAGCCACCCAAACCTCCTCGCTGAGGGGCACAGGCCACCCCCTGAAACAGGGAGGTCTGACTGGAGACAGGAAAAGCATTTGCCCCGAGGAGGGCAGTCATGCACTGAAAGACAGGCTCAGCAAGGCTGTGCGGCCTCCACAGAACAGACAGGAGGCACCTTTAAAGGTCACCTCATCCACCCCTGCTGCAGACAGCAGGGATTTCTTTAACTACAAAGGTTGCCCCAAGCCCCATCCAACACAACTTTCAACTTTTCCAGGGACGGGGCATGTACCACCTCTCTAAGGAGCACGTTCCAGTGATCTACTACCCACATAAAAATTGAAAACAACAAACCAAAACATCTCTTGCTTTCTACCTGCTTTCAAATCTACCCTCTTTTAGTTCAAAACCACTGTCCCCCATCCTTTGGTACAGACCCTGAAGTGTCACCACCTTTCCTGAAAGCCCCTTTGAAGTACTTTGAAAGGCCACATTAAGGTCTCCCTGGAGCCTCCTCTTCACCAGGCTGAACACCCCAACTCTCTCAGCCTGTTTCTGTAGTAGAGGTGCTCCAAGTCTCCAATCATCTTTTTGGACTCCTCTGGACCAGCTCTAACAGATCCACATCTGTCTTGTCCTAGGGACCCCAGAGCTGGACACAATGAGGTCTCACCATAGTAGAGAAGGAGAATGCTCTCCCTTGACCTGCTGGTGAATCAGTCCAGGACACATGGCCAGCTCATGTTAGGCTTCACATCAACCAACACCCCCACTCCTTCATGGCAGGGCTGCTCTCATTCTCTTCGGACACCAGCCTGTAGCAATACCAGGTGTTGCCCTGACCCAGGTGCAGCCCCTTGCACTTGGCCTCACAGAACCTTGTGAGGTTCACCTAGGCCCACTTCTCCAGCCTGTCCAGGCCTGACTTGACAAAGTCCTGAGGAACCTGACGAGAAGCCTGTGTTGAACCCAGCAGGTGGGACCAGAGATACCCCAAGGTCCCTCCCAATCTGAAGTCTCTAATTTTGCATCAAGCCTTTTGAACCAAATGATCCTTTTATTTCCAGCACGTCATTTGCTTTGCGTGACGTGTTCCCCAATCCTTGATTAACAGGGTGGGAATAATTAACGTTTGACTGAAAAAGTATGCCTGACTGGAATACAGGATGTGAGGCATCACAATTTGGTTGTAAAACACAGACACGTCTGATACCTAGCACATATGAAGTCCACTTCAGCATCAGAGCATGAGCTGGGCTTCCTCTTCACCTTCCTAGTGTAGCAGACCTCCAGGTGAGCTACGACTGCTTTGTATTTTTCATCTGAATTTTGAACACCCTCAGGTTTCCTGAATGAGGAACTGATTCCAAAGACACATGATACCAATCTACAGAAATTTCGCCCCCTCAAACACGACCATGCTACCAGCATTAGCGCACACCACTGCTCATGAGGGGTTTATTACCTTACAAGATCAGCTCACTTCTCAACAGCTTGTATTTTAAAGACTGGACTTACAGACTTGAAACAAAGAAGTCCTAAAACATCAATTTTTTTATGTCTCTTTCCCTAGATTTGCTTTTCCATTCACAAAACCAGCTGTCTCATTAATCCAGCCTGCTCTCAACCAAAGAGGACTCACACCTATGTTAGCATCAGGAACACAGCTGTCCTCATCTCTCTGTATCACCAAGGAGATGCCTACCTCTCCCAACTGATGACCCACGGACATTAGTTATTTTTGGTCCTGTCTCAGATACTGCCCTTAGCCTGGATAAATTCAGGCCCTGTGGATAAACACAGCAGCATCCTTCTCCTCTCACAGTCTCCAGAAAGAAAGCCACGCTCTGTTATAGTGGCTTTTGGCTACAGGCGCAAAGCGGCACGAGAAACAGGGGATAAACATGGCAGACAATCAGGCTCTGCTCTTCCAACAGCAGAAAGTCTCCAGAAAAAGAAACATGGGAAAATTCTAGATTTCAAAGGCTGTAATCGATTGATTCTGCATCTAACACCATATAAACCTGTCAGCATTGCTAGCTCTGGCTAGCCAGAGCTTCTCTGGAGGGTTCCTGCCCTCCCAGAAGGCGCATGGAAAACAGATTATAGGCCAACATCCTATTATTTCCTCACAAGTGTCAACAGCAGTGATGGACACCAGAATTCAGACTCCAGGAAGACAACAGAAGATGTGCGACACAACAGGCACCCACACAACCCCCATGCAAACCAAGAAAGCAGCACTTTTCAGACCAGCCACTGTTGTGTGCGTCCTCCTTCCCATGTGCGACCTCAGATGAAGACCCAGTATTGCTGACCCTCACCCAAATCACATTTCACCGAGGGGGAACAACAGAAGCCACAGCTTGGCAGAAACGAGCCTGACAAGAAGCATCCCTGTGCTCACCCTCTCTGGTGACCTCCAGAAGCGACATGAATTGTTATCCACCTCATCCTGTAGCTTCTGCTCTGTTAGCTTTGGGAACTGCAGGGATGGAGGCATCGTGCAGAAAGTCATTCAAGAGAGATGGGGCAGGGAGGAGCAGAAATCCACTTTCTGAAGTCCTACCAATCATTTTGACCTTTGGCTCCTGGTGTTCTTCCTACTTTGAGTTCTCCCTGATGTCACCTGAAGATAAACAGCTTTCATTCTGAGGTACCTTCACCCGCTCAGCTGGCTCTTCTCCAAGCCCTTTAAACTTAACAGCAACCAGGGCAGCAAACATACATAGATCCGAGTGATGGTACACAGGAGACAAACATCCTTGAATCTTAAGATTTGTGAAGAAAATCCCAGTCTCACTGGGAGAAGGAATCAGAAAAGGAAACCTGGGAAGAAACCAGCAACAAAATTTTAACTCCCATATGGTTCAAGACCACCAAAACCAAAGCCTGTGGGCACAGCAAGCCTAAGCAGTAGCTACAGGCATCCCACAGCTGACATCTCCCCAACCTTCTTGCCAGGCACCGAAGGAACACAAAGTCCCAGGCACGTATAAATTACGCACCATGAAGAGCAGGAAGGGACAGTCCAAGCCAGCAGCATTTACTTCCTGAAGAAGCAGCAGTTCTTCATTGCAGGACTTGTCTGATCACACTGCGTCTGTCCACCACTCTCCTCCCACCCTGTTCCACATATAACTCATGGATGCAGCAGCTATGTTCCTCCGTGTTCTGGGAAAGGGAAGTGGGTTGGAGAACAGAGCGCTGAATCTCTGCACAGACGTGGTTTCACAAAGCTGGCGACACAGCTGGAAGAGGCCGATGCTGTCCTCACATTTCACTGGGAATGAAGGATGGAAGCCCTCTGAACCTTCTTGCTTCTGCTGCTCACAGCCCAACTTGTAAACCTGGCCCAAGCCAGCCTTTTGGAGCTGGTGCACCACTACGCGCCCGTCCTGCTATGGGGGCAGCTCAGAAATTCACTCAAGTACTCCCAGAGCTGGGAATTTACCTGGTACCCTACATGGCTTTCACCAGCCACACCCACCCAGGTGTTCATGCTCCTGTTTTCCATCCCCCCCTCAGTCTGCGGCTCAGGGGCAAGCTCACTGCAGCAATATATTCCTCTCATGATACTGGTGTGACATCAGCAAAATACTCACACTGCTTCATTCCCAACATACAGAACACAGGAACTTCCAGCTATTGCAAACTGTGTTGGTTCCTACCAAGAACTTCTAAGCACTGATTTAGAAGGCATCTGAAAGCATCTTACCAACCCCATGGAGTACACACCTTTGGAAAATACCCATGTACAGTTAAGCAAAAGGAAAATAAACTAGGAATTAAGTTACGAAACGATGGTTATAAAAATCATGAAATTGTGCCCATGGGACACAGGAAAACCCTCACAGAAGTAGGTTTGGGCAAGCAGAGTTATTTCACTTCAGAGTGTTTTTATACAGTTTGATTTTAAATAACAGCGTCTCTCTCTCTCTAAACACCGACAGTCTTACAGGAAAACAGACAGCACCGAAGCAGCACGAAGCTTTAGGAATACAAATAAGGAGATGTAACATGAGTTATCGGTGTTATATATCCATTCTGTATGGGTGGTCTTAAAGTTCTCCATCGTTTCTTAATCCATAGAACCTTACAGCTTTTCTGGCGGTTAAAAGCAGACTGCTGCAGAACAAGCTTGTCTTCCCCACTCTCTTCCTTCCACAGTGCCTGGAGGAACAGCTCACTGACCTTCCCTCTGCCCAGAGCCCACAAATCACAGATGGAAAACCAGTGAGGTGGGAGAACGACCGCAATACCAGGTACCCACAGAGCCCATGACAGTAGCCTCACATGGGAAGACAGGGAAAAATACGATGATGATGGAAGTCAGTCACCACGGTAGATCAACACATACAGAGACCCAATAGAACCATTTCCCACAAAACTCCCTTTCTAATGCAGTTTCTACAACCGTACGCTGAAGATACAAACACCGCTGGCATCAGCCCCTAGATCACACTGCACAAACACCCACACTGATTTGAGAACGGGCTTCCAGGGTGGCGACTCCCCATGCACACGGCATGACATCACTTCTGATGGCAGCTTTGTGGCTTCATGCAGCCCTGATCTACCTCTCAACCTCTTCTCTCCACCTTCTGATGAGCAGCACCACCACACAGTCGTGTACCGATACATGCTCGAGGAACCATGCTGGACCTTGTTCTTCATGTCACAAAGAAGCATCGATACCAACATGAAGTTACAAGACAAAAACACGCAAGAGAAAGAGCTCTCGTAAACAGAGGTCCACCTCGAGTACAGCTAGCTGCATGACACAAGCAGAGACACATTAGGCCTGCAGATTCAGTAGCCTGAGCGTTCATTTGCAGCACATGGTGTGTGTACAGATGTTTCCAACTCTACCCTCTTCTTTCTTACTGTGGGAGGTTATCTTCTGGCAATCCACCAATTCGGCCCCTCTGAAGTCTCACCCAGAATATCGTGTACAGTGCTGGGCTCCCTGCATCAGGAAGGGCAGGGAGCTGCTGGAGAGAGGACAACAAAGGGCTATGGAGATGCTATGGGGATGAGAACGTCTCTCACCAAGAGAGGCTGAGGGCCTTGGGCCTGTTTAGCCCAGAGAAGGCTGAGAGGGATCTTCTCAGTGTTGATAAATCCTTGGGGAGTGGGGTCAGGAGGATGGGGTCAGTCTTTGTTCAGTGGTGTCCACAGACAGGACAAGAGGCGATGGGCACAAACTGGACTAGAGGAAGCTCCAACCAACCATGAGGAGGAACTTTTTTCTGGTAAGAGTGGCAGAGCCCTCAGATGGGCTGCCCAGAGGGGTTGGGGAGTCTCCATCTCCGGAGACATTCAAACTCCATGATCCTGGATGCTGTCCTGCACAGCCTGCTCGAGGTGACTCTGCTGTGGCAGGGATGGGACTGGATGATCTCCAGAGGTCCCTGCCTTCCAACCCCTGACACTGAGTGGTTCTGTGAGGACAAAGCAGATCTGCTTTGGTAAGAAAGTAAGGCAGGAGCTCTAGCACTGAGCACCAACCTGGCATCCTTGTATTTGGATAGCAGTCCTCTCAAAGAGCTGCACAGGTCTTTCCAAAGTCTGACTGAGTGACAGGGCGGTCACCAAGCAGCAGAGGCAACATCTTACGGAGAGGTGGACAGCAAGAAACTGGTTTGGGGGTAAAGTCAAATCAGAGAAACAGGTTTTGACTGACTGCTAACGAGAGCCACAGTAAGCACTGAATTTTCAATTCATTAAATCCATATTCCAACAATTAAAACTATTCAGGCCTAACTAAAAGGAAAATTATTGCCACAAGAATATCCAGTGTTGTGGGAAGTCAAACATGAATTCTTCCATACGGCGTGAGCCTAGCTACACAAATTCATTTATAAACGAGATTAAACCTTCTACTTATGTAACTAATATTTCCACAGAAACACGCTGGGGAAATAGAGCCATTGTGTGACTAAGCAGCCAAGGCAGGAACTTGGTACAGCTGACTCTGCAGCTGCCCTCATGCGCACTCGTACAGTAACAGGCGCGTACGAATTCCCACACGACAGACACCTTCGACTTTAACCCTCCTGCAACCTTCCCGTCAGACCCGCACAGTCAGACCTTTGCGCCCGCAGTCCTGAGCCAAGGAGCAGAAAAGCCCTGGGATCACACAGCGCGATATGGAAGGATGTAAAACTTGGCAAGAAGCTTCTGCTGTTAAAGCATCTCACTTCGACTCAACAGCACCGATTTAGCTGCAATCACACCCATCGCCTCTATGATTTTACCTCAAAGCATCATCCTGAGCGTAAGGCAGCACAACTCACTGGACAAACCTGGGCGCAGCAAGGTTTTTGTTTGTCCGACTGACACATGGGATGTGCCACCAGGTACATGGCGCTCCCACAGGCCACCTGCCCTGTATGCGGAGGCCAACACCTACAGCTCATGCAAATTCAATATTCTAAACTAGATTCAAGGACTTTATAGTAAAGGATAACGCGATGCAAATCGCATGATGAATTAAATTCCACACTGCAACTCACACCATTAAACACCAGCACTAAATTCAGTGCCTTTGGTGGAGCCACTTGGCTATTCTACTGCGTTTCTTCCTCAACCCAGCTCCACTCCAAGGGCAAAACAACACGTGGTGTTTTACAGAGGATCCCAGCTACAGCCCCACTGCGCAAGGAGACCTTCATTTTGCTTACACCTGGTTAGCCTCTTCAAATATTTTATGCTAAAACCCACCCAAAAAAGCAGACAGTGGAACAGAAGCTTATCTGCTGTGTATTCCGGCTGAGGAAGGCACTTCACTCTGCTCCACAACCAGGGCTCATTGGTGGAAACAACAACCTTGGATGTGCTGGTTGTGTTTTGTTTGGTTGTTTTGTTGTGGGCTGGTGGGGTTTTCTTGATAAGAAGGTGTTAACTAACTGCTGAGCTCACACAGTTTACACTGGATGAACAAAAGTTCTGCTTCTGGTCACAGCTCCTCATAATTACAGCTTTCTTAAGCTACTCTTTCACCCTATAAACTTCCCTTTCATCCTTAAAGATGTAAGCATATAACAAGTTCTCCATCCACTAAAGCTGGAGGACCAGCATAACCCCTTAAATATTCTGATGTCCCCATCTCTTGTTTCTCCTCAGCACCTGCAGAACAGACCTGGGCCCAGGTTTTGATGGCTACTTGGGACCACTGCATAACAAGAGTGTTATGCTGTGCATAACACAGCACAGCAAGATTGTGGCACACCATGGTCAGGTCCGAGCTTGATAGCTCAGTAAACAGCCTAGTGGTTACTTGGAAGTTTCTGCACGCTGTGAACATGTGAACATCAGTAGCAGCTTATCACAGCTCCAGAGACTTGAGAGAGGGCCTGGAAAGGAGCCACACACCATCCATCAGGTCACAAAGTGTTTTTACAAGGAAGACTCAAGAGATGTTGGCTACTTCCGTGGGAAAGCCCTGACTCTGCAGGTGGAACACATCAGTAGGAGTAATTCAGAGCTTACCTTTACCAGCTGCTTTATCCGTGCACCTGAAAAACACACAAAGAAATACAAAAGGCAAGCATAAGAGACAATGTCTACGGTGTGGCAGCAGAAACAGGCAGTTGAACGGTGTAGAGAACAAGCCCGAACTCCCAGCTGCAGCCAGACCCGCCACCTCACTCTCAAACCACGTGGTTCAACCCAGTTGGATTCGTCTGGAGAGAGCAGAGATGGGCTATGCCAACACACCTCCAAGACCCCAGCTGTGCCCGCAGCAGTTACGCCCGAACCAGAGGCGCTCTCTGTCTCAAGGCCATGGCAGACTGGGCTGCATGACCCAACGCCCCGAGCCCACACGTGGTGCGGTGGGTCCCCACTTCAGCAATAAGCAAACAGCCCGGTACCGAGTCCCACCACCCCAATCACCAAGGCACTTGGCGCACGGAGAGCCGGCACCAAAAGGGGACCGAGCACGGAGGAAGGCGGCAGCCACCTCGGAGGAGGCACTAGAGGCTTCGCATACAGCCGGCGGCCCGCCCGCTGCGATGGGCCGGACGGCCGAAGTCTTGCTGCCCTTCCTGGGAAGGGACTGCCGGGGCCGGCCCAGAACAAAGAGGCGGAGGCCCGGGGCACCCCGCGGCTGGAGGCGGGTCCCGGGGCCTAGGCGCCAGTCGAGCGGGACAGGGGGAAAACGGGAGGGGAGTGGGGGGCGGAAGATGCCGCCCGGCCGGGGCCGCCCGCTAGCCTCCCCCCCCCTCCTCGCTACCCCAGCCCCGACGCCACAGGGCACTCACCCAGCCCGGGGGACCTTCTTAGCCGCGGGCGGTGTCTCGGCGGCAGGCTGCTCGGCGGCGGCGGG
>VXBZ01009581.1:14777-35738 GCA_013399135.1 Heliornis fulica | reverse complement strand
AGCAATAAAACACCCAGCTCTGCCCCTACTCCCTGCACTGGTGGATTTATTTCTCCTCCCATCATCGCTAGGAAGGCAAGACCCCTCCTCACTTGTGGCAGACAGTGGTCAGACACCCCCACACTCAGAGCCAAGCACAACTCGGGGCAAGGCCAGGTCCTGGCACAGCAGCAGCAGCACATAAACACACTTTAAAAACTTTTATTTATATAAAAAAATCATTTTGTTTTAAAAGCGTTACAAGAGTGTGCACAGGAATCAGACAAGGAATGGCTTGGCGCTCCCTGGTGCCCTCCCCAGCCCTCTCCCCACCGGCTCTGGGGGGCAGGGGAGGGAAGTAGGAAACTTTGCTTTGTTTTTGGTTTCTTTGGTATTAAAAAAAAAAAAAAAACCAAACCGAGGGAAGAGTTAGACCCCAGAACAAAACCCAAGTGAGCTGAGGTGGGGCTCGAGACAGGGCCGGGGGGCTCGGCTGGAGCTAGTGGGGGCACAGGGCAGGAGCAAGGCACAGGTGCTGCCTCCTGCCATCCCCCGGCTCCGGGCAGAGCTCCTGCTCCAGGCTTGGCTCCACCAACGAGGCTTCCAGTTGCACAGGGTGTCCCAGGGCCCCCCCGAGAGATCCCAGGGCTCAGCTGTGTCCCCCCACCACCACAGTGCACAGGAGGAGGAGGAGCAGGGCCCGGCTCCTGCAGCACTCCAGTCTCCCCAGGCCAGGACGCAGCCTGTAGCTGAGGGTGGGGGGGGCTGGGCTCCCCATCAAGGGGGCAGCGCTGCGGGCAGGAGCCCCACAGTACAGTTCAGAAGAGCTATTTCACAGTGGTGAAAGAAAGGCACGTGTCAAGAGAAAGGCGGGGGGGAGGAGGGGCACCGCCACGGGCGAGGGGGTGTCCTAGCTCTCCCCAAAAGGCCTCCCCACCTCCATCATCCGCAGGGACTGATGTGTCCCCCTCCTAGGCCAGGAGGCCAATTTCCACCCGAACCCTCTTCCCTCCTCCCTGGAGACCCATGGCCACATACAGAGCCCTCCGGAGGATCCAGAGGGAGATTCCCCCACCCTCATCTAGAGCAAAGCAAGAGAAGTTATTGCTGGTTTTCCTCTCCCCTCTCCTGCCCCTGAGCCCAGACCCCTGCCCCTGGTCCCACTGCCCCCGGGGGAGGGACGTTCCCCTTGCCTCTGGTTACAGACTGATCCCGCGGAAATAACAGATCCTAAACGAAGCCGAAGGGAAATAAGGCGTGTGAGGTCCCAGCCCCTGTCCCCGCAGGCGTCCCCAAGCAGAGGGGACAGCGCGGGAGAGAAGGCAGCTCCTGGTCAAGGCAGAGATCCAGAGTCCTTGTGCAGCATCCACAGTCAGGCAGGAGGAAGGGAGGGGAGGGAGGTTGGTTTTACCCTCTGGAGGAAGGAGGTGGCGGAGGACCGGGAGGAAGAAGAGTTATCAGTCGCAGTGTCCCCAAAGAAGGGGGGTTGCAGCGGTCAGGAGGCGGCAGAGTGGCCCGGGCTGTCCCCAGGGATCATTTGGCTGGTTGGCACAGACAGTCCGGCAAAAATTCCAGAAGTAAGACAAGGTAAGAGTCAGTGTTTCCATTCCACCGTGACGAGTTATATATATATTTATNAGGCAGCAATTGCAGGCAGCAGCGATCAGAGGAGGATTTGGCCGGCTGAGGCATCCCCAAGAGTGGTCACCGCTGTCGGGTGGGGCAGGGCACCGCGGGACATACCGACACGGAGGAACACACAGCGGCATCCTCCTCTGCCTCCTCTACCTCAGGCTGCGATTCCTGCCCCTCCTCCTGCTGCAGACACACACACACACACGGGTTAGTAGGGGCGACGGAGCGGGATGGGGAGGTGTTAGTTGTGGGAGCCCAGCTCTCCCCTCCTCCTCCTTCTGCCAGTACCGCACGGTCTCCCCCGCGCTCCTCCGGCGTTAGGAAGAGCTGCTCACCATCAACGGTGCTGCCTTCACCGGCTCCACATCTCCGAGGTCACCGGAGCGGTCCAGTGTCCTGCTGTGGTCCCGCTCATTGAGTGTGGAGTAGTTGTCTGGAGCAGGAGAGGGGACAGTCAGGCCCGTCACCTCCGCCACCCTCAACGCCACCCGCTCCAAGGAGGCAGAGGGCCTCCGGTCCCACTCCTACCTGGTCCCATGGTGCTCATCTGGATCTCCTCCCGGGAGGACTTCTTGTCTGCAGGCAGGGGAGAGCAGCAGGTCAAACCACTGCCCACACCAGCCAGGAGCCCCGAGGTGCCTGCGCCCACCGCCTCCAGCACCCACGGACGGCCTTGTGCGGGCACAGGACGGCCCCAGGCTGGGTGCCAAGGGGGAGGCACGTACCTGGTTTTTGGCTCCTGTCGATGAGAGGCAAGGTGCTGTCATCAAAGGAGTTGCCTCCCTGGCTCCGAGAGGCATTGCTCAGGTTCACCTGGAGCAGCAGACAGCAACCGCTCACATCCCGGCCCAGATACTCCTTCCCTATTCATCACATCCCACCCCTCCGGCCTCCAAGCCAGGGACCCTCCCCACAGCCCTCAAGCAAGTGCCTGGAAGCCACCAGAGCCTGGGGCTGCAGCAACACTGAGCCCACCCATCCTAAGGAAAGTCCCAGCGTTTGGGGAACAAATGGAGCCCTAGAGAACCTCCAGCACTGGCACCGTGGCTCTCGGTACCACAAACATTCCTGCCTGCAGACCCACAAGCTCATGGGTGGGTTCTCCTGCAGCTGGGCATCCCCCTACCTGGAAGTCTGACTTCTTCCAGCCTTCCTTCTCCAAGGGCTTCCGCAGCTCTTTATACCCCCAGACGGTCTGCAAGACGAGAGCAGCTGCTCGCACTTCTCTCTCCGAGCGGTTCCTAGGGAGGAAGAGTGAAGGACAAGATGCTTGGAAATACCCTTGGCCTCGAGGAAGCCCCCAGAGAAGCCCCTCATTACCCTCTGAGGGGAACCTACCCAGATTTGTTGATCAGCACCAACTTCTCAATCCCCTGCGTCTCCCGCAGCTTCTTGGCGGCCTCGAGGTTGTCTACGATTACTTCATTGATGGTGTTGAGGATTGACACCACGGTGTCCTCGGGGAGGTTTTTGGCCGGGGTCTGCTGGCCTCCGGGCAGGTTCTTCACTAGGTTGGGGATGGCATGTTTACCTGGGAAGGGGGAAGAGCTGGGTGTGAGCAGTGAGGAACAAGGTAAAGTCACTTCAAAGGCTCGGGGACGATGCTGATGTCCCCCTCAGCGGAGCTCAGCACATGCTCCTCCAGGAGCCGAGAGGAACAGACACAGGGCTGATGCCCACGCGCTTCCTCGGCTGCCAAGACCAGGAAGAAGTCTCCATGCGGAGAGTGCAAGGAACTCTCCTCCACAGCCCTCACCTATCAGCTCCTTGTTACGTGCATCCACAGCCAGGTTGCGCAGGGCTCCGGATGCCGCTTTCACCACGCGCTCGCTGTCATTGGTCAGGAGGTCAGCGATGGCAGAGAGCCCCTTCTCCTGGCGCAGCGCCGAGCGGATGTACCGGCCATACTGCAGGCGAGAAGCAGAGCGCCATGGTGTCACCGGCCTCTCCCCGCTCCCAGAGCTGGGGACAACGCTGGGAGCCCCCGCCACCCACTCTCAGTGCCCTGGCTCTGCCCATGGCAAAGGCCCAGTTCCCAGCCTGAAGCCCAGCAGCAGGGCGGGTAAGTGACGCCGCCCATCATATGCAGCACTGATGGCAGCCCAAGAGTGACAGCCAGTGCTGGACACGTCCGGCTCCGAGGCACTCACCGTCCAGCTGCCAGCACACAGGTTCTGGATGGCTCCTGCCGAAGCCTCCAGGATGGCCGGGGTTTTGCTCTCCTTGAGAAGGGAGATGTATATCCGGATCACCTCGGGCTGGAAGAGGAGCTCGTAGCCTGCCAGAAGAACACAGGTAGGGAGATCTCACTCAAGGGCACATCCAAAGGGGCGCTGCTGGCACGACAAGGGTGGGAGCTGCTCCCCAGGCCCACTGCCCCGTGGCTGATGCATCCCTGGGACCAAGGGATGGGACACAGGGTGGGACAGGGACAGCAGACCTGGTAGCACAGCACTGAGCAAGCAACCCCCACCTGTAGGTGGGATGGACCTGGGGGTCCTGGTAGGCAGCAGGATGACCATGAGCCCCAGCCAAACAAATGCATCCTGGGATGTATTAGAAGGGGGGTGGCTAGTAGGTCAAGAGAGGTCCTTCTTCCCTTCTACTCTGCCCTGGTGACACCACACCTGGAATAAATATTGTGTCCAGTTCTGGGCCCCTCAGTTCCAGAAGGACATAGAACTCCTTGAAAGAGTCCAGCACAGGGCCACCAAGATGATGAAGGGAGTGGAACACTTTCCTTCTGAGGACAGGCTGAGGGAAATTAGTCTCTTTAGCCTGGAGAAGAGGAGACTGAGGGGTGACCTCATTAATGTCTATAAATACATAAAAAGGGTGAGTGTCAGGAGGACCATTCCAGACCAATCTGTGTACATTCCTGTGTGATTTAATCCAGGTGACCCTGCTCAGACAGGGGGATTGGACTGGGTGATCTCCAGAGGTCCCTTCCAACTCCCCATGCCCTGTGATCCTGTGATCACAGCTGGCCTGGATGAGGCTTTCCTGTACCAGCTCCTCCCCACGGAGCCACAGCCAGTGCTGAGGGATGTCCCCAGCCCCACAAACAGAGCAGGAGGTTTCTCCAGCTGCCACCAGATATGGGTGCAGACCCTTCCCACCGCCCAGACAGCCTGTCACCACTGTGTGTTAGAGCTGCTCACAAGTCTGCCTAAAGTTTCCTTCGGATTCTTCCAGCTTGACTCTGTATCCTGGTAACACAGGGAGCCTCCTGGGGACCACAGGGTTTTCTGGGGCAGGAATAGCTCAACACAAGCCCTGGGTAATGCCCAATGCTTGTCCAGGTAGGACTCACAGCTCTCCATGCAGACACCTGTCAGTCTCCAGGGGCTTTCTGGGGCGACCCCCCCTCATGCTTGTGCTGGAGAACACAAAGTCCCAACTTTTTATTTTGGCTTTAAAGCCCACCTGTTTGTTCTTCACCCAGTAGCAGAGCCGAGAGGCCAACTATGCTGGGAAGTCTGAGGCCACCGGAGAGGAGGACCCTTCTTGGGGCTGTGCCACCACGCTGTTCCTCAGTGCCCTCAGCAGCCCTGGGATGGCTGTCCGGAGGCAGCACTGACCTCCTTCCCAGCACAAGATGGGTCCTCCCACCTGCCGGTGGCGGAGCGCTCCAGCAGCCACTCGGGAACCAGCGGTGTACCTGCTCCACACCAAACTACCGAGCAGCTCGCTCCAACCTGCGTGGAGGAACCTACCTTTGGCCGGAGTTGTTCTCTTGGGAAAATCCACCATGTCAGCACCAGCGTCTTCTGGGAGCTTCTTACCTTCAAATGGCAAGCAGAGGGGCATGAGAGACTTCTCCACACCCTCCTCGGCCCAACAGCTCTTTGCCCCTCGCTGGTACAGGAAGAAGCCCCGAGGTGAGCCGAAGCCAAGCTACCAGCACGTCCCGGGAGGGAATGCCCAGGGCACCAGCACATGCCCAGCGGCAGGGCGGGGAATGGAGAGAGCCAGAGGAAGCACCCAATGGAACCATGGAAGACTTAAAACCGAGAGTGCACTCACCTCTGGAGAACCACTCGTCTATTGGCGAAGCGGAGAGAGGGACAGGAGAGAGGGGAGGCAGGAGGACAGGGGTGCCGACAGCATCATGGGGCAGATCATTTGGCAAGAGAAAGCAGAGGGAAGGGGAAGGGGCAACACGGGAGAAAAGGGAAGGGGTGGAGTTAGTGGACATGGATCCATCACCATCCCACCACCACAGAAACCCCTCATCAGCTCGTGTCAAACGCTACGGGTGCGCCAAGCGGTGGGTCCCGAGGCCAGTGAAGGCACGGACCACCACGTCTCCAAAGAAAGCTGCGGTTTAGCCTTCACACAGGAGATGCCAGAGCAGGAACATGGAGACCCCAGGCCACCCTCAAGCTCCACTGCAGTAGATGTGTGTCTACCCCACCTCCCTCCACACTCCTGCCACCCAACGAACCTTTGCCCTTCTTGGCACCAAAGCAGCTCGCGGCATGGGGCCCAGCATTGTTGGCAGGCACCAGAGGTGTCTCCTGGTAGCGCTCGGCATGGGGGATCTCACGGTGGACTTGGTAGGACAAGTTTCTCAGCAGGCACACGCAGTTCTCCACCAGCTGCAGAGAAAGCCAGATGGGTTGACTTGGAGCAACACAAGCCCACCCCACATCTCTGAGGGAGGGCCCCACCACCGCTTGTAACTCTGAGCCAGGCAGAGGGGTACTGAACTGGGACTGTGGGTCACACGGCTCCATCTCAGATGGGGCTGGAGCACAGCTCCATCCCAAAGCAGGTACAGCCAGCTCTGTTGGGATGAGTTTGCTCTGCTGGGTCAAATATCTCTGCCTTAAGCACAAAGGTCCAAGGAAGTCTGAAGGGAAACTCAAGCCAGATCAGGGAGCCTTGAGCCAGGGGGTGGTGGTGAGGGACACCTTGAGATGCCTCAGGTAGGGCCAACATTCCTAATGCAAACGGCAGGCCGAGTGCCTGACGCCTCCTGCTCCAGAGGAACCCAGACCACACTCCATACAAGCTCTCCTCCTGAGCAGGGATCACAGAAAAGATCACCTGCATTGGGTTTTCCCAGACTGGTCCTGCTGGACCAAGTCCCTCCCCTGTCCCAGTGAAGACTCTCCTCATGCATCCTTCCTCCACCCTGGGCCGAACCCAGCTTCAGCCACCAGAGCTGGCTGATGAGCGGAGCTCTCCACACACCCCTGACACCACCCCCGCTGTAGTACCTTGCTGTCCGAGTCCTTCTGGCCGATCTCTGACTGGATGATGTAGATCAGGGCATCCACCAGCCCGTCACATTCCCGCAGCTTCCGACGGGCCTCGCTCCGCTCGGAGCTCACGTTCCTGGCAGGCAGAACACCATCATGGGACGGACGGCTGAGGGCACGTGAGGAACAGCCCACACCCAGCAGAGCTCAAACCAAAGACACTCCTGTAGTTCCCCTCCACGGAGGGATAAAACACCTCCGAAATCAAGGACCAGCATCGCCAGTGGCTGTCCTGGAAAGCTTTTGGGAGCAGCCAGGAAGGCACGTTCCAGCAGCCCCCAGCACACACCAGCTCTCTGCCCCCTCCCGTACCTAAGGCAGCCAGCGGTGTTGGTGAGCACCAACTCCC
Organism: Heliornis fulica; assembly: GCA_013399135.1. Lineage (NCBI taxonomy): Eukaryota > Metazoa > Chordata > Aves > Gruiformes > Heliornithidae > Heliornis > Heliornis fulica. The sequence continues at coordinate 28,508 of VXBZ01009581.1, read as the reverse complement.
ACTCGATGTGGCGGGGTTTCGAGTCCTCATTGGGTTCCCGCTCCCAGCCCGAGCGGGGAATGACCACCTCATCGGTCAGGGCATGTAGTGCGTGATCCACAATGGCCATCTTGATGGAGTCGTGCGAGGACAGGTTCCAGAGCGTTCCTGCAATGTCACAAGCAGGAGGCGAGCAATTAGAACACGTGGGGAGTTAAACACCTGCACTGTGTGCCCCTCCCCCAAAGGACTCTCCTCTCCTCCATTACCTGTGATGACTTCCGTGAGGTCCATGTCATGGGCCTTCCGCAACAGGCGCACCAGAGCGGGGACCCCATCACAGTTCTTGATGGCAATCTTGTTGTCTTGGTCCTTGCCGAAGGAAATGTTCTTGAGAGCTCCGCAGGCGCCGTAGTGCACCTCCTTCTTGGGGTGGTCTAGCAGGCCCACCAGCACAGGAATGCCCTTCAGCTTGCGCACCTCTGTCTTCACCTTGTCGTTACGGTAGCAGAGGTGCTGCAGGTAGGCAGCGGCGTTGGACTTGACGGCATCCAGCCGGAAGCTCAGCATGGCTATCACCTCCGAGAGTTCTGGCTGCCGCCAGTTCCCCGGAACCGGAGCTCCCTTCCGCAGGCTGTCCAGGCTAGCCAAGCTGCCCCGCTCGTGCTGAGCCAAGGGGGCCCAGTAGTACCGGTCAGGGGCCACTTCATCCACCAGCATGTCTTCATAACTCCTAGGAGAGAGGACAGTGGGCATCAGCACGAGCCCTTCACCAGGAAGGGAGGATGCCGGGCTCCCCCCAGCACACCACAAGGTGGGCTGAGGTCTGCGCAGCATCTAGGGATGGGAGCCAGGCAGCAGAGCAGTGCTTGGGCACCTTCCTGGTCCCTGCGCATGGTCCATGGCCGCAGGAGCCCCCACACATCCCCAGGCAGCGGGCGGACGTGCCCAGGACAAGGCAGCCTTGACGCCTCCTCCATCCCTGCCCACCCACTGGCTGTAGCCACCGGCCAGAGGCTGGACACTGGTCTGTGCATGGCCGTGGCAGACACACAGACACCGCCCAGTGCTGCAGCCACCAGAGGGCAAGTTCCCACCACAGCAGATCCCCAGGAGCTCCCCAGGACCAAGGCACTGGCACCGCCGGGCACCCAGAGTGGCTTTGGGCCAGCCAGTTCCAGCTGTGCCCCGACCCGCATCCACAGCTGCTCCCTGTCACCCCGTCTACCCCACGCAAGACCAGGACACGTGAACTGCTGCCAGACTGATCCGCTGCTGCCACTTCTGAGCACCGTGACTGAACAAAGCAGTTTTAACCCAGGATGGGGCTAAAACTCTTTTACCCACAGACATCTAACGACACATGGAACCTGCCCAGGCAACAGGCCCCCCAACACACCAAGGAGACATCTAACACCCCCAGAACACACCCCACACCCGTTCCCAGACCCCTGTTCTGGTTTTGGACTCCCTGGCAATAGCATCCTTCCCCTCCAGGCACAGGAATTCAGCCCTTTCCAGCGGAAGGTGACATGAGCGGACTCTGCACCTCAATGGAAGGGCCTGTGCCAAATCTCCAGGGACACAGAGCCAGGGCCCAGGATGGGGCAGCATCCTCCGGCTCACATCGGCCCTGGCACCTTCAGAGCTCCCAAAGCCACTGCAGGCAGGGAAAGCTGCAGTAAGACAGGTTCTACACCCTACGCTGCTGCTTTCCCAACAGCTTCTGGTGCAGCACTTGCCAAGACTGCCGGGACCCGTCACTCCCACCTCCCCTTGGGTGCTGCTGCACGGCACCCACCACAGCTGGTGGCAGCGGGCCACGAGGCATTCAGCACCCCCCCTCGACAGGGACAGGCACTAATGTCAGGGAGCCATCCAGGCCAGGGGGTCGCTCCCCACTGCGGTGGGGCAGGGCTTGGGGCACCACACTGACCACCAGCACCGTCCCCGCAGCAGGACGAGGTGGAGCCACCCAATGCTTGTCAACACAGCCAGCCAGCAGCTGACCTCGCTCCCATGCCAACACTCACATGCCCCCAAAAAGGAGCTACTGCAGTCCGTCCTGAGAGACACACGGCACTGGAACACCCCTCCCCTCCAATCCTGGGGCTGGAAGCACACCCTGCACCACACCCCTGAACCCCTCTTCCTTCTGCCCCCGAGGGAGTGAGCCTTGAGGAGAGACAGGAGAGTGGACCCATGCACTTTGCGTCGTGCAGCCACCAGCGCAGGCTGCACTCCATCTGTCTGTCTGTACGTCCATCCATCTATCCATCCATCCATCCCTGGGTGCCTGGCAAGCAGCCTTCCCAAAGGAAGTCATTAACAGCCAGGCCCCTGCTCAAGACAAACATCCCTGAGGCAGGGGGGACGCGGATCCTGCCTGCTCCCATTCCCGCAAGCCGGGCGGCTGAGCACGGACGGTAACCGAGAAGGAAGGGGAGAAGCCAAGCTCAACAGCGCCTGGATTCCAGAGATTGCTGCGATCTCTGTGGGTCTGCCTGGGGAGGGGAGAAGCCACGCTTGGAAGTGGGACCGTCTCCCTTCGTTGTGACCCAGGTCCCCATGTCTCCCACCCAGCTGTCCCCCACAAGGAGTACAGACACCATCTTGCCCAGCAGACAGAACCCCACTCCCAGTCTCAACGGCTGAGTGGTTTGGACTGAGCCATCCAGGGAGGGCTCCTGCCCACACCTGCTGGGCAGGACACAAACTCGGAGAAGTCTGCAGGCCAGAGCCTCCTGTCCTTCCTCCACAGCCCCAGGCGGGAGCAGACCAGCTCCGGTGAAACATGGGCTCAATGTCCCCTGCCCAAGCTGCCCACCGAGGTGCTAGCCATGATGGCTGCCTGGAGGCATCAGCCTTGCCCACGCACCCTCCTCTCAGCTTGGCAAAGCAAGGCAGGCTGGGGAAATCAATCTGGGTGAGCAACTGCCCTGACTGGTTCAGCACAGTTGCAGACAGACAGACCGACCTGTGCTGGCACAAGTTGGAAGAACAACAAAGCTCCTCCTTAGGTCCCTCCAGCTGCCTGGAGCTACCGTGGATCCACAGTATGTGCCACAAGACAGGCGGATCTGCTGCGGGGGCTGACAAGATCCTTCCCTCAGGTCTCACCCTCCTGCCTCTGTTGTATGCTCTGGCAGCTTAAGCAGACTGTGCTCAGCCTTACCTGTCCCATCCCGGGACCCTCAGGAGATGCACATCTGTCCTAGCCTGCTCATCACACTGTCCCATCCCCATCATCCCAAGCCCTCCTCCAGCCCCTCCAAACCCCATGACAGCGCAGGAGACAAGCGGAACGGCTGGGAGGCTGCAGCGGGCAACAGCCATGTTTCCACATGGGACAGAGCTGGCACATCAGTCCCCGGAGTCAGGGCTCTGCCCTGGCCATCAGTCCCCGGCGTCAGGGCTCTGCCCTGGCCATCCAAGGACCTGTGGGATGGCTGCTCAGCTATCAGGCTGGAGGAGCCACGACCACCCATAGAGAGGGTGAGAAGCTGCTACCAGCCAAACAGGTTGAGCAGCTCCTCCTGCCCTGCCCCAGAGAGCAGAAGGAACACTAACACTCCCCAGGGTGCTGCGGGGCTGAGCCTCACCCTAGCCCTGGACTCAGCACCGCACCCCAGGGCTGCGGTCAGGAGGCTGCGGGACAGTGCCGCACACCTGTGCCAGGCTCAGCTCCCAGCAGGATAAGCCAGGCTGGGGCATCCCACTAGCGGAGTCCAGAGGGAAGGGCCTGGAGCTACATCCAGGCACCCAGTGGAACTCCTTGCTGCAGGACAACCAGCTCAATTAGCACCGAGTTTTAACCACCAATTAAGCAGACAATTAGAAGCGGATGCAAGTGTTCCCCTGCGTGAGTGACTCAGCTTGTGGTGTTGTCTCTACCATCCTCCTTCCTCTGAAGGGCGTGAAATTAAAGGGACCCCATGGCACCCCCCTCCCCAGCACCTCCTGCCACGTACCTGAGCCGCCGCCGAGGATCAGACGGGGTCCCTGCCCGCCTGGCCGTGCCGTAGTCGGACATAAGCCCGTAGTCCACATCTTCAAAGCCCACGCTGCGCTGGTCATCCTCCAGGCCGTACGGCTCGGGGTGGAAGTGGTTGAGGTCCATGTTGCTGCCCCCTACACGCACCTGAGGCTGGGGGCCGTAGATGTCCTGACGACTAGGGGCCCGGTAGGTGTCCATGGAGGGGCGGTAGCGCTCATCAATGCGGGTGACACGCGACAGGCTGCCGTAGTTGTGATCGCTCCCTGGGTAGCCATCCTCATAGGGGCGACCATAGCCATCGGGGTAGTGGTAGTTACGAGGGAGGGTGGCCGTGCCCGGCTGGCTCAGGTAGCCCCCAGGGCCACCATTGCCATTCTTGCGGAAGTTCCTGTCCATGGTCTGGATGTAGCTGCTGGGGACGGGGGACGTTTCCAAAGGCAGCCCGTCAGGCCCCACTGGCACTTGCTGCACTGTCCGGGTGGTCACCGTCTTCACCACTTTCTTCACCTAGAGGGGATAGATGCCGGGGACACTCCCATCAGGAAATCCACTGCACCCCTGCGTGACCAGATACCCCTTCCAGCCCAGCACCTTACTGCTGGCAAAGTTCACACCCCACTGGCACGCAGCACAGCTGTAGCACCCAAACTGTCAGGGTCCCCAGCCAGACCACTGCCCCTCCCTGCACTCCTCAGGTCCATACCGTGGTCTCTGTGCGCCGGGTTGTTCCGTCATCCGATGTCTCCACAGAGACGACTGACATGGCCCCTTCCGGGTCCTCCTCCGTGGTGTAGGTCTCCTCCACAATCTGGCCCGGGTCCTGCATCCTGGGGATTGTGCTGTACAAGAGGTGGCTGTGGTCCTGAAAGGAGCAAGGGACAGGCAGTCAGCCTCTCACCATCAGCACAGGCCTCCCTGGAGTCAGCCAGACAAGAGGTCTCATGTCTCGGGCAGTCCCCAATACCCCTTGCATGGGTGAGGGCACCAAAAGCCCCCCATGCAAAGCTCCTTCAAGCACAATCCCTCCTCTCCCAGCTGTGTAGCCCTGCCCCTGCACCCCCCCACCCAGCCAACAGGCCACCCACACCCAGAGGGCTACGCTCCCCTTACCTGTGGCCCGTTGAGCTTCAGATCTGGGTATTTCTGCCTTTCGAGGTCAGCATCGCTTAAGAAACGGCCATTCTGAAACACACAGCAGCACAGAAGGCCTGTTACCAGCCAGATCTCCCACCTCTGGGAACCCATAGCCACATTCCTGCCAGGCCCAGAGCAGGCCACCTGCACCTGACAGACACCCAACACGCACACGTCACTCCCAGGAGGGGTCATGCTCACCAGGGTCTGTGCAATGTGTGGCAAACCACCCCCATTCCAGCCTGGGGAGAAGCTGGAGGACACACTGTTCAACTCCCTCCGGATATCCCAGCTCTCCCATGACACAGAAAGGTCGGGACCCTTCTCTGCTCCCCAGCACAGCCCTGGAGACCTTCCCCATCTTCTGACAGAGGAGCCACAAGTGACATGGCAGAGGTCCCCCCAGGACCGCAAGGGAAACATTGCGGATACTCAGCATCAGATTGCAGAGTTTGACTCCTGCTCTCTCCCTCCACCTGCTCCCAACCTTCCCTGACACACGTCTCTCCCAGCACCACCACCACCTTCCACAGCTGGAAAGGCATCTGCCTCCTGCACACCACCACACACCAGCCCTTGGAGCACCCTGCCCAAATCAGAGCCTGGGAAAGCGAGAACGGGAGACAGACCTCAAGCCAAGGCAGATGAAACCCCACTTCCAGCCTTGCAGAGAAGGGGGATCTCTCCCAGCCCTGGTTTGGTTGTCAGAGGGGACAGGACAGGACTCCAGGGCCTTGCCCTTCATCGCACAAGGGAGACACACACACACGCTGCCTACAGCCAGGCACCAAGCCCAGCATTCCAGACGCCTTCGAGAAGCTGAGTGGGATGGGGCACAGAGACACCCGGGTATGAACACAGCCAGTCTCCAACACTGACACCACCAAAACAGAGTTGACCTGGCAGCAAGACCCCCCCGGCTGGCTCCTCCTCCCCACAAGACCCCAGCTGTGAGGTAGGTTTGCACAACCCCACATCACCTTCAGCCCCAGCGCATACACAGCACCATCAGCGTCACAAGAACGGCCTAGCCCTCCTCCACCTCACACGCCTGAGGAAGGCCAAAGGAAGAGAGCCGTGCCAGCACCGCCCCACCGAGGTAGGAATGATACGGATGGGGGCTCCTAGAGCCTCCGCACCCACCTCTGCCGAGGGGGTTTGTTACCTGGTGCCGCCGGGTGAGAGTGCCATTGGCCAAGCCCGGGCCAGCGTCTTGTGGGGAGACCCGGACTCGTTCCAGTTGGGCTGAGACATGGCGCCGTTCCTCCTCGAGCGCCCGGGTCAGCTTCTCGAACTGTGCCTCCTGCTCCTTGACAGAGGCAAGGATGCTGGCGGTCGACTCCACTTCCGAGTCGTCCATGGGTGATGGGTGCCCAGGACGGGCAGGGCAGGGGTGGAGGGCACAGGGAGGCACAAGCAGAGGTGGCTTGGTGTCAAGGTGAGGGGAAGAAAAGGGACCCAGAAGGGCAGGAGCCCCTCTCTCCACTGCATGTGATTTGGGGGAAGGAAAGGAGGAGAGAAGAGCAGTCAGAAGAGGCTGATTTTAAGGCAGATTCTCAGAACAAGAAACAAAAAAATCATCACCTTATTGCACTACGGCCTGTTCCCACCCACCACCAGCGAGCTGGCAAGAGGGTCTCAGGGCAGCATGACCCCAGGCATGGTTCCGACACCCCCTGCCCCAGCACTCGGGGAACAGAAGGTTCTCCTGGGTCACACCAAACAGCTGGAGCTGAGCCAGGTTCGCAAGAGCTACTGAGTGAGGAGGAGGTTCCCCCCAGGGAGAGTACATCCCTGATGCAGGACAGGGGACACTCCTGCAGAGTGAGGAGTAACCCACATCCCATCACTTCCTCCCAGGAAGGGCTGAGGGAGAGGAATGCGTCACTTAACTCTCAGCCCCGGCACGGTAAGCTGGGGCTGTCTCCCCACCACCTCCACAGCTCTGTCCTGCCCCGGAAAGGGGATGAAGTGGGACGGGATACCCCTAAAGGGGACCGTCTCAAGCTTCCTGGCTGCCAAAGCTCACCACCCTCCAGGCTCACACCAGAACTGCAGCCATCCCAGGAGGTCCTCAAACAGGCATTGCCTTGGACCCCTCCAACATCCCCCCCACCCCAGAACAGAGCACAAGCACACCACAATCAACGTGTTTTGGTAGAGAAAGGCAATATTCTTATACAGACCTGTCAGAGGAGGAAGCTCGGGTTTGATTGGCAAAGGCACGGGACAGCCAGCTCTAGGCGCAGAGAATCATGGGAGAAACAGCCCAACCACCACAGTGAGGAAGCAGGAGGGAAGAGAGCTGCAGGGACAGCAGGAGAGGTCAAAAATCACACTAGTGAACTCAAAACAGAAGGTAGGGCAGGCAGACCAGGGAAACTGGCTGCTCTCCTCCACTCCCTCTTCAGAGGGAAGGAGAAATGTGTGGAACGGGCCAGTGAGGTGGCAAACACAACGCGGTTCCTGGAACAGCTCCCCGGAGACCCCAGCGTCTCTGACTGTTCCCCACCAGTAGAGAGGAGTGGCAAGGACTCAGCCCTCCGCCCCCCTCACCCAGCCAAGTCCCAGCAAGCCTGCCGGAGGCTTTCCCAAGCCCGTGCGCTCACGGCAGGCGTGTGGGGACTCGCTCGAGCCAGGCAGCCGGCACAGGAACGGCGTTCCCACGGTCTCCAGCACCGGCTCTACCCATTCCCTCGTGCCACCAGCCCGGTGTGGCTGTAAACGCAACCTGGGACCGTGAGCAGTAGTGTCCCTTCGCAGAGCTCTGCCCAACCCCGGTCAAACACTCGTTTGGAGGAGCTCAGAGCAGGCCTTTAAAAATTAATTTCCCACACCATCTCCAGTGTGCCCAGATGAAACCCTTCCTGAAACACCTCCCACGCTGCCAGGTAGACCCACGGCTTTGCCCCCCCCTAAAGCTTCCCTCGGACACAGGCAGCCCTGGCACTGACCAGACACCGTGGCACCACCACAGCACGGCCCAACCGAGCACTAGTGGATCTTTTCCAAGGGCTTTGGAGGCCGCCTGCAGCGCGTTGGAATATCTGGTGGCCGCCACCCTGTAATCTGCCTTCATCAGTAAGAACTGGGTTGCTCTCCTCGCGCACACGCGGTGCCCAGCAAGAGGGGAAGCCACAGCACGCACACACGCGATCCAGGCCGCTCCATCTGCCAGCACCCTGCCCAGTCCAACGCAGGCCGGTGCACTTGCCCCACGAAGAACGAAGCCCACTGCTCCTGGCTTTTGGAATCTCCCAGGCATGACTCCTGGCTCATGAATGCAGCTTTCCACTCCTCCCACCTTGCAACACCTATGCCCTAAGGCTTTTCTCATCAGATTCACTCCCCAGCCTTTTACAGAAATGCAGGGATGGGATGGCTCTGACTGTTGCCGCTCCGAGGTCTCACCTGCCCCACGGATTCACAGTCTCTGAAGGAGAGGCTGCCACGCAGAACAGCATCCCAACTCTCACCCTCAAACACTCCCCATCTTTGGCAGGCATCCATCCCATTCGGGGAGGGGACACAGCCCCTCCACCTCCTGGGACTCACTGTCAGCCCACAGATACGGAGCTGGTCCGCAGGTTCTGGAATCCCACCTACCACAGGGAGGCTGCTGCGGTCAGCCAGGCGCTGGGGAAAGGCAACCTGGACCACCGACTGGGTCCATCTGCTCCAGGAAAGGGGAAGCACATCCTTGCCACAGCCCAGACTTCTCCTGAAGGTCAAGGGACAGTCCCACCACCCAGACACCTTACACAACCAGAGCATCCCCAATCCCAGCCAGAAGTCCCACAGGTTTGTCCCAATTGGCTTCACCAAGCCCTTTTAAAGAGAGGAACACCCACACACACAGAGCAGGGATCCTCCATGGCATCACCTTGCCCAAGCAGCCATGCCAGTATGGAACAGCTCCTCAGCTTGCCCTTGGCCTCCTCTGTGCAGAAGTGGCATATTTTTGGGGGGCACAGGAGAGACAGCAACCCCAGCAATCCCTCTGCCTGGCTGGAGGCAGGCCCCATGCAGCCAGCAATGCCTCCCCACCTCTGCAAGGCCCCTGGGAACATGGCCGGAGAACATGGAAGCTAACAATGAAACCCGCAGGGCCATTCCACGCCCCAGATAAGGGGCCAGAGCAACTGCAAGGCTGTTTCCTTCCCGTCCCTTCTGCAGGGAGCAAGCACAACAGTGGGGGGAAGGAACAGGTCAGGTCCCTCACCAGCCAGCTACCCTGGTCCCCTCACACTCCAAAGTGCCCCTCGAGCCCAGGCAGGAGGTGCGGGGACATGCACAGGGCCCCCAGGTCAGAGCAGAAAGGCTTGGGGAGAGGAGGCAGCAGAGGGGCTTGCAGGGAGCCTGTCACATCAGGGCAGCCCCAGGGGCTGGGCTATGGGCTCAGGCTGGATGGAGCCCACGGCTCTGCAGACCCATCAACACCAGCTGGCTGATAGTCAAGAGCAGCCACCCGATGGTCTTCTCCACAGGATCAGGCCATGTTAAGTAGTGACTCAAGAGTGTCTGGAGCTTGCACGGCTCTCACTGCTGCCCTGAAGAGCAACCACGGCTCCAGCACAAGCAGGAGGTGCCAGGGGAACAGGGCACCCGCTGGGTTCCTCCCAGCTCTGTTGGGGGGCTCCAGTGCCAGGACACACCTCCTTCCAGCCACCTAGTCATCACTGACGCAGGCTGAAAGTCATAATTGCCACGAGACAGGGACAGAGAGGCTTGCAAGCCCCGTCCCCAGCTCTCCACTCAGGCACAAGCCAGCGCCACCCCGGGCTGGAGCACAGCCCTGCCTGTACAGCCAGTGCAAACCCCAGCAGCCGCTCAGCCCCGTGTGCTCCCTACTGCGGGACACCGAGGGACAGGGACACTCCTAGCACACAGCACAGCCCCTCACTGCCTCTCGATGCCAGGACAGGGCACCGGCCATCTTCAAAGCCCCCCCAGGGAGGGGAGGGAAGAGAAAGGAGAGCCTTCGCTTCACATCGACAGCTCAAAGCCAAGCACACTGGGTTCCACAAGGGTGAAATTCCAGGGATCGCTTTGCACCCGTCCCCGTTCCACCCCCCTTCCCCAGCCTCTGAAGATACAACTACAGAGCATTTTTCCAAAGCCCTGACCATCTTTGAGGACGGCTGGATGAAAGCCTTTTCATCATGAGAGGCACTCGCTGACACACCCGTTACTTAAAAACCCCATCGAGCCAAAAATACTTCAGCCGGCTGGGTGCAGGGCAAAACAAAAAGCCCAAAGACAAAACACACCCCGGGCAGAAGTGCCAGAGCACGTCCCTGGGGGCTGCCAGCAAAAGGGGACACCAGGGACCCAGAAAGCTTTACACCCAAACCCCTCTGGCCTCACCTAACTCCCCAACTTCTAGGCACCCTGTGCTGTGCGCCCAGAGGTCCTGATGCCACAGCAGGTCCACCAGAGATGACCAACACATGATGCCTTCAGAGCAGAGCTCCACTGCTGACAGGGAGGCAGCCACAAGCCAAGTGACATGCAGAGAGCTTCCCTCCACAGGTACCCACCACGATCTCCCAAGTTGGACTGGAAGTTTAGCAGGAGTCAGGAAGACACCCTAAATCCCAAACAAGCCCTCAAGAGCCCTTCCAAAAGCCCCTTTGCCAGGGCAGGCTTTGCCCAAAGCCCTTGCCCCTGCTGCTCAGGAGGACTGCCTTCCCCAGAGCAAATCCTTTGCCTGGGAAGGTCATTTCTAGGGCCAAGCCACAGCCATACCTAGAGTCCACCCATAGCCTCCTCTGTCTGGGGATGGGGTTCAAGCCTTGAACATTATTCCCACCAGCAGTGCTTCCCTGTCCACCATGGCAAGAGTAACCCTGGGCCCTGACCAAGCTGGCAGGTAGGAATCATATGCCACAAGCCATGGAGAAGGGACAAGATCCAGCAAATCAGACAGAGACAGCATAGGACTGTCAGCACACATCCCTCTGCTTGGGTCTTTCCACCAAACTGCTCCACACCCTCAGGGCTCAAAGCTGTCACCCAACAGTCCCCGGATCCCCAGAGTTCAGGCCACTCCCTCAGCATGGAGGGTTTGGGGCAAAGTTCAACCCAAGCACCTACAAAGCCAGAACCCACCTCTGCCACATCTGCCCTGCCCAGCTCCCTGCTAAGGGACACACCAGGCTTCTGCCACTTCAGAGCAGGGGACACAGTCACACTGACTTCGACTGCCATGTTCTGGCCCCTCTAACAACTTCACTGCTAGTGTGCCCCGAGCACCTGTTAAGCCAGCAGCAAGGTTTGGCCACCATGGCCAGACCCCTGCCCCAACACACTCCCACACACATCCCCCACAGCTCCCCCTCTACTGCGAGGCATGACCAAAGCCACCCTCCTTCCACAGCTCATCCCCTCCAGCCATGGCCACAGCACCGAGGGACCCAGCCCCACACCTGGGTTGGCCAAGCTCCACGGGGACAGCAGGAGCTCTGGGATCCCAGGAGAGACCCACCCATCAGGCTGACAAGAAAGGACACACTGCCCAAGGAACTTGCTCCTGCTCCAGCACAGTTACCAGCACCAACTAGACAAGAAAAATAGCCACTCAATCACTCAAATAACTTGCCTTGCCCTGTTGATTTGAGGGAGTCTGAGGAGAGCCAGCTGGCTGCCCGCCCTTCGAGAGCAAACATTGACAGCTCCCAGCACCAGCCCCCCACCCTCAAGAAGGAGGGAAAGGAAGTAACGAATTCTCCTGTCCCTGTTGCCTATCAGGATGCACTTAGGAAAAACAGAAGCTCCATCAATAATTCAAGCCTGCAATCGTCCAGGCACTCGCAGCACTTGCTTGCTCTGCACGGGTTCACAGCCTTGCTAATTCAGTACAGGCTTCTGGTCAGTCTCAATTAGTTAAAAAATAAATGAGCCAACATCTCTGGCATCCTTCCACCCCCTGAGTGCAGGGTCCAGGCGCACACCCCAGTCCTTCGGCCTCAGTCTGTCCTAGGTGCCCAGCACTGGAGCTAGCTGAGTGCTGCAAGCTGGCAGGGTACTGGGCAGAGAGCCCACAGCGCAGGCTCATCGCATCATCCCATCTCATCTGCTTCCGTGTTCAGTCCGGGAGAGCACAACAGCCCTCAGGGGAAGCAGGACAGGTGAGGGTGGGCAGCAGCTCCCACATCCCTGCGTGGGCGACAGTTTTGTCTGTGGCAGGAATGTGCCCACACCCCATGCTGCCAGCTCTCACCACAGACCAGCACACCAGGGAGGAACTCATCTCCCTGGGCAGATGGGTCCTCACCTCCAGGCTGTGTGAGCCACCTCATTCCTGCTTCCCAGCCCTGCCAGACCCCCTCCAGAGAAGATGCTCTCCCACCTCAGGCTTCAGCCACTTCATCATTCCCACTCCCACCAGGCAGGTTACAGGGCACAACAGACTCTGGTCAGGCCAGGGGGCAGCCAGCCCCCTCCCCAGGCTAGAAGGGGCTGCAGGGGGTATGTGTGGGGGGGGTGTCAGGCACCACTTCAGGCCCCTACCTACCCCAGCACAGCTCTGCCTTTCTCATGAGGGGGAACTGTGCCCAAGACATCAGGCTCTGGCAAAAGGAGCAGCTGCCAGGGGTGGCAGCGGGAAGGTAGCCGCTCACCTCCACCCATTGCGCCCAACTGGTTGGACCGGCAACGGAATCGCCACCTGCCCTGCCTCACCTGCCACCCCCAGTGCCAGGGACAAAGGCCACGTAGCCAAGGCCACGTAGCTCCGTTGGGAAAGCCAGGGGGAGTAACTCCGCGGGGAGTTACCTGTGGAGATGCAAGCAGCGACACAGCACCACACCTTATAAGGGGGCGGGCCAGCAGCCAGCGGAAGATAAGGGGTAGAGATACAGGGTGAGGTGGGGCGACGCTGCAGGGGAGGAAGCAGGCTGTGTCATCCCACCCCCACTCTAACAAGGGCAGGGGGCTCCCAAATACATGACACCATGGTCTGAAGGAAGAGCCTGGATGCAGCCCGGGGGTGTGAAGCACGGTGTGCGATTGATCTCCTGGGTCCGTCCTGACCTCGGGAAGGTGCTGCTCCCCATCCTGCTCCCTCCGCGGCAGGATGGGGAGGGCGAGGCAGTAGAGGTGGGCCAGGGGAGAGGGGAGCAGTGTGGGGGCAGCCGGACAGCTAGGCTTGTTCTGCTGGTATGCCAGCAATTCCACGGTGGGGCAGCTGTCTTCCCAGGGGCACGGGGCCACCGAACCCCTTCCCGAGCACAGCCAGGACACGGCATGGGAGGAGTCCCCTTCCCTCCAGCCGGGCTAGGGCACGGCCTCCAGGCAGGCTGGGAGAGCTGCCCACACTCTGCGCCAGCGCGACCGACCAGGCGACTACCGGCTGCTCAGAGCAGCCGGCACCGCAATAAGTCAGAGGGAGACCAAGCTTCCCTCGGTGCTTTTGGGGAGGCGAGGACAGCACCCCTCCTGCAGCCAAGCCACCCGGCTCCTGGCGCCCACCATCCANTCCCAGTGCATCCAGCCACCCCAGGACAGCCGAACAGCCCCGCTCCTTCACGGGTTCCCCCGCCCACCCCGGGGACAGCAGCGAGGCAGGGGTCCCCCCACCACCTCTCCACACCGAGAAGGCACCAGCCCCAGCGTGCCGG
>VXBZ01009580.1:1454-13210 GCA_013399135.1 Heliornis fulica | reverse complement strand
TACAAAGCGTGAGGAGTTGTCGTTCCTCACAGTCTTGGCATTTCCAAAGGCCTCCAGCAGTGGGTTGGCGCTGATGATTTGATCCTCAAGCGTTCCCTGCAGGATGATAATTATACAGTTAGAGTGTTTCGCTGACACGGCAATTACACGCCACGTGTTCCGTCTGCTCTTACAGACTCACCTGCATTTTGCCCGACTGCTCCTCTTTCTTCTTATCCCCGCTCGCTGCAATTGTTGCAAAGTACTGGATGACACGCTTCGTGTTCACAGTCTTCCCTGCACCAGATTCTCCACTGTCAGACCAAAGAGAGAAGCAGAGAGCGTGTGGTCAGGCTGGGGGTCCCCTGGCACCAGGAAGCCCTGCAGGGACCTGAGCAGGGGCGTACGTACGTGATGAGGATCGACTGGTTCTCGCGATCTGTGAAAAGCAGAATAAGACATAGTGTTAGCAGTTGATTTGGGGAACATTGATCTGAATGAGAAATAGAGGTAGAAATGGAAGTTGGGGCTTCTTCAGAAGGTCCAGGAGTACCCAATTTCCTTTGAGCTCCTACAGTAAGTATAAACCAAAATAGATGTATAGAGCTGCAAGAGGCATTTGGTCATGAATCAAGCTCTTTAACCCCTTGCTCTTCATACAATTTTTGCCAAGAAATCTGGTTAAAAAATATTAGCATTATTATATTCTGTATTATTTTATTAATATTAATATGAATAATTTGCTTTCCTATCAGTAAAAGGTAGTAAAATACATTTTCTTCAGTGAGAGAGTGTAGAATTTCATGCAATAAGCCATAAAAAATACATCCCCATGAGTCCATGCTTTCTTCTGTGTCAGTTCCCTGCATTACTCAATCAAAATCTCAGTCAGAGATCTCTTGGTGTTTTTAACTGGCTTGTTACATGCTCCAGTGGGATCAGTGTAACTTTTCGGTCTAGACTGTTGTGAGGGAGGTAAGGCACTCACCAGTCAGCATGAACTGATAGGCATTGTCAGAGATGGAGAAGATGTGGGGAGGGGCCTCCTGGCGCTTCTTGCCTCGGTAGGCCAACACCACCTCCGGGTTGTACACCGGCAGCCACTTGTAGGGGTTGACAGTGACGCAGAAGAGACCCGAGTACGTCTGTGAGGAACGGGGAGACAACATGTTGGCTTCTGCTTAGCCTGGCAGAGCAGCTCCTCCTAACTACCTTCCTCTGGGAAGATTGCTCCTGGTACTTACGTAGATCATCCATGCTGCATAACGCTCTTTGAGGTTGTACAGCACAGCGGGTTCATGGAGGTGGGTCATCATGGCCATGTCCTCAATTTTATCATACTTGGGAGGGTTCATGGAGAAGATTTGATCTTCCTTCACAGTCAGGGTCTGGCAAGGAAACAAAAGATCCATGTATGTCAGCCAACAGCTCAGAGTCGCAATCAAACACTGTTCTTCAGCCTTGTTTGTAACTCACCTCTCCAGCTTCAGTTTTGACAGTGACCTTCCCTGTTTCCCTGCTCTGGATTGTCCCTTTCACAAAGGATTCCTTAGGATGGGCCACGAAGACGGATGTCTTGGCATCAAAAGGCTTGTTCTGGGCTGCAATTCTCTCCTTCTCTGACTTTCGAAGGTAGGGAGCCGCTTCCCCAAAGACGGCCATCTCCGAGTCAGCAGAGGCCATGTCTGCACTTTCCTGAAGGTATGTCAGCAGAGGACTCTAATGGGGAGAAGCAACATGGTATTGATTATTTAAATGTATTCTGTAAGATTGGGAAAAAATGTATATCCTGTGTCTTCATATTAGTAAATAAGAGTTTTTCATTGTCGTATTCTATGTCTTCAGTTAGTAGAGAAACTGTTGATGAGATTTCAGAATTATTTGCTCTGTAAGTCTTAATTTGCTGAACAAGTTTCACTAAGACATCACCATTGGGAATGTAAATACAGCTAGCACTATTGTTCATAGGATGAACAGTGAAGTAACATTTCTGAAAAACTATTTTAGGTGACCTAGAGACTTGGAAAATAATGAACCTGTGGGACATTTGCCTATTAAATATAATCATAACTTAATTGCTCATAAAGAATAATGACTTTTACTAATGAAGTTGTCAACTGAAAGAAAAGTTCAGGCTTTGTGATGTTTTTGGATTTTTGGTTTTTGCAATAACTTAATTTGTTGCATAAATTTTTTCAGTAATCACTAAAATATCTAAATAATTCCAGCCCCAGATTTTTTAGTTGAGTGGAATAAAATTCAAGTATTGGTATTGGAATTGACAAGTCTGTATTAAGATCCCAAATAAACACAGAAAAAAAAAAAAGTCTAGAAACTGGTGCGGTCTCAAAAAGAGTATTTTTTCAGATGTTTTAATCAGCGTATAGGTAGCTAAATTTAGCCAACTGCACTTGAAAATTCTCTGGTTACATTAAAATTATTCCTTTTCTATTTATTAGATAATAAATATATTTTTGTCTGGAGCAAGGAAATGAGTATCTAAGGGTGCTCCAGCATTTTAAAAGGTCTGTATGCTCAGAATGGCTTTTTAATTCATACATTCTTATGTAGAATTCAGAATTTTGCACTTTTTCCTGCTGTGCTCCTCTTGGTCCAGTTCTGCCAAAGCAAAGATGGGGAGCCAGCACACCTTAATCCCTGTTAGTTCAGTTAAGCAGAAGTGAAGAAGGCCCCTATGGGAATTTGTGGTCTTCCATTAGTGGTCAGAGACTTCAAACACAACTGCTTGGAAATCTTTGGAACCCCACCTCCTTCTACTGTAATCACACTGAGTTTGAATATAGGGTGAAACAGTGCCCATTCCAGAAATCCCACCCAAAAGAATCTTTCTCTGCCCTGTAAAGAATGGATTAAACTGGTTCTTACCTCTCACAACACCAGGTGGGTGACTTGCAGGCTGGCAGCTAGTTAGTACTGTAAGACACAGGCAGCAGGTCCCTTCTTGCTGCTGCACTGAAATGCAGAGTGAAAATATGCAGGTACCTTGAAAGCAGATTTAAAACCTGAGCTGAGAAATTGCCTCCCCTCCAATAAGTGAGCACTGGATGCAGCAGGAATGCTGTGGCACACAAGGGCACCATCCTCTTCCCACAAGCCTGCAGACCCCATACACTTACCTTAAAGCTTTCCGTGGAGGCAGGACAGACTCGTCACAGGGACATTTTATACAATCTAGTCTGCAGATGCTACAGATGCCTACTCTTTCTTCGGTCAAAAAATTTCTGGCAAACCTTCTTTGGTAAAGCATTGTCTGGCAAACTGAACTAAGGGCATAATTGTCATTTGACATGACCAGATATAATTAGAAAATTTTGATGTCTTACGGACTATATGAATACATCTCCTATAAACAATCTGACAAGGGTGTTAAGGAGGGAATCTGGACTAGTCAAGGCACTTAGAGAACTTGGATGCAGGACTTATGGATTCTATTGCTGACTTTCCCACCGACTCACTGTATGACCCAGGGTGGATTGCTTGGTATGCATGCACCACAGATATCCCAGCTGTACAATAGATGAAACAGGATGTTCAAAGATAAATTAGCATTATTAAAAGCTTTTAGCAGTTGCTATGGTAAAATCCTGAAAGCAGAAGTGCAGACATGTAACAGTTCATGAGGGTTACTAGCACAGCAGGATGGACAGCCAAACACAATGACACTGAGAAGCTAGGTTCTTCCTCAGCTTTAGGCTGGTCCCTCTGATAGAGATGTGAAGCAGTTTCAAGGATATCAGAGAGTGCACATGCACAAGCATAGCAATATGTGAATGTGTACACACTTCAGATTGCAAGTAGGTGGGAAATTCTCCAAGAAATATTGTTGTGACTCTGTGTGCCACATTGTTCTATGAGTGGGGTTATACCTGTTGAGACTTTTGATCTTTCAGGTCAGTAGCAGTGAGCAAGACATGTTCCCTTCTTTTGCTGCCAACTTCTTAGCTTGTCTAGGTGTTCCCATGTCTATAAACCTAGGAAAAACAACTGATCTAGAAATGTCCCTCACAAGTTTTTTTTCCTACCTACAACTGATAGAAAAATCCTATAGTCCACCACACCTATATGATTAATTGGATATATGTACAAAAACATCACCTCACCATGCAGTCCCAGATGCTCTGCACTCAATACATCCCCAGTCCAGGACTCCCATTTCATCACAAGTATCTTGCACACTTACATATTTTCACAGTTTGAAAAACAGTGATACCTGTCCCACAGCATTGAGGGTGGCAGGCATGACTGAAACAAATGCTGAAAGAATGTGGAGAATTTCTGGTACCCCTGATCTAGTTTTAGAATGAGGTCATTTTCATGTGACAGCGTTTCCTGATGTGGAGAGGGAACCTCCTGTGTGTCAATTAGAACCCACTGCCTCTTGTCCTGCCCCTGCACTGCACTGAAAGAGCCTGGCTCCGTCCTCTTGGCACCCTCCCCTCAGGGATTTATATACACTGATGGGATCCTCCTGAGCCATCCCCTCTCTGGGTTGAGCTGTCCCCGCTCTCTCAGCCTTTCCTGGCAGGAGAGATGCTCCAGTCCCTCAGTCAGCTTAGTGGCTCTTTGCTGGACTCTTCCCAGTAGCTATACCTCTGTTATACTGGGGAACCCAGTACTGGTTACAACACTCCAGGTGTGGCCTCGCCAGTGCTGAGGTAAGTGGAGGGATCACTTCCCTTGATCTGCTGGCAACACTCCAATTGCAACCCAGGACACTATTCAGCTTGTTTGTGGAAAGGGCACATTGATGTCTCCTGTTCAACCTGCTGCCCACAAGGTCCATTTCTGCTGTTGGATGTGGCATTGACCTCTGGGTTTTGCCTGACCAGTAACCAGTTCCATACTATCCTTATTGTGGGAACTTCTCAGCTGAGCTGCATCAACATCTGAATAATTGGGATTTAGATAGGAAAGTCCATGCTCTTGGCAAGGCAGGTTTGTTTTGATGAATGTGTAAAACCAAAGGTCATAGATAGGAACTAGAAGTATGGGAACCAAAAGAGATATTTTGAGAATTTAATAGTCTTCTGAAAAACAGTTCTGCCTAATGAAAACAGGGACAGGTGGTTATGCAGTAACTTTCTCATGAGATGTACAACAAAAATGGAATATACAGAGTCAGCAACTGTCCAATCCATGACGAACTTTACTCAAGGAACAGGAATAGGTGTAGATACAAGGTCAGGACAATACACTCATCTACAAGCACAGACTGGCCTCGACAGACAAGTTTTTCTGCAGGCTTCTGGCTTTACAGGCATGGCGAAGAGACCACGATGCAGAGACCCGAACCGCCTCCCTTGCAGCAATCAAAGTCCTAAGGAGCCCTTTCTCTCTGTCGTGGATAGGCTGCAGAATGCAATTCTTCAACAAATAGACAACGCAGAGGTTGTGAAGGCATCGCTGTTCCAACTGGCATATGACAATGCTAATCCTGACTGACAGGCAGTTTGGGCTCACATCAAAGGCAAAGTACAGATATCGGAGAGTACATAACAGCTTGTCAGCATATCAGCTCCAAGTCACACATTATTAAGGCTTTAGCAGTGGCTCTGTCTAACATGAACACCAACAATTTCACTGTGAAATGCTTTAGCTGTGGCAAGGGTGGACACATCAGCAGCTTTTGTCCAAGCAAGATAAACCAAGGCCAGACTATTATACCTTCAACGCTGTGCCTTTGGTGCCGAAAGGGGTATCATTGGAGTAACCAGTGTAACTCTACTTTCACTTCTAATGGCAGTTTGCTTTTGGGAAACTTCCAGAGGGGCACAAAGCCCAGTGTTCCACAAAACCCCAGGGCCCTATTCCAGCATCAATATCGGCAGGGGAGACACAAAATGCTGAGTTACCAATTTGTCAGCCACCACCTTAGGCAGCATCAGCTTGGACTTATCAATTGCCTCAGAGGTAACTCAACAATCCTATGGAAGTTGTTGTGGTATGGACAAATGTTTGGGAACCCTTAGCACAGGGCATGGTAGGCTTAATTGTCAGAAGATTCAGCATATCAAAACAAAGTATTTTTGTGTTACCAGGTTAAACTGACTCAGAATATCAAGGCAAAATAAAAGTGATGCTTACCATTTTATCTGGCTTTGCTGTAGTCAGCAAAGTGCAGCGTGTTGTCAGTTGCTATTAATGCCTTTTTTGGTCCCTAACGAGATCTCAAGGGACCGAGGTCTAGGTAGTTTTGGCAGCACTGACATCCAGGTAAATTGGGCAGCAGATGTAACAATATGTCAACTTGTGCTCACTCTGTTTGTAACAGACAGGAACATCACAGGATTCCTTGATACAGGAGCTAATGTCTCTGTCATTTCACATCTGCAGAATGGCCACTGAGACACCCTTCACACAATCTCAGGGATTGGAGGTGTGGAACTGCCTAAGCAGAGTACCCACGTTTTGCAAGCACGCAGTCCAGAGGGGCAGATAGGTGGTTTCAGCCATTTTTTCTTGACACTCCACTTTTCCTGTGGGGTTGAGACCTCCTTGAACAATGGAAAGTGCAGCTAGTACCCAGCCCATAAATTAGGTTTAACAGTCGCTGTTGAATCTCCTTTGCTTAAATTGACAGAGTTAACAGAAAAACCGGTCTGGATCAACCACTTAAAGTCATTGAAACCCATGGATTAGTACAACAACAATTAGAAGGACATGTCGTTCCTTCAGTGAGTCCTTGGAATATTCCCATCTTTGTGATACCAAAGAAAAATGGAAAGGGAGGTTGATACATGATCTCCGAGCCGTTAATTCTGTGATGAGACCAATGGGACCTTTGCAGCCAGAAGTCCCTGTGCTGACTTTGCTCCCTGGAGACTGGTTTCTAACTGTATTAGACCTTACTTTCGACATGCTAAAAGCTGAACTATGTGATTTTGCCTCGCCACACTCATTAACAAAAGAAACAGGGAGGGATTGGCAAATCATTTGCGAACAAACTGCCTCACCCTGTCTGAAAGAATTGAACCTAATCTGGCTGTTAGATTGTCTATTTTGCCTACAGGTATCTATCCTTCAGCACTGCTAGGACAGCTTGAAGGCCATGGCGTCATTCATTTAGAATGGATATTTCTGCCGTGTGCCCCGAAACAAGAAAAAAAGAAAATAAAGAAAAAAAAAGGAAAAAAAAAATATTAGTAGCTTCAGCAAAACACAGTGTTTCCAGGTTGCATTAGCAAATTTTGTAGGAAATATATCCTTCTCCTTACTGTTGGATAAGTTGTTACAAGGGATTTCACAGTTGCTTTAACTTTAAATACAATCTCATCACCCATACCTATTCTAGGTGCAAGAACTGTGTTTGTTGATGGATCAGGTAGATCAGGGAAAGCTGTTGTAGTGTGGCAAGGAACAGGTGAAAGAAAACATGTTTATACTTATGAAAGTCAGTCAAATCAGCAGTGTGAGCTGGAGCTGCTATTGTGGCCTTCTCATTGTCTGCAAACGAACCAGTAAATGTGATAGCTGAGTCCCAGTATGTCCTGGGAGTTGTGCAAAAAAATCACTCAGCTTCACTTAAAGAAATAAATCAGAAAACTGTCCTTGAACTCTTTCTTTGTATGACCTAAGGCCGTTTCGGAAAAAAAGAGCAGATCCCCTTTATATCTCACACATAAGAAGTCACACTGCTCTTTCAGGACTGATTACAGAAAGAAACACAGTAGATGACAGTTTTACAGCAGCAACTTTGCACTTTGATTACACTAAAGCTTCATATTCTTTTTTTTTCATCAAAATGCATGCAGTTTATGTAAATTATTTAATATTACAATTTCCCAGGCTAAAGATATTATTCATGTATGTTCTGTCAAAAACTGTCAGCTCCTGTGGCTCAACAAGGAGTCAACTCTGGAGGTTTACAAGCTAATGAGTTGTGGCAGTCAGATGTAACTCATGCTGCAGAATTCAGATGGCTTCATTTTGTCCATGTCACAATTGATACGTTCTCAGGTTTTTCCTGTGCCTCTGCTCATACAGATGAAAAAGGCCATGATGTGTGTAAACACTGGACCCGATGCTTTGCCGTGGTGGGGCTACCACAGAAAATTAAGACAGTGGTCCTGGGTATTCAGCTACTAAAACACAAAACTTTTTACAACAATGGGGAGTACACCATGTATTTGGCATACCAGACAATCCCCAGGTACAGGCCATTGTCAAATAACATCATGCTGTATTAACAGACATGCTTTTAGAACAAAAAGTGGGAGTATGTATGTGACACTACAGGAACAATTAGATAAAGCTACATTTACACTCATTTTTTTTAATTTGGATTGATTTGGCTGCACCAGAGCAGAGCAACATTATGGGACTCCTGCTTCATTACATGATCAAAAGCCAAAGGTGCTTTACAAAGATTTACAGGGTGGTCCACATTGGCAAGGTCCTGTTGAGTTGTTGGTATGGGGAAGGGGATATGCTGTGTTCTGTCACCAACAGGCTCCCATTGGCTTCCTGTGAGGCTGGTGAAACCCTGTGGTGAGCTGGAGAAAGTCAACAAGTGACCCAATCCCTCAGATGCAGCAGGTGTCAGTGAAGGCCAAGAAGAGACTGAGGCCTAAGGAACAGCTCAAGCCTTGTTCAGACGTTACATAGGGAAGCTTGGAAAACCTACAGAATCCAGAGACTGACGGATAATTGACGCCTTTGGGCTCTGTAGAGAAAACAAAGTTTGAATTGCAAATACAGAAAAATTTAGAAGTGTTACTTTTAGGGAATAGATAATTATATGCAAATAACTCTAATGAAGTTTAAGTAATTGCACAGCCAACTCTACAGTCCCACAGTAAAATCCACGCTTTGCATACAAACAGGGTGAGAAGCCTGTAGATTCAGTATAACATCCACAGAGTCAAGAATACATATTCTGACTTACAGACCAAACCACTTGTCATCTACTTCAGGGACTTGGACTACACTATCTCAAATACTGGGCTATGAAGTTCACCAAAGCTAGTCTCTGCTTGATCCTTGGAGGAGCATCTGGATTGTAGTACTACCAACCATCAGGATCTGGTTCTAATAGTGGTTCTGGCCTGCTCAGACTGAAGCTGTACAGTTTGAGGCCCCAATAGCCATACATAAATAGCCATCCTGAAGGTTGAGGGTTAGGAGCTTGTGACCCAAGCTGCAGGACATATTGAATACCTAACCCTGCATCAAGTGTTGGAGGATATCCTAGTTTGGCCAAAGGTTTATGTGGCCGTATGCAGAACCACAGTGTCAACATATATGCTGGCTGAAGTTCAGAGAAGAAATTATTGTTACTGTGAATCCCTAATTTTAATTTCTGCATGCATTAGAGTATTGACTTACCTTTACTTTTAAAAGGTAATACCTTTGTACCAGTATACACCTCAAAGTTTGCTTGGTATCTTGGAGTGAAATCCCTGAAAAATGCTTGGTATTAATCATTCAAGAGTCTAAATGCAGCAAAATTCTCCAGAATATTGTATATGGATGTCTGGCCCTCATGCTAAGAATAATTTACATACTGAGTTCAGCTAAAATTAAATAATACTACCTCCATCATGAAGCAGCGTTTATAGAGTAAACTAAGTGTGGCTGTTTTCTGCCAGATGTAGTGTAATAAAAATTGATTTTGGTGGCTAAGGCCAGCAGGGGTTGAGTGGCTTTAAACATTAAGCATTAAACAATTCAGTGTCACTCAAACTGAATAGAAAAGCTATTCTAGCAACTCCTCTGGTAGAACCAGATTAAAAAAAAAATTCTTTAGGCAGTCAGAAGATAAAATGTTATTTAAAGTTAAAACTTTGACAGTTGTCTCTTGAAAACTCTAAACTCAGATCCATTTCCTTTTTTTATCCTCTTCTGCATTATCTAAATAAAACATGGAAACAAGAACTTCTCATTCAGTGTTTTCAGTAAAAGTTTTTAAAAGATTTTTTTGAAGGAAGCTTTGAGCAAAAGCAATGGCATCTGTAACAGTATGAACACAGGTAGTTTATGAGCTCTCAGTGAACAGCTACGGGGGAAAGACACCTGTCAATAGGACCAAATTTGTGGAGACCAGAGGAGGAGGCAGGAGAAAGTGCAAAAAATGTTGGTAGACTAACCCAGTGTTCAGTGTTTTATTTCATGGCATAAAGCTCACAGGAAGAAAAGCATCCCTGAAATGAGAACTAAGCTACTGACCATCTGGTTTAGATGTGTCTTAATTTGTATAAAGCTCATCTATCCCTCCCAGGTATCACTTATGTAACACGGTATAGTGGCTTCTTAAAAAGAAATAGTCTCTAATCTCAAGCAGATGATTCAGATTTCACTGTAGTTTAATTCTGTAGATCCCAGTAGGTTACATCAGAGAAAACTCTGTCCTGCTTCCTCTATGCAGGTGCAGCCAGGGAGAAATCTTTCCAGGAAGGGATTTGTTGAAAGAAGCACAAATGTTTTGATGTAAAATGAACAAAACAATTGCTGAAAAACATTAATTTTCTGTCAACCATATTTCCACCTCTTCAGGGTTGGACCCCACTGGGACTAGAAGCAAACCAGTTAAAAGAGAAGAGGTGGACTGTAAGCTATCTCTGGATACAGACTGTCCTGCACAGCAATGTGGTATCAGCAAGGTCCACATTTTCCATGAAGGAGAAAGGATTCAGTCATGCTGAAAATAGATCCTTCTTGAGATGGAGTTCAGGCAGCTGCCTCCTTTTCTGCCAGGCCTTAAAATGTATGTTTTCTTCTGATCCCTGTAGTCAGCTAAGCAACAAAGACTGAGAAGACATTTTTCAGCCAGGCAGCACAGCTAAGCTAGAGAGGGGAAGTGGAAGTGCCTACAGACTGCAGTATGTTGGCTAGGGGAAACCTCCCTTCATGCATGTTCAGGGTTCATGGACTGGAAAGAAGAGAATGTACCTTTATGTCAGGGGGGTTTACAGAAGGGAAAGGATCTTTTACTGCAGTCTGGTGATCCCCAATCTCTCTGGGAACTACTTTCAGGTCCACTGTTCCTCTAACTAGAACCACCATCCAAGAGAAAAACCTTTGTGTTTATGGTGGGTATGAATAGGAGTGCTCTCACTGCAAACAGGATGAACCACATGGTGTTAGAAGTGCAGTCAGATGATTGTAGGAAACTGTTATCCCTTTTACTGCACTGGTGAGTCTTCATCTGAAACAGTTTGTCCAGTTTTATGCTCATTCAAAAGGGATGAGAGAGGGTCCCACAGAAGCCTAGCAAGATTGACAAGAGCACAGAAAACTCATGCTATGAAGAGAGTTTAAGGGCACATTCAGTCTGAGGTAAAAAGGGCTAATGTAGATAACTTTCAGTTACAAAGACAAGGTGCCAAGGTTTTTCATGACTAGCAGATGATGTAACAAGGAGCACTGACCGCAGATTGTTGCTTCAAAGTCTCCTGTTAGGAAAATTATTGACTATTGAGTAACGCAGAGAGGGTTGGAAGAGAGTCCCAGCTTGATGTTGTGGGCAAACCCCCTCCCTGCCTACCTGGCCTCCCCAGGTACCTCTAAGCAATACATCTGAGGTGCTGTGAGTTGAAGGGGAAGCAAGCAAGAAGGGGAGGGACTATGAAGTTGCCAAGGGTGAGGCCGTCAACTCTGTGCCTCAAGATGGCCTCTTCCAGGAAGGAGAGAAAGGTGGTTGTGGTTGGTGATTCCCTTCTCAGGGCAACAGAGGGCCCCATATGCAGACCAGACCTGACTCACAGGGAGGCCAGGGTCAAGGACATAACTAGAAAACTCCCTGATCTGGTTCACCCCTA
>VXBZ01009579.1:328-20290 GCA_013399135.1 Heliornis fulica | reverse complement strand
GTTCCGCCGGCAGCCCATGCGGGCGGGGAGTGGCCCGTCAGCGGCACCCCTGCCAGGCGGGTGTGTGAGCGGCGGCACGTTTCTCCCGCGTGGCACCAGCCTCCGGCCCAACCGCCACCCCGCTGGCGCGGGACCAGGCCGCTGACGCGGCCTCTGCCCAGCAGCTCTCCACACGCGTCAGCCGCGGCCTCTGCCCAGCAGCTCTCCACACGCGTCAGCCACAGAGGCGCGGACAGCGGGGCGCCCGCCCTGCAGTGCCCGTCCCTGTTAGGAGCTTACCCTGAGTGCCGGGCACGCCTCCCTGTCACCCAGGGAAACGTCACCCAGGAGCCGTGTGGAGCTTTCTAAATATCCTCAGAGAAATTAAAAATGAAACCCCACAGTACCACATACTCGTCGATGCCCTGAGTGCCTATTTTCCTTTAAAACACCTATGGCAGGGGCCGTGTGTGAGGGCAGGGCTTTACCTCAACACAGGGCACCTGCAGCCATTTTGCTGATGGAAGCAGCCGGTGCTTTCCTTCTCTCCTGCAATCAGAGCACGCGTGCTGCAAAACAGCACCGAAAAACCACAGCTGCCTCCAAGTAAACCCCTTGTTGTCTTTTTTTTTCCCCACTTCTGCTTTTTCTTTTCCCAAGTGTAATACTATTAAAGAGTAAACATAGTTTTCACCTGCAAGTATGTATTATAGTGATTAAACACTCTAACCAGGTTTTGGTGCTCACCTTCTCATAGCTTGGCCATTCTAAAGGGCAAGAGAAAAGGCATCAGAGCCTGATGCCGAGATCACAGAAACACTTGGGTTGGAAAAGACCTTTAAGATCCAGCCAAACCCACAGCTTAACCCTGCCTAGTCCACCTCTAGATCAAGTCCTTCAGCACCTCATCTATTCGCCTTTTAAATACCTCCAGGGATGGTGACTCCACCACTTCCCTGGGCAGCCTGTTCCAATGTCTAACAGCTCGTTCAGTAAATAATTTTTTTCTGATGTCTGACCTAAATCTCCCCTGGTGCAGTTTATAACCATTTCCTCTCATTCTATCACTTATTACCCAAGAGAAGAGACCAACCCCCACCTCTCTGCACCCTCCTTGCCAGTAGTTGCAGAGAGCAATAAGGTCTCCCCTCAGCCTCCTTTTCTCCAGACTAACAAGCCCCAGCTCCCTCAGCCGCTCCTCATAGGACTTGTGCTCCAGACCCTTCCCCAGCTTTGTTGCCCTTCTCTGAACATGCTCCAGCATCTCAACATCCTTCTTGTAGTGAGGGGCCCAGAACTGCACACAGCACTCGAGGTAAGGCCTTGATGTTACAGTAGGGTCACTAACAAGTTTTACAAGCCACAAATTTTGTGCAGCAAGGGCCAATATTCCTCAACTGTGGGTGCTTACAGCACCTGATGGAGCAGGGACAAGGATTCCTGAAAGCTTCAAGTAAAGTCGTGTGCATGACAGACACACCAGCTAGACATTGGACCCACCCAGCCTCATCAGCTCTGAAAAATGCCCATTCCAGTCCATACCACAAAGAAACCTGCCAGTTGCTGCTTAAAGGGGTGTGAAAATCATGTCCTGTCATGACCCCACATGCCACTGTCATCTGTTCAAGCCCATTGGCACTTAGAAACTATCTTTGTCCACACCACACCAGCTCATTTCAAGAAATTTCTAATTCATGTCATAGTTTGGGGTGTCTAGACAGAGCATTCAGCTGGTAGCTCTGGTAGTTGATCTGCACTGAAGCCCACCAGCAAGAGTTCCAGACAGCAGGATGTATCTCCTGCTCCACTGACTACAGAGAGAAGGGAGGCTCCTGAATTTGGGCAAACTTGACCTAACTCTAACCCTGGGCCTTTAACTGACTTGATGACATTGAAACCCTACCATAGCAAACTTGTTAAAAAGAAGGGAAACTTAATGAATGGGCTAGCAAGAGAGGAGAGACAAAGTATCTTTCCTCCTAAAAACCTCCACTCCTCACAGATACCTTACTAGGGTTTGGTGGCAGCCAGCCTCCAAGCAGCAAAGCTGCTGTTGAGCATCAGGTATAAATTCCATGCCACATTGTGGAAACAGAATACTGTGAAATATCAAATGGATCAAGACCTGCAGTGAATAGATCTCAGCACAAAGACTGTAATGACTATGCTGCTCTTTTTCCTCACACTTCTAGATGTAAGGTGCTGCAGGTCACAGGCCACCATATTTGTGGTTTTGCCTCAGAAGTGAAAAATGCATCAGGTCCTGTACGCATTCTCTGCCCTGCCAGCATCTTCTCCCATTAAAAACTCAGAAATTGGAGTGTAATAAAATCCCACTGCAGACAATGAAATTATGATTTTAATGCAAGCTCATGTGCTGACCTTTTGATGTAGCAATAAAACTATGTGACTTTGGTGACACTGCAACACTTCCAAGTGAATTAACACATAGTACATCCATCCTGTTTCATTATGTGGGTGCCTCCTTAGGGGGGAGAAGTGTACATGAGAAAAATTTTTAAGTTTCTAGTAAATTTTTTCTTGTTTCTAATATACCACAACTGATAAGCATAATGTGTGTTAGGATCTGGTAAATTCTTTTAGATTAGTCTAGCAGTGGGGGTTTTTTTTTGTTTGTTTGTTTTTTGGGTTTTTTTTTTTTTGTGTGTGTGTTTTTGAAGTGGTTTTTTGTTATTGTTTTGGGTGGGTGGTGCGGTTTGCCAGTTGCCACTTCTAGGTTCCAGAGAAGGTGAGAACCCCATCAGAAGGCTAGGAACTACAGGGTCTTTCTTACAAGTTTATACAGCCAAGATTGCTTTCCTTGGTTATCCTATTATGTATCTCTTTGAAGGACCTCAGAATTTACAACGCACAGATCAAAATCTATGAAGATCAGCCCACTTACCCAGTGTCCTTAATATCACTCTTCTCCCTGAACTTCTGAATCCACCTGGTTAATCTCAAGGAAGGCAGCAGTATCTCATTATAAACATTTCCCCACAGTTCCATTGTGATCCAGACACAAAATAACACAGATTATCTCTCTCTGTATTCCTACCTTGTTGCAGTAAATATTTTACTGTATGGTCATTCCTTTGTACTGCTAGGCTTTGTCCTTTTGAGTCCAGGTCTCTCATGTGGATTAACTTTATTGTCTTTGAGAGGAGTTTTAACATTATTGCAGAGTAGCTCCAGCTACATAGTATGGAAAGGACTGTTAAAGCATTACACCCCTCCTGAAGAAGAATCCTTTAGTAGGAGGTCACACTTGTCCCAAGATGTAATGTTCAATTTTTTTTTTCCTGTTGAACAGCATGGGATAACTTGAAACTCTGAGGCTTCAAAATCCTTTTCTACCAGAACCCATAATAATCACTCCATATGACAACCAGGTCAGACTAAGACAACCAGTACTAAGAGTTATTTTTATAAGACAAGAAAAAACTTCAGGTAGAGAGGTCCCTTACAATTTTAAGAGTCATATCTGCAAAGATATAGCACAATACAAGGATATTTTCTGTGACTTTGTTCTTTTCAAGGCCCACTTTTAAAGGGACACAGACTTACTAATCTTTTAAGCCTGCTTTCAGAAGTAGATGCTATCACATTCCAGCAGTCATAAAGGAAACCAACAGACTGCATCCTCCCTGCTGTTGATGGTAGCCTTTTTCTTCTTAAGATGTACCTTCTTCAGCAGTAAGAGGCTTGGAATAAACATTATTTTGTCCCAAAAGCCCTGTAATGTAGGATATGCTTTATCCATGTCCTGTCAGAGACCTGCATCCTTTCCTGCACATGAACATTTAAACACCCACTTTCAACACACCAAGGGTGAAACACCTTTAAAGTACAGTCCTTACGGTTAAACTCCTGAAAAAAGCCCCCAGTCAAACCCCAGTAAGGAAAGCATCTCTGCGGTAAAAAGCAGACCCTATAACTAATAGCCAAGCACAGAGTCTATCTTCACCTACCCCTGTGTTGGATGTCCTGTTTGCTGCTCAAAGAAATAACAAGATGCACCTTCCTTCTGTTTTCCAGGATCGCTTCACCACTGGGCTGTAAACATGACAACTTTTGGACCACTAAATAAGTGTACATAGCAAGAAAGAAGAAATCTCAGGTCATACAAAAGAGCCACAGAGAGCACGAGTAGGACAATAATACAGCGTTTAAAGCAGATTGTCCATCCTATGAGGATAAGTTATCATGTTGAGAGACCCCCCTTCCCCCTGTTGCTGCCTGGAGAAGCAGGGGAAGGCTGCCTTCTCACTGGCTTAGCCTCTTACCTGGGGTCCATGTGGTTCCTCATTCAGGTGACTCACATGACCTAGCCAAACCCAGAGCTGCTGGGCCCAGGGTTTTCTCTCTTAAAGTTGCAAAGAGCTCATGCTTCAGCTTCCAAACACTGTAGCAAACACCTTTTCAACACTTGTGGACTACGACTTAGGAGCTTGGCTGTGTTCAGGGCACATTACTGATCTCTGTGGAGGCAAAGATGATGTGCAGGAGATAATGCTCAAACTGCCAGCCATTAGTAGATACTTGGTAAAGATGTAGATACTTGGTAAAGATATATCTGCTAATACAGCTGTTTAGGGGCTTGTCATGAGCTGCAGAAGCCAAATTACTCTCTCCTCTCCACACTTAGTAAAAGACATATCCCTTATCCCTCAGTCTCACTCCACAGAAGAGTTAGAACTGCATATCACTGCTGGGAGAAGATAAGGGGATAACTTTTGCCATGCCAGTCACCCCCTCACCTGCCTTACTTGACATCATAATCTCATCTTCTTTGATGATCTTGCTAAAATTGACAGCCATTACTCTCATACCCCAAAAGCCTGATACCGCCTTTCATAGAATCATAGAATGACCTTCAACAGTCATCTAGTCCAGCTCCCTGCAGTAAGCAGGGACACTTTTAACTAGATCAGGTTGCTCAGAGCCCCATCAAGCCTGACCTTGAATATCTCTAAGGATGGGGCCTCCACCACCTCTCTGAGCAACTTTCTCCAGTGTCTCGCCACCCTCAGAGTGAAGAATTTTTTCCTAATACCCAACCTAAATCTTCCCTTTTCTAGTTTAAAACTATTACCTCTCATCCTAATCCTACATGTCCTAATTCTTACCCAGCTTTCTTATAAGCACCTCTCAGGTACTGGAAGGGAACCTTTTCCCCACCTCTCTCTGTCTCTACTGATTCTTCAGAGAGCCCCATTTCAGCTAATCTACAATTCTTTTAGCATTCAGGCTGATATTGGGGCATAATTATATTTTTCATTATATCACGTGACTAGGTCATCTTGCTTGGACAAAATGTGAAGGCTGCATTTCAGGAGAAAGGACAGACTTGCAGCACAGCCCGTGTCTGCAAGTTGAGATGTGAAGTCTGCTCCTGGCCACTGGCCTAGGTTTGTTGCTCTTGGTTTTTTTTCCATCCACTTTGGCTCTTCTTCTTTTTCTCCTTAGCTTGCCCAGTAACTTACAATACAGGTATCTGCTTGGTTAAGGTATTTCAGTGCTTAACTATCAATCTGCCCAAAAAACTTTGGAACAAGTCAAGCAACTTTAATTTCTGAAGTATTAGCTATACAGCAGTAGCTCTAGAACAGTATTTACGTGAAGAAAAAGGCTGGCTAAGAAACAAAACCTGATACACATCCTGTTAAGGCTCAGTTCAGTCCCATTTATTCTAAGACTGTTCTATCATGACCACATCATGGGAACAGAAGTGCTGCAGCAGCTCTACTCTGTTCTTCTGATTAGTCATTTCTACACGTTTCAAAAAGCACAAACCCTACTTACAAGTATTACTGAGTAACAGAGGTGACAGCATTTTGTGGTTATAAACACACAGCAAAAGAATTCAGCATGACAAAGAAAGCAGGTACTGAACAACTCACTGAGGAAACAGAGCGCTTCTATTAGTATTAAGCATCAGAGAAGAGCAATTAGCATGCTATCTTCAGAAATGTACAAGAAATTATATAAACAGGAAAACTAGACTGTGAAGTGAGAACTTAAGTCAATGTGGCTATATTAAGGTGGTCCAGTACATGACCATTATTGCTTTGGCATGGAAAAGTTTTAAAAACCAAAGTGTCTAAGCTAAATTTAAAAAAGCTGCATTAAGCGTGAAATGAACACCCCTGAAGAGGAACACTATCAGTGTAGGTATGTTAGGTTAGCTGTATGGATACCATCATGCAAGCCTAATTGGTCAACCTTTGACCTGCAGAACACTACACAGCTCTCAGCATAGACTGTTTTGATAAGTGTATGCATCTCAAGATCTACATTTGAAAAGGAAGTGTTTTACTCTATGCTTCCTCTGTGAAGGTGAATGCTTTGCTGTACAAGTTGCATTTCATTGCCATGAGTTAAAGAGATCATTTTGTCACCTGGTTTGTTCAGTGGGTGAGAATCAAGTCAGGGACTACTTGCTTCAGCTGAACACATACAAGATTATTTGGCCCATCAGCCAGCATCCAATATGCTGAGAGCTGGCTGATGTCCTTGCAAGACCACTCTACATAACCTTGGAAAACCCAGAGAGATCAAGAAACATTGATGACTGAGGAGAAAGAAAGAAAAAAAAAACCCAAAAAAGCTGTTCACACACATTTTCAGAAAAGCCAAAAGAACAACCTAGAGTACACCAGTGAGATTTTTTCTTACATTTAAATTTAATTCCCCGCATTTCAGTTTGCACACATTACCTTTTGTCTTTTCACTGGGCACCACTACAGAGGAGTCCACCTCTCTTCACTGTCCCCTTCAGGTGTTAAGGTGAACGTACAAGATCCCACCCCCCACCAAATTCTTTCCTTTTTCAGCCTCAACAATCCTAGCTCTCAGCCTCTCCCCATAATCTCAGTCTTCGATCTTTTTATCATCTCCCTGGCTGCTTACTGGATACACTCCAGCATGTCCATGCCTCATACCAGGAAGCTCACCACTAAAATGTGTCTCACCAGTACCGAGAGGAAGGATCATATCCCTCCACTTGCTGGCAACATTATGCCTGATGCAGCCAGGAAGCTTTTAGCTTTTGAGGCCACAAGGGTGCACTGCTGGCTTATGCTCAACTTGGTGTCCCCAGGGCCTCTTCTGCCAAGATGCCTTCCAGCCAGTTGGCCTTAAGCCTGTACTGGTTCCTGGGGTTATTCTCTCCCCCACCATAGGTACAAGACTCTACATTTCCCTTTATAAAGCTTCATGATATTATCAGACCATTTCTCCAGTCTGCTGAGGTCCTTCTGAGTGGCAGCACAGCAGCTGCACAGATCTCAGTCTTTTGGAAGCTTGATCACTGTGCACTCTGCCCCATGACCAAGGTCATTAACAACAGTTTTAACTGTGCAAGATCCAGCATTGCTAAGGTACACCCATAGCAACTGGCCTCCAGCTAGGCTCTGTGCCACTGATCTCAACCCTTTGAGCACAGCAGTTCAGCCAGTTCTTGACACATGTACTCACCATCTACTTAACGTGGTCAATAGTTCATCGGTTCAGGAGGACGTTATTGGCAACGGTGTTAAAAGCCTTGCTAAACCAAGGTAAGCAGTATTTACTGCTCTCCCCTCATCCACTGAGCCAGTCATCGAATCACAGAAGGCCATCATTGTCAGGCTTCCTTTCCCCTGCATACATCCATTCTGGATTTATTTGCCTTCTTGCTTATGTTTAGAAATAGTCTCACCTTGATCTCTAGGAAGGTGATGGACCTGCCAATCCAGGAAACTGTCTCATAGTTCCCCCTGTTCTTCTTGAAGATAGGGCATTTGTTTTCTTCCAGTCCTCAGGAATCATGTTCACAACTATAACCTTTAAGGTAATTGAGAACAGTTTCACAACACTGTCAACCAGCTCCTTAACCAGTCATGAATGTGTCCCATCAATCTGTGTATGTCCCATCTCTAAGCAATTAACCTTTGGTTGAGAAGGATAAAGTTGATCTTCCTTGCTCTAGCTTCTCTCAGTGACCTCAGGGGCCTGAAATTCACAAAGGCCAGTTTTATTAATAGAGATCAAAGCAAAGAACACATGGAATACCCTCAACCTTCTCCATGTCCTTTGTCACAGACTCCTGCCTTGTTTTTCAGCAGCAGGCCCACACTTCCTCTAATCTTCTTTTGCTGTTGATACACCCCTGGAAGTCCTGTTGCTCTCTACATCTCTTGCCAGGTTCAACTGCAGATGGCTTGGCTTTGTCCTTCCTCACCCTACCTTTTTTTGCATGGGATCTCTACATCCCTCACAGGGTACCTGTCCCTGCTTTACCTCTTGAATGAAAAATTATCCTTTCATACAGATTCCTCACGGTGGTGCACAGCAGTAGGATGAAAGGCAGTGGGCACATGTTGAAACAAGAGGTTCAGCCTACTAAATCAGAACTCTTCCCCCCAACACACACACGCTTTAAGTGATAACTTGTTTTTATTTCTGTCCTGTTCATCTACAGCACTTCTGCATATTGATTAGGAAACGCAGGAGTTGGCAGATGCTACTCATACCATGCATTGTCACTTGATCAGCAATGCTGATTCCCAGAGGAACTTCTGCGCTAGAACAAGCGTTCCAAGATACATGTACTGAGTACCTACCACACCTGAACTGGATCTTGACCAACCTAACATAAGATCCTGTAACATAAGAGACTGACACTTTTTAATAGGCCATCATTTATTGAGAGTTAAGGTCATGTCTCCCCAGGGTGCGCAGAACGCACTGTGAAAACAAAATACAGACAGTCGCTTTAGTAAATACACATCAGTTAAGCAATGCTACTTTTTTGGCAAAGTGCTGTATTTTGTCGGTTTTCAGCTCGTGTTGAACTATTAAAAATAAGAGCCAGACATTCTTCCATATCAAAAAGACTGCTACAAATAGAGAAGTGGCTCTGGAGAGAAGCTGCCATATATGCATAGACTGATTTACAGTATTAATCCTAACTGAAATGTCCCTTTTGAATCTTCAAGTCTGCTGTGTAGAAGGCACAGTTTAAGATGCAAATCTGTCTATTGACCAATACATATGAAAATACAGATTCAGCAAGATTCATTAATATCAATCAGTATGAGACAGTGCAAGGCCTCCGCTTTTACAAGAAAAAACACACACTTTAATACAACTCAAAAAACCCATATAAAAAGCCACACAGCTCACTATTAAAACAGATAAACCAAAACAAATCTAATCGCCCAATTGCTCCAGGCACAAACCAGGGCTAAACCAACATAAATACATAAAAGAAATTAACAAAAAGCCATTGATGCAGTACTATCTCACACAATAATATGGTTTCCAATATTACAAATTGAGAAGCACAGCTTTGTGCAACAAAACAGTTTATATCCTGAAAGATATAGGTTTTCATCACCAGAAAGTCATCTAGTAATGTAGTATAAAAAGATCAGTATCTCCCAATCCTAGGAGCAGTCTAAAGTTGCATTTACTTGCCTACTGAGAAGAACGGACCAAGGCTCTCATCATAATGCCCAAGAGCCCTATACTCTCCACTCCCTCTCCCCATTAAAGAATTAAAGGATTACTTATTCCTTCCAACATGGGGAGATGGAGACTCCATCTTCCTTCATTTCACTTTAAGAAAATTAAAGCTGAAGGAAAGAAGTTACTTTTATATAAAGAAAGATACAGGAAAGCAAAGAATTTTCCTGAGCTAGAAAGCTGGCAGTGAGGAGAAAGAAGTTTAAGTCAGGCAAAAAGTTGGAGTGATAAAGGTAGATAATCTGAGGCATCAAGAGTATACGTGAATTGACAAGAGACTGGTGAAACTACAGCCATCTGCAGATAAACCAGAGCATATGGACCACAAAGGAATTGTTGTATGGACACAGGTCCATACCACTGAAAAGAGACAAAATCTGTTTTGGAAACTTACAACGTGACTGATTAGTTTTCTTTCACTGTCCATGAAAATTCAATGTTTCTTCAAAAAAAACAAACAAAACACAAAACCCCAACAAAAACAACAACAGAAAAACAAAAACACCACCAAAAACCAACCCCAAAATCCCAACAAACTAGTGTATCCAGAAAAGCACCACTTGCTTTTATACATTTAACATTTAAGAACATCCCTTTGCAACAATCCCAACTAATCCCAGTGAAGCAGCACAAACCCTCTGCAGTAAAACAGAGGTTATAAACGCTGTTTCTCGTACACTAAACATGTTCCACGGCAATTCTGGCTGTAGACTGTGTAACAGTACCACTACATCAAGGCTAATCCAAATTGCTGGGGTTTTGCTTCAGTCAAGTGGAAGCATTTTGCCAAATTTAAAAATACTTCATCATAGTCTGGAATAATTCACATTATTGACTTCGCCTAATTTCAAAGGCTCCTCACATGACTCCTTATACTGACGTTTGTATAAGGACTACTGGAAGACATGGTTGAATGTAAAGTTAACACTTTAATGCCCTAGGCACTAAACACAAAGAAAAAAAAACCAAAACAACCCACCAAACCAATAAGTCACATTAGGCACTGACAGAAAGGGGAATAAATTTATTTATATGTCCCCCTTTCTTCCAGTGCAGACTTCTGCTGCTTTGCCTCCATAGCCATTTAACCTACTTCCCAGATTGATCCATTAGGGTTTGGCAAGCCATGTGGCTGCTGTGTAGTACACACTCTTTGTCAACAGGTAAATTTGACTTTTGTTTTTAAGTGCCTGCCAGCTTCCAGATCATCTGGCAGAGTGTTTTTAAGAAAATTACTTGTTTTGAATGGCTTTTCTTTCCTGTTGGCCCACAGGATCACTATCCAGTCCTCCTGCCCCCAATGGGCTAGGGCAACAACAAAGGCCTGTCTTACTCAATTTTTACATATATCACTGTGTTTAGTTCTGTAAAGACTGTTTCTCAGCATGCTCTTCTTCCTGCTACACACTGCCCTTCATTTCCAGTCACAACTAACTTGGACTTTGTTTCTTAACGACAGAAAATTAGGAGAACTCCTGATAGAAATCTTCCTTTGAGCTACTTTTGAGGTACTCTCAGTCTGTGAATACAATAAAATCCAACAGCAATTAGCAGCTCAAAAATAGCTGAGCATCAGCCTGACTTCTTTAAAGAGCAGTCAGCGACTGATGGGATTAAAAGAATGGGTGATCCACCATCTTCCTGTCTTTTAACTAGACTAGAGATTAAGTGAAATAAGGTAGGAGAAATACACCTTTCAAAGACAGAAAGAGGTTAAGAAAGGGAGAAAGAACTCAAACTGTACCAAGTAAAACCCAGTTCAGCTCAGTGCATCTGCACTTAACCCATAGGTCCACTTTTCCTTCCACGCCACTGAGGTACATAAGTAACACCAGCGCCATATTATACTACAAAAATACTGGGGGTGGGGAACATTTAACCCTTTTCTGATACCCATATTAAGTACCCAACACACTTATACAGACTACTAACACAAGTAGGTACTAGGCAATTTAGATTAGATGTCCTTCTTGTAAGGGTTCAGCTATATAATATCCACTGGCATCTATAGTATTTCCCTGTTAGAAAGTAATCATATATGCTGAATACAGACAAATACACAAGCTGTCAGGTACTGGTCGTTAAAGCATACAGCTAACCTCCAATTTTCTAACTCCACTCTGATTAATACAAAACTTAACTGATTTCCATTTCAGTTAAATTTCTTTGAAATACCAACTAAGAGCCCATCTATACATCCTAGTTTAGAAAACAGCATGCAAACTATTGTACTGATAGGCTTCCAAGACGTTGACATTTAACATCAATGTTTAGGACCTGCTGCAAGACATCTGGAAATTTATTTTGCAATCGTATGTCAATCACCAGTTCTGACTGCGTTTGAGGGACTGACAATCAGCTTCAGACTGACCACACTTACCTATGCGTGAAAACATGAGCAACCTAAAGAACAATTAGATAAAAACCACGAGAGCCATCAGTAATTGAACTGACGCTGGCAAGGCTGGTGAACAAACAGTCCATTGTGCTTGATTTGCCGAGAGTGGCAATCCCTGGTAAGGTTCTGGCGACGGAGACTGTTTCTGTTGAGATAGTGTCTTTCGTTGTGTTCTTTTATCCAGTGGGTAGGACGAAAGCCCTTGTTTTTTTCCAGAAAAGTCGAACGAGTAGCAAGAGCTGCAACGTAGCAGTGAACACGCTGTCCTGTTTCATTTCGGGCCTCCAGTCTAGAAACATAACAGACAGATACCAGCCGTTATCGAGTGGTACTGGGAAGACATGCCAGCTACAGAGGGTAGATGAACAGGGACATCAACATCCAAAAGGGCACCCTTATAATACTGGACAGAGATTTGGGCTGAGGCAAGGTCAAACCAGTTTAAGAAAGCCACACTGTTAAGTAATGCGCAGTAAAACTCACTTTTGGGGGTTGGACTCGATCTCTCGATGCCCCTTGCAACCCCTACAATTCTGTGATTTTAGCATGAGGGCACCACAATAACCTTTGGACTTTTGGTGTCTAATGCTATTGTGCCCTTCCTTCTCCACCCCACCACTCTAAGCCCAAAATGCAAAGTACAGGTCAGAAATACAAGGCAACGTGTCACACCACTCCAGCTTCAGAAGAATTGAGTTACCCACTACGCAAAATTTGGTTTAAAAATCATCTTGAACATAGGTGACTCAACCTGAAAACAGAAGCATGCTAATTACAGCGTTTGGATTGCCAACCACACAGGTAAATCCCAACAACGTTTCATGCAGAGGAATCAGAAAGATAGACCAGTTGTGACACAGACACAGGAAGTAACTCGGGATTGTTCCTTTACCAGCCCTCTAGATTTCACGAGCAAAGAGTCAGCAGTTTCAGCAAACCCTTACTCCATCATGCACTACTGAAATAAACAAACCAGCAGCCTATGCAAGCAGGGATGACATACTGAAAAAGGACTTCCCTACTTGACAGAACAATCACTGGTGTTTCCTGAAACTTCCAAAGTAAAGCTAAAAATAGTCTGGCAGTTTTAGAAGCAAAGCAACTCCGAGTGCCACAGTGGCAGCATCAGAATTACTTGCCTCCTCCCTCCCCACCCAGAGCACAACTACAGCTGGCAATTCAGTGGTGCCCAGGAAAGACTTCTGCAAAACCAGGGGCTTACTCAGGCACAAGCAAGGACTCTTCTGTGAAGTCTGCTTTTCAGCACTAGCATGCCTCTGTAATAACATCTCTTCTGGAGGTGATTAACTTGCATTTATTGCATAATGCCTCTGTAGATATCAGCCTGGTCTTCTGTGTCCACATGACACCCCTGCAGCCTTGCTCTTGGGGTCCTGCAGGTGCTTGGCACAGAATTGAGTGCTTCTGCATCTGTAAACTGGAGTACTCCCTGCAAGCAAGGGACTACTCAGTTTCCTCTACTTTGTCTTTTAAATATCCAAATCCCCTTGCTTTTGGCTCCTTGGCTAGCTTGAACGACTGGCTGAAGCCTAAAACCTCCAGAATGGTCATACATGACATCTTAGGCTTTCCCCCTGTTCTTTCACTGGATATTATCCCAAACACAGCACTTTAAATACAAAACAAGAGAGCACAAATCAAGTCACAGTGCCCTGTAAACACCTTTTCTCTGCAGATTACACCAGTTTCACTTGCCATCTTAAAGTGAAACTGGGATAGTGGAGATGATTTGTATTGACTAGAAAGCCATGCACTCTTCCAAAACGTAGTATTTTGGTATCTTCTGTAGCCTGGTAGTAGTGATCCCTGGATGCTAAGAGAACAGGGCTGATGAGCCTCCATCAGTGTTGCTATGCCCCTGGCATCTACTTTGCTAGAAAGCATTAAGTGTCCTACTAGCCGTGCTATAGTCAGACCTCACAAGAAGCATTAAAGTTTTCAGACCCCAATGCCAATTAACATTTAAGTAATTTTCTGCACTTTGCATTTTAGCTTGTTAAAGCAGAAGTAGTTAGGCTTGATCGAGTTATATGATTTGGCACAAAGGTTAGTCCTAAAACCAGTATTGTTTTGGCAGACAAGGCTCTAGAGGAAGCAGTGTTGCTAGCAGCCTGATCAAACAAAAAGCACTGTCCTAAAACAGTAGTACTTACTGTGCCAGTGTGCCTTAAGCAGCTTTTCTTGGCCCTACAATGTTAAATGGCCAACCATTAAACCACTAGAGAGATTTTAAAACAGCTTCTGAAACTTACAATGTTATCAGCCTAATTGATTTTCCCAGTTTCTGTAATTTACCTCAGCTTCAGACTTAAGTCTGCTCCCAGTTCTGACACCCAAAATAGCACTTATACAAGTCCAGATCCTCTAACAAAGCAACAGCACAGAATTAGGTGTCAAAAAAAGCTTACTGGGACACCAGCTGAGGATCATCCCACCTTTTAACTCCCCAACACAGTAGAGCAGCTTAGATGTACAGCAGAAAATAACACAGGATTCCTCTCTAGAAAGCTTCATACCAGTATGCCTAGCTCACGAATCACTAGGAAAAG
Organism: Heliornis fulica; assembly: GCA_013399135.1. Taxonomy (NCBI): domain Eukaryota; kingdom Metazoa; phylum Chordata; class Aves; order Gruiformes; family Heliornithidae; genus Heliornis; species Heliornis fulica. The sequence continues at coordinate 5,833 of VXBZ01009579.1, read as the reverse complement.
TCAGAATCTTATTTCTCATGTTACTATTCACTATAATTGGTATTTAAGATACATTAGTGAAAGACAGTAGATCAGTTTATGCCTCACAGTCTACAGTTCTCTTGCACATTCCTTCAGACCCTCATTTTAAAGGTGCTGTGTGCTCGCAGCTTCCCCATTTAAGTTAGACTCTAATGCTTAACATCACAATCTTCCCTCCCCAAATATTTACACAAATTCCCTATTCTCTGAGATTAACGGTATCAGTGCAACAGCATGCTGCATAATATCTCACTCACCCATTTCCTTAAACAAGGAACTTAAAGTCTGTCAAGGAGGGGATCAGAAAATACGGTGCGTATTTATCTGCAGCAACTCTGCCACCACACTGATTTTTTTCCTGTATAACAAGCTTACTATACCACGATGATTATTTTTTCCAATTGCAGGATCCAGATGGGAGGAAAAGTCAGTTTTTGTTATTAACCAAGATTAAAACATCCAATTAGTTCCAAGTCAGTGAGCATGTGGGTAAGCATGGATTCACAATGGCAAACCCCACTCTATTTGTATATATCTGTATATGCTTGATTACATCTGTGGTCCATGAACACGTCCAGAGGAGGGCAACAAAGCCAGTGGAAGAGCTGGAAGGTGTGTCCTGTGGCTAAGTGCTTTGGGCTGGTCTAGTTTGGAGAGAAGGAGGCCCAGAGGTGACCTCAGTGATCTCCGCAGCTTCCTGAGGAAGGGACATAGAGATCTGATCTCTTCTCCTGGGTATCCAGTGATAAAGGACTGATGGGAACGGTTCAAAGCTGCACATGGGACATGAAGCATTTCTTTACTGAGAGGGTGGTCAAACCCTGGAACAGGCTTCCTAGAGAGGTGGTTCACACACCAATTCTGTCAGTGTTTAAGACAAATTTAGGCAGTGTCCTTAACAACGTGCTTTAACTTTTGGTCAGCCTTGAAGTGGTCGAGCAGCTGGATGATCACTGTAGGACACTTCCAACTGAAATAGTTTATACTAGAATATATCACTACAGTCCTATAGCTCTATATACTGGACAGTCCCCAAAGCAGCAGCGCACAGCAAACTTACATCTAAAATAACTTTACATGACTAAATATTTAGGACACAAAACCCCCAAACCAGCACAACTTCTTACCTTACTAAAAGTAGAAGTTTGCGGTGCAATTTTTACCTTGAGAGGAGCAAGTCACAAGGTGACTGAAAGTATACTGAAGAGCAGTTATGAAAAAAACCAACAACTAAATATATATACATAGATACAGAGGGGGCAAAGTGCTTTCAAATCCACACTATCAGCTCTACTTTCAGTTTCAACAGAGCTAGAGTGCATTCTATGAGAGGACAATTAGGCTCCATAAATATTCACTGCACTGTCACAACAGCATACCCAACCGTTTCCTGACACAGTCATCCTATTTAGCAATCTTATACACAGGCAGGCAGCCCTGACCACCTTACCCACCTCAGGCAGCATCATGCTTTATTCACTTGCTCTGAAATAAGCTGGAAAATTCAGTATTAAGTGTCTAATCTAATCAGGCAGAAACCAGATATTTTCAGCAACACAGCTCCTTGACAAGCAGACAGACGTACCTAGGACTACCTGGGCCATGAAACTCCTCATTTCCACATCCAGCCTCATTAAGGCTGTGACAGGTGTTGTGGACAGCATACACAGACATGCTGGGATGCTCTATTAAGAGGTTCTCCATTGGACTGGTTTCCACTTTGATAGTGGTTAATCCACCTGCAGTAAAACATGGGGGCGGGGTGATAAACCAGCTCTCCTCCATGGGACACGACTCGAACTGGATGAAGCAAGACTCGCTGGCCTCAGGCAAGTGTTCCAAGGGAGATGGTAAACACGAGAAGACAGGCGAGCCATCCACGACCGATGCTTCTGTGATGTCTGCTTCCTCCGCAGAGCAATTAGTGCAAGCGTCTGCTGTAGGTGGCCACCAGTCAGTTGAGAGGTACCCATGGATGTTGGTGATGGCAGGAGGTTGAAAACAACAAGGTTGCATGTAGCCAGAAATGGAATATAAAAACAACAGAGACAAATAAACCCCTGTCAGCATGTACACAGATTTGTTTGGTTTTTTTTTTTTGTTTGTTAAAAGCAAGAAGAGGGGAAAAGGGAGTTCCCTGACAAGCCATATTAGACACATAAACTAACTGTTATCAGTAAAGCAATACAATTGCGTAAAGTCAAACATATTTTATTTGTACAACTGGTTCTGTTGAAGTCTGGGTCAGGCTTATAGACCTGACATGGTTTCTTCTCATGGTTTTGCATAACGTATTCCAGTACATTTGTTTGGAAGACACCCTCTGCTCTAATCCAGACTGGTTTTGCTTAGGTAAAGTTTCTCCCAAACTACTGGTTTCTAGGCAGAGCTTATGTTTGACAGAGATCTTACCTATAAAGTCAACCAGAATCCACTCGTCATCTTCTTTCTCACTGAACTCTGGTTCTTGGCTGGACAAGCTATCAATCTCTCCCATGAACATGTTATTTAACCTCTGGAACATTACTAAGGCAGGAACAAGACTTTGGCTGGTAGGTCTTTATATCCAAGGTTCAAGGCACAGCTCGCACTGTACTAGCAAAGTGGCATAGACTTGAGATTAAAGTGCATAGATGCTTTATCAGCTTAGGTACAGGACATGCAGAGGCATGACTGGTAAACAGATTATGTGAAACCTGCAAAAAAACACAATGACAGGGAATCTTAATGGCAAACCAATAGATAATAACCCCAGGGAACAAATAAAAACCCTCCTGTTAGTGCAGTCTGAGGTACCAATGAACATTTCCATCCCCCCAAGATGATAGGCAGCTTCACCAGCATTCACCATTCCCTCACAGCTAGATACACATAGAGAACATCCCAGTTTCTCCTCGGAGCTCAGCACTTTCTTCCTCCTAGATCTACCTCCCTGTACAGAGGTCTGCTCAGCTGTCAGTCCCCACATTCTCCTATGGAAGCAAAGACTTTTGCATAGATGTCTTGTGCTTACACTCAAAGTGCTCCCCCAGCTCCCTACCCATCTTCCTCCTGGTCAGAGAGAGATGCAAAGGGAAAACACAAGTTTTCTGCTCCAGACATGGCATCTCCTCTGCTGAGGCAACCTCATGCCTCTCCCAGAGGCTCCTGCCAGTGCTCCCAGTGCTGCCCAGGCAGCATTTCTTCTCCCTCATCACACAGAGCTCCAGGCCACCTCCTACAAGTTAAGAGAGTTGGAAGGTATGTCCATTCTTCAGGTTCAAAGTGCACTACTCAGTTGCCAGTAGGAATAATCTTCCCAGCAAGTGCCCAACCAGCAGGGTATGGCAAGTCTATGCAACAAGGAAAAGTAACTTGCATACTTAATTAAAACCCATGTATATTTCTCAATACATTTCCTTAAATCTACATGCAATTAGACACCATAAACCTGAACTCTACATTTGACAGTTAAGATGAAAAATTCCATTACTATCAAGAAGTTGACTGTTCAACATCCTCAGATCAACGTGCTTACAGCCTTTGAATGTTTATGCACAAGCCAATAAATAGAAGCCCTTGAAGTAGCTGAATAAGGAAGCTATGTGGGGAAAAAAAGTCACCAAATTAACTATTAATTTCACCATAGTAATATCTGAATTATCACAGGCTGACAGAACTATTACAGATTAAATATCTGTTAACCAAACAGGGTAGAAGATATGCATGTAAGAACATTTGAATGTCTGCTTTCAGAAAGAGAAGGTGACACACCACACAAGTAAAACACTGCCATTAAAAGAAGATACAACCCATAAAGAATATTAGAGGCCAGCATATCCTGCTTCACCCTATAACTCTCAGGCAACACTAGTGGGACATTTTGGACTCTACATCCTACCCCAGCACACCAGGCCACATCACTTACTTGTTCAATGCAAGAACAAACATTTGCTCCATACAGTACTGCTCCTATAGACATTCCCCTCATTATTCAAACAGCACAAAAAAAAAAAGATTAGAATTTATAGTATGCATCTGAAGCATATGGAAAGGTACAGAGTAACTCCAGAAGTTATGCATTCTTGTTCTTTAGCAGGAACCATCAGGTCCTAGAAAGTACAAGACTAGGAACGACTGGCTCAGCTGCAGCAGTAATAAAAAGCCATTTTTTAGGACCATGTTAAAAAATGAAACATCTGGGTTATCTAATAGAGCTGAAAGAATGATCAGAAGTCTAAAGAAAAATGCTAAAATTTAAAAAAATGGAAGGCTTAACAGAGGGAAGGAAAAAAATTACAATAAAAATCAATTTTGCAAAGAGGGCAACATTTATTCCCTTCTTGTACATCCACAGCAAGCAGAAGTGGCTTTAGCTGCAGTGAACTTCAGTTTTCAGTGGTTACCAGCAGGAAACGCTTTTAACTATTACAGTTGCTATGCCGTGGATGGGTTACCGAGAAGTTTCGAATGCCCACAGTGTTCCTAAGCATCTTCTTGAGAAGGTCTGAGCACTTAAATTATGGACAGAGCTTCCCACAGATAAGATAACGGACTCTAAGCAAAAGTTTGCAGTCTGCAGCTACCCAGTTATCTTCCCCATCCATCCCTAACACTCTCCTGGCACAAGATCTAGGAACAAGGGTTTGTTTTCTCTCTAGGTTAACTAGCGAGGCGTAGCGCAATTCCGGAGCAGCGCCAGCTCTCTCCCTACTCCCACACGCATGTGTTGCCTCCTTCCCAGACCTAGGCTGGAAGTACCTTCAGGCGAGGAGCTGTTTTTTTGTCCTGCGCATGGAGCGGAGCAGGATGAGCGCACAGTAAGTCTCCACAGGCATCACTGCGACATCCATTAATTAACCTCTAACGAGGACAAGGGAGACCACTGCTCCCCAGAACAGCCAAGCTGCGGCTCCTGGCTCATAAATGCAGATCAGAAGCAGACTGTCCCATTTTCTCCTTCCCTCAGCTCAAGGAGGATCCAAAGAAACAATCACCTGAGTCCCTTCAGAACCGGCTGTCGCTTCGGTATCTTTCCGGACAAGCGCCTTTAGAAATGCCACACCCGCACCCTACCGCGCCAACCGGACGGGGACCGAGCAGCGAAACCGCTATCGGGACCGCGGTTAGGGGAGGCGGACGGGACAGAGGGGCACGCCGGCTCTTGGGCAGGAGCTGCGAGATGGGACGCACTAAGGGACAACCGACTCAGGCGCGGCAGCGATACGGCCCGGTACCGATAACACCCCAACCGCACCGCATCGCTGCGGGAAGCCCCAACGCCTCTTTCCCTTCGCCCCCTTCCTACCCTGGCATAGGGGACAGGGCTCACGGGGAGAGCCCCCGTAAGGGACACCCCTCCCGAAGCGGCCCCGGCTGCGGCCCTGCCCGCCCCTCGCCTCGCTCAGCCGCCACCAGGCGGCTCCAAAAAGCCGCGGAGCCGCCGGGTCACCCGGCCGAGCCCGTAGCAGCTGCTGCGCACCTTCCCGGCTGCGCTCCGGAGCC
>VXBZ01009578.1:136597-150065 GCA_013399135.1 Heliornis fulica | reverse complement strand
CTCCCTCAGCCTTTCCTCACTGGATAATCCAAAAGGAAAACAAGAAGGAATGAAGCAAGTAGGAGACCAACAGAATTTTGACAGTATGAAGAAAATGCTTGTTTCTAAGTCACTGCCTCAGAAATCTTTAGAAAGGTACCTATCCTACAGTCTTTTTCATGATACAAAATATGAGTTAGGCTATGAAGTGAAAATGTTGAAAGAACTGAAGGAAATCTATTTGTCAGTATTGTCAGTGGCCAAGTTTCACATCTAAGTGTCTGAGAAGAACGTTAATGGAAACTATCTGCTTGTATTGGCTAGGACTATATTATAAATGTCAATGGTCAAGACAGAGAGAAGTCAGTAAAAAGGTCTAGACAAAAAGGATCCCAAAGGGCAGTCATAGGACTATTTATGATCTCAACATAAAATTGCCTTAAAATAAAACTGGTCAGCCATGTGCAGCACCCAGTAGTGTTACACAGTGTAGTTACACAATCTATATTGTATACACTTAAGGTGAGTTATTACAATAATAAACAGGTATGTTACTGAAGACTGAATTATGGGATAAAAACAAATTATAAAGTCATGTAGTTTCACAAATCAAAATCTGAACCAATAAATTCAAGAGCGGAAGTGAACAGAGGATTCACAACTTTTTGCCTGGTTTTTTATCCAAGTTCACTATCTTCTTTTATAGGTAGCTTTTAGTATCAATTCTTTATTTGGATCAAGCAGCAAGGGCAGAAATAGAGTGCAACTTTGTTTGTATTAAGAGTAGGATGGGGTTATGGGAAACTTCAAGGGAACTTAAGTTGTACATTAAAAAATAAAGAAGAAAGACTGTTAGAGATGTAACTTAGGCACACACAAGGTTAGAAACTGTGCTATAAACCTATCATGTGCTACATGATTCTAGAATAGCCATCAGATCAAGAGAGTGATTTTGATATCAACACACCACATGCACCTGTAGCTGAAAGTCCTTGAAACATTATGATTGTTTAAGAGAAATACTAAGAGCAATCAAAATTTGCAGCAAGTTTTAAGTGTCACTGCAGAAATGAAAACAAATTCCTAAGACAGCATTAAGGCTGATAAAAGTCAAGAATGATAAAGCCTACAAGAACTAACAAAGGATGAAATGAGAGAAGGTATCTATTAAATAGCTACTCTCACACCTTGTTCTAAAGCATCTCATCCACTTACTACCAAAAGATGACCATGATTTGACAAATCTCTGATCCAGTCCAGTAAACATTCTGAATTTTGCTTATGGTCAAAGCCTCTTGACACATTTCTATAAGACCTCAAAAGCTTGAGGCCCTGTAACACTCTGTTTTCCTCATGGCTCAGGCTTCCTCATCTGTGAACGGTATGGAGCTCTGGGAACCAGAAATACCCATATACAGTGGGAATGACAATGAAATGTGTTGCTGTTATCTCCATCTACTGGCAGGAAGAAACTAGAAACAGGCACCTGGACTAACAAAATTCTAAAAAGAGAATGAGTTCTAAGAACTAGATTTCTAACTTGAGAATAATTGCAATTATTGCAGACTGTGACTGTCTTTCATGTGGGTAAAAATTCTACCAAGGTTACTTACCCCAAAACTGTAACTTTATAGGTAATCTATAATTATTCTTGAAATAATTGGCTTCTTTACAGTTTACTGCTTTAAGGTTACCCTTCCATACAGATGCAGAAAACTCACCAAGCATTTCTTGCATGCAAGTATCTTTTCATGTTTTCAAAGGAAAACAAGTCTATTCTCTCAAACAGAAAGGTTTCCTGTGGAAACCTAAGATAACACTGGGAATTCTCTCAGAGCAAATTACACAACTTGAATGTTAAATGCAAAGAAATATATGTACTTAGCCTATTTGAAGGCTATTCCCAAAATTAGAAAATTATTTGTAAGTTACTCAGAATGGCTGCTGTACGGAAGCAAAATAATCTACAATCAATACTAAGCAGAATGGCTACAACTCTGTAGAGAAGTTGTTTTAAATTTGCCTGAAAAGTCTCTATTTCATTAAAACAATCCTATCCATACATATTTCTGAAAAGCCAACAATCAACCTGATGAATGTTCAAGAGCTAAGCATTGGAGTGGTATCCTTGAGTTTGAAAACCAACACTACAGCATGACATACATATATGCATAAAAAATTTGCTTGTCATGTATGTCCATCTTTGGACCAAACAAAGTAATAGCACTTAAAAGATTATTTTCTAGCTGTCTCCATGGTTGGCTTTTTTTTTTTTTTTAATTCAAAGCCATTCTTTGCATTTTCCTAATTAGGAAACCTTTTTTTGTCTTCTTTGTCTGCTGAGAACATATTTCTCTCTTCTTTATCNTTCTTTTTTTTTTAGTTCCAGCACGGAAAATCAGTTCTATTTAGGAAAATAACTTAGAATATTTCCACAAGAAATTACGCAAGTTTTCTCAACATTTTACTTAAAGAATGTCTAACTTTTCAAAGCCTCCTTTCATAATCAGAAAACTAAATTGAAAGACCACAAAGTCATATTAAATACTAGATTTAATTTATTTCTAGCACCAATGCTGAGCTTCAGGACAATTTTACCAATGTCTGGGTTAAAAAAGTTCTGAAAAAAAAGCACATAGTTATTTTTGACTGTCAGAAATGCCAAAAATATAGAAAAATTCCACTTGAAAGTATATATATAGAGAGCACTTTAGGAGCAAGGAAAGTAAAGCATTTTCTGCAAATGCTGAGATATTTCCAAGTATATTTATGCTTATGAGGAATATAATAAAGAAATCCATGCTTTTTACTTGGAGGTTATTTTCCCCTCTTTGCCTGAAAGAGAATAATGTAGTTACTCATTAATTTGAGTGAAAAATCTGAGTTCACTCATTACAGTATCTGTAAGGTATGTTTGCCTTGTGAAATTTCAAATGTATTAGAAATAATATTGAAAGTTGAAAAAACTTTAAAAAACAAATAAAGTTTATTTATGACACCCAGAACAATAAAAGTACTTAACTACTGTTCTAGTTCTCCTTACTACTTACCATATTATGATGCTGTCATAGGTAAAACCTAGCTTTTCCTCAGTGTGACCAGTATTACAAAGAAGCTGAAAATAAATGAAAACATACGTTACTTTTAATTCTTTAAAAAATGACTAAGTTGCAATGTAGATTTTTTGCAACACATTGAGATAAACTTAAGGAATTTCACTCAAGGCAATGGGAAATGCATGAACTTCAGACTTCTGAGAATTTCTGCTGTCAGTATTCTGTTCCTGTATAAGACAGACACACAGAAACATGTGTCCTCTCATCCTAGAGCAAAGCTTGCACAACTGTGTAAACTGCCTACTATTCAGGCTTCATACTGCTCCTTTTGGAAGAGCCACTATTTGGGCAATTGGTAATATGAGCAGAGACGAAAAGCACATCTGCATTCAAAGGAGGGCTCAGGTGAGAGTTTTGGAGCAAAGACTGGCACTGCTGGTTCACTGCCATGTTTTGCCACAGCAAGTCAGAAGGTGTTGCCAGTGGCAAGTGCTTGTAACCTTCCTTTGGGCTGGCCTACCACTGATTCCACAGAACTTGTATCTCTCAACAATCAGTGAAAAGGTTGAATTTATGCACACAAAAAGACACCTAAAACTGTCACACATTCTGAATGTTGCATCCATATGTATGCATTCTGAACACAAGAGTGAAGATTTGCAAGCAGTTTTTACATCAAAAAACCAATCTCAAAAGGAGCAATCTAGTGCACGCTGACATTTTAGCCTATTAAGGAAAACAGTGTCTTCTGTAAGAGTTGATGGTTTCCACTGCATGAATGGCAAAGAAATTCTTATTAATCTCATTTACTATCCCTAGCTAAAATTACACAATACTTAATTATCGCATCCAAGTTCTAAAGCACTTCAGAAATCCAAGTGACTAATACTGATTGCCATAGTTTTGCACTTTGTCCCCTCTTTTAGAAACAGACATGTTCAGTTCTGAGCCAGTGCGGTGTTAACAGTTTCTCATCAGTGAGGAATTCAATGTTTGTGCTAGCTAGTGAAGACCCCTGCTCTCAAAGTATTACAATATATAAAACTCTGTGCCACATCCTTTGTATGTGTTTACTGCTAACACAAAGAAATTTATAATAAACTAAACAAACAGTTAAATTGGGGGTACTGTAAGTTGAAATACTCAACATGGTCCATGCTCCCTTTCTACTGCTCACCTTCACCTGAAAAACCAACATGCTATACAGAAATTCTGCTTTTAAGTAAGTTTATTTTATTTGCATAATGGTTTAAATTAAAAAATTAGTTTTATGTTTAACAAGTGAAAGCTCTTCCAAGGATCACATTACATGTTGAGAAATTATTTTCCTTGTTGTGAGAAAAAGGTAGTGATAATGCTGAAATCCAATTGTTATAGAGACATTATGAAATTGGCTTGGATCAGCTCCACATCTGGACTCAAATTATCTAAGCCAATTGAAATATTGTGGACTTTGGTTATAGCCACTCTTACGAAAAATGCAAAGATGATTATAAAACATAAGGGAAGTTGTTATATAAGCTCTTTTCCCCCACCTTTCTAATCTAAATGATAATAAAACTAGACAATTGGTGCATTAACTGGTTATGACAGTATGTCACTTCCTAGCATCAATCTATTTTTATGCCATGTTGTCGGACTGCCTAAGGCCACCACTGCTGCTTTAGCATTTCTATTGACATCTTATGAACTGTAAAAATTGGCTGGTAGAGTGTAAGCAAAACAGTGTGGGAAGACAGTGAGTAAAACCAGTTCATTGTTCAGTTTCAGACAAGTACATCAATAGTTGTTTAGGCTTATCATTTATACATCTAAGCATCTCCCCATCATTCCATTCCAGACCAAACGAGAAATCCTAATTTAATATATCAAATTATCCTCAGTCTTCCTTTTCACTTTAAAAAAATCCACAGAATTATAATTCTAAGGTAGGAAAAATAAATTGTGAGAAAGCTAGTATTGTGTGCACTCATGCAATTCTGAAGCAAGTCTCCAATCACTGCACTTACCATTGGTTTGCATCTTGAGCAGTTCCAAGATGAAACTAAAGTAGATGTGTTCCAGGAACTGTCCTAACTTGCTGTAATTGCTAAAGAGCATTCAGTTCACTAGACTAGCTCTAGTCTAGTTGTAAGTAACCACTCTTACCAAATACATGTGGTGTGGTTATTAGCTCCTCAACACCAGCTGTTTTCCTCTCTATATATGCTTTTATTGTGCACAACTTCACTGATGTAGAAAGAAATTTGACCTTATGTTTAAGTTAAAACTTATCGCCATGTAACCCTACAATACCTGTAACTTTTGTCAAGTTAAACCAATGTGTGGACACAAATTTCTGCATACAATGGTAATTACTTAAGTGCTTGATGGTGACCGTCCACGTTAAGGGAAATATTACTCTCAGAGAACAAACAGATAGGATTGGTTAAAATAGCAAGTACAAGTCTAGCCACTTAAGTTATTAGTTTATTCTCATTCCACTGGACCACCATTACTTATCTATTGGCTTTATTTGCAATTTACACACAGTACTGTGCTTATGCATTTCCGTCTAGAAAAGAATGTAAAAGGTACGTCAGCAAAATCAGAATTCAAAATGTTTCCCTGATTTGAAAGGGGTGCCCAAATTTAATGAAAAGGAACAGCACCACATATTGACACATAAAAACTGAAAGGAGCCCAGCAGAGAAATACAAGATCTCCAGAAAACATTCAGAATGCTAAATGCGAAAACATATTTCAAAAGGAAAGCGAGATCTGTAAGTCACAGCAAGCTATAAACTAAATGAGTTCATGTGAAGCCATTTCAAACGGAGAAAGAAAACAAATATTTTTGGAAATGCTAATAAAACTGCATTATGTTTGATATTAAGAGACCTTTTTTCCCCGTTTCACAGGCTGCTCTCAAAACTGTATGAAGAACAAAATGTTGGGTGTCACACTATGAGAGCAGACAAACTGGTAAACTGTAGGAGAAAAACATACACAGTAGCCAGAAAATACACTCATGAAGGCTGAGCAATTTGGTTTATTTAGTCTACGGGAAAAAACCCTGGCAGAAGTAAGTTTTGGTTGATACATATTTAAAAGGGGAGAATAAAGTTATGAATGCTATAAAGAAGATACTGTTTAGCTAGTCTCAATGTTCTGGATATTTGCTCAGTTATAAATGTCTGGTCTTAAATACACTAACGGGAGAACTCTGCCACTCTCTTCTCATTTCACCTTCAAACAACTTTAAGCAAGTCAATGATTCTGGCTCAAATGCAGTGATTTTTGTTTATGGCTGAATTCCTGACAAAGGCAAGGAACTGTGATATGTCTGACTGTAACATTAACAACTAACATGCATTTTGTATGCAAGCAGTCTCAGAACTCTACATTGCTATAGTTCACTGAAATGGTAATGGATCATCGTATCATGTAAATATCTGGAATTCTGCAAATACATTATATATATAAACCATACATAAAATGTATATATGTCTATGTATCACAATAAATTTTACACATACAGAGTATACTCTCTGCTTCTTAAAACTTCCAATAAGTCAACTGTAAAATTTATACTTTTTTTATAATAGTAAATGAATGGGAGTAGCACAAACCCTTTAAGGATATGATTTTAAATTATGACAAAACGGTACTTACTCTAGGCCATACAGTGACTAACTTAGAGTGAAGGGTTTTTTCATGTTTACTGTCAGCTATGAGTTTTTCATGCTACGTGGATGAGTCATAGCAATATGAGTAACACATCAACATGTCTTGGAAACAGTAGCTCAAAACAACAAAACCACAGCAGGTCAACAGCATACACAAGCTGAGTGCACACTGAGACCATTCAGATTTATATTGGCAGACTAGTCACAGCAGTTACTAGGTAAAAAATGTGATGACATTCTATGCATCCAAAATGTAATTATTACGCCATAACTTTGGAAATACAGTTAGAACCACCACTGGTAATATGTACGTATTTAGTATTTTTAGTATTTAGTAGATCTTAGTCTTAAGGGAAGCCCCTACTGGAACTGCAGACCCTGGATTTAGACCCATTAGCTCACCAGGTTTGGCCCACAGCTTAAATGTCCCTAAGCAGTTGTTCTGTTCCCATATCCATCATACTTCATGAGATTGCAAATTCTGTTCACAGTGGTTTAGCTACTTGAATGAATTTGCAGTCAGTCCACACTACACTGAGATTCTAAGATACCTGCATTTTGCAAAGGACATATGAGCCAGAGACAGAATCTGTAAAAGCCCCTGTAGCCTCAAACTCTCAGTGAAATTTAGCAGCATTGCTAAAAGCTAATACATAAAGCAGAGTAGTAGATCCTCATTAAGTAATGAATTAGTTTTGAGCAGATTTGAAAGACAGTTTTCTGTATCACTGATGCTATCCAATTACTAAGATCCACTTCTGTGGATCTTTTTTCTGTTTATCATTTAAATACACTTCCAAGTTTTAAAAAAATGTGTAAAGGATCCTTCACAAGCTTACAGTGGGATAAACCTTCCATAGTAAAGGATTTTAAAAAAATACTTAAAAGATATTTCCACTAGGTAAATGTGATTGTACAGTTCCTTCTGTTTTTCTTTAATTTATCACTTGCTACCTCTCATGGGGGTGGGGAAAACCCCAAAGCAGTAACCATGATGTTTTGGCATTTTTCAGCCAATCAGAAGTTGTCAGTCTTGAAAGTGCTTGCTTTATGTAGTTTGTCTTATAAATGATAGGTAATCCTACTCAGCAAGTTGAGCTTACAAACTGCTGTGATGACAGAAAGCATCACTGATCATATACTAAAGGTTAAATCTTTAAACAGTCTTCACGTTCAAAATTCAGGTTAGCTTAAATACTGATATAAGTAGTTGGAAAGGAGTAAGATTTTTTTTTCCTAATATAGATTAGGCAATATTTCATAAACTTTTTTCCTCACAAAACTGCATCTTCACTCATTTGGTGATGAGCAGATGAGAAAAATGTCTAAGTCTACCACTGCTGCAATTCAAAACTAAACAGTTTTCCACATCTTGAATATCAGGAGGCTACAAATGCTAATTTCCAGAAGAAGGGAACATAGCAACACCTGTAGGACAAAAGCAACCCATGTTCTACAGGCAAGGAGACAAGACATCAATGTTGATGTTTTAACTAAGAAACACTAGCTAAAACTTGATGAACGAAATGCATATTTTTGTAAAATATGTATACTATACTTTGCATAGTAACTATGGATCCTGAGTTACACTTATCTTGAAAAGAAAGAATATGAGGTACATCTCTTAGACATGCAGGGTTCACAGAAAATACCTGCCTTACTGTTTCACCCTCACAGATAAAGTAACAAATCATGTTGACAACCAGTATTTAACCAGTTCTATAAAAAATATTTCATTTCTGCATAAAACTCCTGTAATCCAGTTCAATAATTCTTAAAAGGAGATTACGTTCCTTCTCCTTAAATAAAGTAGGAGACAGCGGACCAGATCCCACCTTAAAAATCCAGACCTCTTTCAAGGAAAGAAACCCTAACCTAACATATCTCAGGTATTTTCATATTAATACAAAACTTAATATCTACCATTATCTCAGTCAGGAAGTTGCACATTAACTCATTTCCATGTAAATATAAGTATTTTACTTTCCCCGAACAACAACAACAAAAACATTTCTTCTAAATCCAAGATTTGCCCAGTCTTTGAAGGAAAATCTCTGACAGTGGTGAGCAACTGCCTAGACTGGTTCTGAAATATTCTTTAAAGTATAATAATTCTCTTAACAGAGAAGTTTTATAGATTTTCTGTATTATTTTATCATAAACATGCTATAAAATTTCAAAAGTCCTTTCCCTGCCCATACAACAAATATCCTAGAAAACTAGTAGCCTTTCAAATATGGATGCAAGATTTTACAGACAAATCAAGTTCATCTTCAGTATTCTATGACAGAATACAAACATCCTCAGCTCTTAGCACATCTTCCCCACACTATTTCACAAAGGGAGAACTGAGACTATACCAATTCATGCTAGAAGACCAGAGCGCTTAATGGAAAAAAAACATAACCCAACATCTCCCCCATGCTCCAGGCTTTCACTCTTAACCACTGGAATGAAAAACACAGAATTGTTCCTACCACAAGACAGACAATACAGTACAATTTGAAACTTTTATTCTATTTTCATAACTGCATTTACAGTTCAAACAAAAATACGAAGAGTTATCAAAACCAGATGTGTAAGTCATACATTTACAACGCAGATATATAAGTGCTAACTATGAAATAGAGGAGGATGATTCCATTGTACAGGGTCACTCCTATTCAGGATCAAAACCAGGCTATGAACTGGTCTAGCGTGTCTTCAGAAGCTGTATTTAGTTTTAGCAAGTTGGTTTTCACATATTCATCATTCCTTGCTAGTCTTCAGTTGAATTTATGGAAACTTTCCTTGTGTTTCTGTAAGTATTCTCCAATTTTTAACACTAGGTTAACTATAATAAACAAATTCTTCTAATATTAAATTTGAAACTATTCAACTTTTCAAAACTATGTCTTTGAAAGAATTTTTGGTTCTTTACGCATTTAGTAATTTACCACATCTAGAGGTGCTATATATGATTACCAGTAGTAAAATCAACTTTTCAGTAGGAGTCATGCATCTGCAAACCTAATCCAGCTCTTTTAATTTTAAGACAACTAGAGAATCTGGAAGCACTCACACTTAAATGTTTAAAAATTAGCAGAAAAAGGAAACACAGCTACACATCAGCAAAATAAGAGCGTTCTTGCAACACAGTTTGGAATCTCAGTAAAAGCAGCAGCATTTTATCAATGGTGGATGTCTGACAGACACAGTAAGGCAATGACCCTGAGAAATTATTTCAGTCTAAATTCAGCTCCCCAGTGAATGCTATGTACCCACGTGTACTGTGAATCAAATCAGAAAATGAAGCATTTACAGACTTATTAATACGTGACAAGATAATTTTATTTGCTATTGTAATTTCATTCTCAGTATTCACTCTCCTGATAAATGAATTTTAAACACTACTAAAGTGTTGTTGAGTCTCACAAGGAGAGCTTTTAACAGCCAAGAAGCATGCCTACTTCAAAGACTACCATGCGTGCTTGCTTGCTGTTCTCGTATCAATCGGTGCACCAAACCAGTCCTTGAACACTTGACCATTCACTTGACATTGTCTCAAAACTGTTTGCCTTCTGGTTATCTTATTCAATTATTATTACCTGCTCATCTGGACAAACAATTTAAACCTTACCTCAGCCACAAAATTCTCCACTATCTTTTTTCTTGGTTACTGTTATAGCAGGACTCACCCTCTGCCAGAGATACTTGGGTTTTATCTTCAGACACACTGACCTGTCTGTGGCACTCTAAGAAAGGTATAGAACTTTCCAGCTGCTTCTGAGTGTCAGCCATCCACCCGGATAACATGCACGCTGAAGCTCCAGTGTCTCCTAGCTCACTGACTACACTGCACTTCTCCCTGACCTTGACAAATGGAAAGCCGACCTAGCACAACCATTCAATAAGCTACAAGAAGAACCCTTTTTCTAACCATTTAAATGAACGCTCCTTTAAATCTTCACTATGAAAACTGAGTGAAAGTTGATGGCTGCTACTCTATTTGGCATCCCAAACACTGCATATTATGTTCACTGATACAGTCCTCTCCCTCACCATACTTTTGTCAGTTTACATCCAGAGTCCGGCATTTTTTATACAATCCTGTGGAGTAGGAATCGATCTTTAGCTCTATTTCTGCAACTTAGACCATTAAGATATTTCAGGCTTCTAACCTGTAAATATGACACAAATTCAGACATAAGGACATGCAGACAAACTTCAGCATAAACCAACATTCACAGAATTGCTTGTTCTTATTTGCTCCTTTACTCTCCCATAGTACACAGACATCAATTATTATTCCATGATATTAAGCTGTTTCATTGACCTCTCAGCCAGTATCTGATAGTGTGCACACAAAATATTTTGCCTGTATGATTACTTACTATATGATACCGATACAGCTCTTACCTTAGTAAAATTATTCAAGTGACCCAGTTTTCTCATATTTGAAACACCTTGTAGTTTAGCCACATTTTGGAGAATCTCTCTCATATTATCACAGGGTTCTGCAAAAGAAAACAGGTTATTGGTAGATACAGTTCGGAAAAAAATAAAATAATCTAAAAATGCAGCTTCCTAAATATAACAGATACTCTCACAGTACTAATTAAGAACACATATTTTTTGCCTCAAGAAGTATCAATTTGATTTATGCTTAGAACCAAATCCAGGCATACCTGAATTTTCTCAAGATTCAGATACTAACCAGTGACCCTGTATTCTCCTATGAAATTCAGAAGGGCTACGAAGAGGTGATATTGCTCTGCCTTTGGGAACAAGATTGGGGGCTAAGACAGAGTGGGACAAGCAGCACAGCACAGACAGCTAGCTACATGCAGAGGTACTGTAACAAACCACAGTAAACTGTGTACATTGTGGTTCTGCAGCAAAACAGTTTTCAAAGGGAGGTGAGTTTAACAGTAGGATTCTTGTTCTATCTTGGATTAGACACTGTGATAAGCACTACTATAATACTATCAACAGCACTGCTGATAGTAGATTTCTTTAGAAATACTAAGGCCATCTTGGAGATATGAACTGTAAGAAAGTATTGCACTACCAAAACAGAAAAACATGTATAAAATTACATGAAAGAAAATCTTTAGAAAAAGCCTGAAAACTCCAAACACCAGACCATCTGGAATGCAGCAGAGGACTGTATGTGGTGCCCTATACTAACTTCAGTACCTACTGCAATATGAACAGCTACAGCTGAATCTGTGGCTTATCAAAGAATATGCTGAGTTGGAAGGGACCCATAAAAATCACCAAGCCCAACTCCTACAGTCTTTCACTTCCCTGTTCGTCCTGAAAAGATATTTGTGTAATTTTCATTCTACAAAAAAAAAAAAAAAAAAAAAGTGAGATGTAAAGCAAGTATCTGTTTCACCGCCTCTTTACAAACCAAGCTGAGTTTTCTTAACACCTGCTTAAAGCATCAAATTGGAAAAAAGCAGATTAACTTGCAAACTTATCCAGATACATCCAGAATGTAGTTGGAAAGACAAGACCCTGAACTTTACAACCCTCATGAATGTGGCACTCTTCAAAGATTAAGACACTTACAGATTTACACCTGAATTAAGGTGTGTAAACCCACTGTAGTCAATGTAGATCTCTATCAATGAAACCAAAATCAATTAACCTGACCAGCTGAGAGATTCCTACTCAGCGGTAAGATGAGTCTATTGTATTGATTACACTGCTCATAACAAAAACTTTGCACATGCACAGACATGCCAGTGCCACACCACATAATTGTGATTTCCTTTCAAAGAGATTTCAGTGAGATTTCTGAACAGATTCCTAAGTGTGAACATCTATCTCAGACACTGCCAGATTAATGTGAAATATCCCTTTCCACAAACCTAAGCCACAACAAGAAGTTAAGTCAACTCTTGGACACACAGCCACAAGTATGGACAGAGCTATCTTGTACTGCAGATCAGTATGCTTAGTGAAACCACTCATCCAGTAACTCTGAATTTAAATTAGTACATGCACATCCATCCCTTCGAACCCTGTAACAACCCAGCCAAAGACTTCACTACACCGATATAGTCACAGAAATTAGAGTTGGTGAAAAACTTACTAGAACCCTCCCAAGTTTAGTATTTCTCTGAATAGTTTACTTTCCCAGGGTTTAACACAGTTTAAAACTTAAAAAAAACCCAAAAAAAACCAAAAAGAAAAACTGAAGACAAGTAGATTAGGATAGCAATGGCACTACAAATAGTTTACATCATAGTTCCTAATTTCAAGGGAACATAAAAGGAAAGGAAAATAACTTGGTTTCTCCGAAAATACAGTTTGGCTGATTTCTACATTTTGGCCTGCCTTGGGTAATGGGTGGGAGTTTCCCCAGCTCATGTCCCTTTTAGACCTATTGCATATCTTATTAAACCATAAGAAAGATGCCAGGTGAGAAGCCTTAGAATTTTCCAGAATGCTCTACTTCAATTCCATGGAGAACAAGCAACAACAACTTCCCAAAATGACTGGAAAAGTGCTTTAAATACTAACTTTGAAAGTGCAGGTGGCTACATGCTCTACCAAGGTAAACCTCCACTAAACCTAAGTTTACTAGCTGGACAGAAGCAACCACAAGACTAGCCCAGGAAAGCTTTTGGCAATGAATATTTCTATTCAGCCACCTGATACCTCAGAAATGAGCAAGGTATACCATGCAGAAAGGAAGACAATTTGGATGTTAAGAACCCAGGTGGTGATGATGCTACTACATCCAATGTTACCAATTCTGTATCAATGGCAGAC
>VXBZ01009578.1:46084-112238 GCA_013399135.1 Heliornis fulica | reverse complement strand
TTCCTGGATTTTATTTTTTTTTTCTGTCCCATGATGCTTATGCTGAAGGATTTGATGATATTATTGAAGTAATGCAAATCGTATAATTATTCTTAAAACCCTTGGTATCCCTCTAATTCACATTTCATTCACATTCATGTTGTAATTTCACATATTTACTTTCTACTTAATGGTGAACACTTTAAGTTTAATCAGTATTTATTTATGAGTCCATGTGTTAAGAAACAAAATAAATATACAGTTTCCTATATTCTTTTAAACAAGGCCCACAATAAACAAAGCCATAAGCAAAAAAACTCTATATATTTGATAACAACTTAATCCTGTCTCTCAAAGTGCTTTAGTAGAAGGCAGATAGAGATAATTTAACAAACCCTATGTATGTACAGACAACTCAAAACACAAAGAAAAGAAAGTCCTTGTGAGATCATTGTAATTTTCCTCTACCCAAGCAAAGAAGGCAACTTGAGGCTACTACCCTCTTGCTCTCCACAAAGTAAGTACATGTTGCAGTGGCATTCATCAGTACTGTGACTAACATGAGTGGCACAGAGATATCTTCCAGCTGGCAAGGATGTGGGAAACCACTTAGGACAATCTTCAGCTGCCCGACTACCAGGCTATGTAAAGGTGGAGGGCTTGGAGGGCTGCTCTTCTATCCTGGTTGAATGGCTTCTGATAAATAAAGAATTCTTTAACGACTGGTCTGGGTGTCTCAGCCTGGCATGCCCCCAGGCCATATACACATGAGGGTTTAACTCTTGAGCTGGCTTGAAGCCATGCCAACAAACTTGTTAGTTGTGAGAAAGTAAATGACGTAAGTGGAGATAATAATGGAGACCATTCAGTTCTAGAATTTGTTCCCAGTTTTTACCAGTTTTCAGAACATAATCTCAACTATTATTTAAATTAAATTTTAATCCTCTATCTGCCCCCTTCAAATTACTCTAAACATGGTATATTTAAAATACTTATTTTGGATGCTAATACTTTTTAAACACAAGATGGTTTTCCTCTTTGTGTTTAATCACATGTTTGAAGCATAGAAGAACAAGAAAAAAATAGTGAGAGTCCTAATCTAGGGAAGTGCTAAATAATATAATGAATTTAGCTTCAGTAGTTCAGCTTTGTATCCTGAATTAAGGATCTGTACCACAAATTGCCCTCTTGTTTATGCCTTCCTTCCATACATTAAAATGGGGATAAAATATTTTCCTGTTTCACAAGACAAATCCACTATTATCTGTGGGAATCTGAGGTACCTGTGTGATGAATGCTATGAGAAGATAATAATTCTGGGTGCAGCACAGGCTTGGGAAGATTTGCACTAAATAAAGGAGTGGCCAGAAAATGAATGAGCAGGGCTCAACTGCCTTCCTGTTAACTCTCATCCAGCTGAAACACTAAATGAGGCAGGGATTCTGGGGGAAAAAATATTGAGCCATCATGTAATCACAGATTGCACACAGAGTTCAAGATATATCCACACAAGGAGACAGAACTGACCCTGCGCCAATACAAACTCATTTCTTACACATCTGAGTACTTGAGTGCTTCACTCTGTAGTGAAGCTACCTGCGAAAGCCTTTCCATGTAGGATGTACTGAAGGTGCTCTGCAGAAGTCATAAAGAGTATCCTTGTATGGGCCTGTTAGTTTCCTCAGAAGCTGCCTTACTTGACATAAACACACACACAGACTCACACATGTATACTCACACACATGCTTACACCTCAGATTGACATGTGTATGCATACTTACCTGTCACGAGGTAATGTAGCCGTAAGGCCTACTCTATTCACACAGCGAATCTAGGTTCCTCCACTGAATTACCTTCCCCTACTAAAGCACTGATCTTCACAGTGGAAGTGGATTATGCAACAAGATCGGACATAGAGGAGGGTTTTGTTACCAGCGTGGGAGGAGTAGCCAAGGGATCTGCAATTATGTGGATCTAGAATATAAACCTCTTACACAGGAATGCACAGGAGATCAGCTGCATTCCTGCAATCCAGAGCCTGTGGTAACAGCAGAGAAATGCTCTAAAACTCCTGAATTAGAGAAGTCTTTTTTGCCTTCCCACTTCTTGTTTTGCTTAGCCTGTTTACTAGGGTGGCATAGAGGTACAACACAGAGGGAAACCGTCTCTGTTTACCTTAACTGAGGTGTTCATATTGAAGGCTAATTTTTATGTCAATATTTTGATGTTTTCACTGTGGGATGTTTTAGCAGGCACAGTCAAATACCCCAGAATTACAGATTAAGAGGAAAAAATATCTAGAGAGAGAACAGCTTTCCTTTTCTTTGTGATTTAAAAAAGGTAATAGAATAAATTAAAGGTAAGAAACACTGCCTAGGTATAGATTTTCCTGTCTAGAAGGTTTTCTGCTTACATTTCATTTTCTGGATAGTAATAAACAATGTCACACTGTAATTGTGCTGCTTTTGCAGGATTAGTGAACTTGATTTTCACTCTGAGCTGCTCAGTGATACTTTCAGAAGTTATTTTTCAGCTACTTTTCTACTTTGGCACAAGATGATGTTCTCACATTTATTGTCAAAAAGCATGCTTTTATTCAGAAGAAAGAAAAAAAAAAATGCATCCAGCGAATAACATAGGCAAAAAGTGAGTAGAAAAAAGACACAATACCAATGATTTTTCAGTGTGTAGTACCTTATAAATACATTTCAATGCCCTGTAACAATCACATTATATTTGATCTGTGCAAACAATACACAGATTTTTAGCTTAATGTATCTTATGATTATTTACTTTGATTATTTAATGCATCATAAGACCAATACAGTCAGTATAATCAGTAAGGAAGTACAGTACCTACAACATATCAAGGCTAGGAACATAGAAAAGCTATTCCAAATATATGACTGAAAAAAATCTCACAAAGAATAAAAATAACTTCTTTTTCAGGGGGGAAAAAGAGGTCTATTTTCCACTGAAATACTTTAATAGTTGATAAACTATATTCAAAAGGAAAATTCCTTTGTTGGTCTTACCCCAAAACATGAAATTCTACTATGAGTTAAAACTAAAACAAGACTGGGCATATATGTTAATATTTAGCACAATCTAATTTTGAGATGATTGTGTAAAGGACGAAACTGTCTATCCTACGGTTAACTGACAGATGATTGGGTATTTCAAAACTATTTATTGTTTTGGTAACTGACAAGTGGTTGCCCTGTCGCAAATTTGATGCAAATACATTTTTGAAAGCCCCTAAAAATAAAGCACCAGCAGTGGCATAGCCAAAGAGCCAGACGCATTCATTGTACTTAACACACAATATCTTGTTTTCATTTTGGGTGCTGGTGCTTACACATAAAATTGGTATTTGTATGCCTGGATGCTGGCTGAATAGCAAATATAGAACAGGAAACTCAAGTCTGCATATAGCTTTTCAGTGTATTTATCAGTGATTTTAAATACAGTGTAAAATAGCTTATAGGCCATTATCTCTACAATTAATTTTATGTTTTATATCCCCATAGTATTACACCTCCTTAGAGATTTACTGTATTTTGAACTATCAATAAAAGGCACTCGAGTAGGATAAAATCTTAGCTCTGGTGAAGGTAAGACTAAAATCCACTGACTTCAACATAGCAAAAGTTTGTTTATGCTTATGAGCCAAACTTGCTATCTTGCTGCATTGCACTGGTTTGCAGTGAACCTTACTTCCGTTGAGGATTACAAGCAACTCGATAATCTGGACTTATACTGATCCACCCAGATCAGTTGTTACAGGTTTTTTATTACCTTGCACCACGGCAAAAGTACACATTACAAGTACGTGTTCTGTTTTTGGCACATTTGCGCCCTCTTTATTGTGAGTTCACTGTAAACATATTTGGTTTCTGGTGAGTTCTGATATGTAACTGCAAAATTATATTTATGATTTGTCAATTTGTTTTAGTTTGATTTGCTCCTTGCTCATTCGGATAACAGCATTGCCAATGATGTTTAGGAATAAATGTGGTTTCTACTAAGGATAAGCATGGAAACATTTGATTTCTATACTCTCATTTAGGCAACTCTAGTGTAAAATATAGCACTGAGAAGAAAAATATACTATCAAAATGGTATGATAAATATACATATATATTTAATCTAGAAATTATTTCCAACCATTTTGTGATAAGTTTTAAGTCCATTTTAATGCCTACAGTACTACAGTGACAACAGCAACATAACTTCAAACTAAACAGAAATGAAATCTTAATCTAAATGTTTTGGAAATATTTCAAGCAACATTATACTATAGACTCTTCTATCTTAGAGTGCTTCATGTAACGCATACAACATTGTTACTATTTTGCTATTAATATTAGACATAAAGCATTTAAAAATGGTCAAAAATTTAGAAGACAATCTTTTATCATATGAACGCTGGAGAAAAAGAGACTTCTGCAATAATGGTATGTGGCTGTACATGTCAGTGTAGCTAATGCTATTGCAGTTGGAATGGCAGGTCAGCAATGTATTGTCTTCTTCAATGCCCACATTTTATTTCCTGTTTTCACAACAGGATGTTATCCCCAAAGGAAACTTTTCTTTCCAGGATGCTATCCTCCCTAAAGTGGCAGTCAGTGTTGTTCAGTAGACCAGAGGGCTTCTTGTCCTCTGTACCGTTCACAGACCTAACTGGCCTCTTTGGGTATAGATAATGAAGAACTGTTTATACATGGACTGCCACAAATGTGGAAAGGAAGTGAAAAATTATAACCTTAACTTTATCTCATACTCCATGAATTTTAATTGCTCCAGTAAATGGCAATATGAANATTGTATGTGTAGAAGAGTGTAACCAATTAATTTGCAAACAACTTTAGTGACTTTTCTTGCTTTCACAATTAAGAAATCGAGACCAGATTTTTATCTTCAGTGAAGCTCATACATGCATAGAATTCTGCATCAGTCATTATCATAGATGCAATCTGAAATGGAAATAAAACACAAAAATATTAGCATTATGTCAGACTTTGACTCAAGAATAACAGTATTTGTTGTAGTTGAATATGGTTAATATATTGCTTGAAATGTTTGACCTACCATCACCAATATCATCATAAATCTCTCCATCACTGCAATTCGAAAAAAGAAAAATAATGAATTAAAAAATTGAGACATCAGATATCGCTATTTGCATTCAGATACAAAATAGTGTAGCAGTATGGTGCAGGCATGCTATCAAGTAATTCATTTGCTCATTAGCAAAGCGCGACCTTTGTGGTTACAGAACATTGTTGAGCAAGACAGGTCAAAGGATTTTCAGTGAAGGATAGAGCTGCAAGTATTTCTTTCTAACATGAAAGACTTGCTTTAGTGAAAGGTTGGGTTTTTTAATTAATTTTTAAAGTAGCTATTCTAATCCACACACAGAAATATTTCCATAAATCCCCATATTTCAATTCACTGATTTAATAAAACAAAACCCAGAAAAGATGAGTAAAAATAAATAAATAAATGTGCCCATGAAATTCTTATTTACTTCTGTGCTTTGCAATGCTGTAATGATTTTGGAGGAACAACTTTTTAGATAATGAATTTATGTAATGTCTAGAAACAAAACATCCTCCACAAACAGGAATTTTCAAAATATGTTACTTATATGCATGAACAGGCCCATGGAAGCCAATAAAATAGAGAAGTTAAATGTCAGTATAAGTGTTTGCAGGCCTCAGTTTTAAAAGTGACATCTGATTTGATATTTAAGGGCCTAACATAAAGCCCATTGATGGAAAGGCTTTGTTTGATGAGAGTTTTGGATTAGAATCTAAATGCTGAATAAGCTCCACGACATTATTTGGGGCAATGCTAAGCAAAATCTGCTCATTTCCAGTAAGACTAAAATAAAAATAAACCTAAAGAAAAAATGGTCTGTTTTAGGGAAACATTTGAAAGTGGCATCAGTACACTTAATCATTAAAGTGCAAACTGGTAATTGATAGCAGTACGAAACAATGTCTAATTTGGTAATTTTTCATGGTTTAAATCAGAGTTTATGGTTAAGCAATAAGAAATGGGGCCCTGGAAATTTTCCAGAGTAGATGTATGCAACTAATTCTTGAGGAGTCTAAACTACATAAAAATAACTCAATTTTCAGGACTAGATTGATAAACTAAAATAATTTATTTTTATTTTGCTTTACAAAGTTTAGAACAAAACTGAGTCTTATAATAATTTTTAGAAGATCACTTTGTACTTACTTCTGAACTAAATTGCTTCTTAGAACATAGCCATCTGTAAAATTGAAATACACATGCATCTAAGTTATTTATTTAAATATTCCTGTTATTTATACTGTTGCTAGCACAAGTTAAATGCAGTTTTTCTCTTAGGTATTTCTGACAGAAAGACATAGTAGATGGATAACAATGTACAACGGACATGTAATCAGAGAAAATTTTGCTATGTCCTAGAATCATAGGGTTTGGGCTGGAAGGGATCTTAAACACCATCAAGTTCCAAGCTTTCTTCCATGGGCAGGGACACCTTCCAGTAGATCATGTTGTCCAGAGCCCCATCCAACCTGGCCTTGAACACTGCCAGGGCAGTCACAGCTTCTCTGGGCAGCCTGTGCCAGGGCCTCACCTCCCTCACTGAGAAGAATTTCTTCCTAATTTTAAATTATTATGTCCAGTTTAATTTTAATTATTCTTATATGCTTGTTTAGTGTAACATGGTGCCTTAGGTATGGAATCAGAATACTACAGTAGCTCCAAGACCAGTTAGATATCTACTGCGCCATGTACGAAACATATTAATAAAACGTCAATTTTCTTGATTTGCTGTAATAGTTTCCATTGTGTATAAAACTAGTGTTACAAGGAGAAAATAGTCATACAGGTTTTGCAAGATTAGGTTTTCATCTTGTAGATTAATTTCCTGGCTCTGTATAAGGGGTGTAAAGAAGTAATTATTAACATGAAATAAAGTAGAGTGCATAAACTCCAGCTCAAAAATGTGGTACCCTAATAACAACTGCATAAGAATATTTCTAATAATAAATAACAGAAATATAACTATTTTCCTACAGGGACAAAAATGGCCTTTAAGATGTATACAATGATTGATTATCACTGACTGTAATGGCTGTAAAAAATTGTAATTGCGTCATTAGTAAGAACCTTTTACATAGGTAATGGAAATACCTTAGAAAAGCTACTCACTAGTGAACTGTTCTGTTGCTTTGTGGAATTGTTAATGAAATTGGATAAAACTACACATTCTTCTGCAGTACATTTAATCTTTGGAAAAAATTAACTTGTCTTTGGTAAAGATTATCTACTGAAATATTTGTCAATAGGCATAATATATGCAAGTAAAGAGAAAGGCTTAATAATAATTGCATATTTTTAGGTAAGTATTAGGATGTTGGTACAAAATTAGGACAGTTCTAAACAAGAAATGTGATCGTGTGTTATATTTAAAATTACTATATGTTTCCTTTTTTATTCATTAGGAGGCTTAAATAGTTACACTAATTAATTGCTATATATAAAGTAGATTAGTGATTTGCTCTGTGAGGGCCATAATACATAAAAACCACTGCACTTTTAAAGAAAATTTTTATTTTACAGTAATCTGCTTAACTTCTGATTAAGACTTAAAATATCTGATTGCAGCTATGTAAGATAGCATTTTCTTCATTGGCCTGTATTTGTTTCTTCAAAGTCATGACAATTTGATAAATTCTAACTCTTGACTGCTAAAAATGTTTAACTGCAGGTAATCTGCAATAGTCAAAGAACCCGATGCTGCAGATTTCCAGCCTCCTGCATATTCTCTGAGGCTGAGTCCGAGTCTGTACACATGGGGAAAGCTCTGTCTATTCAGAATATTCTTAGCCTGCTTGTCTGTCCTCAGATTTTATTATCTGGGATATAGGCTTGAAAATTAATTTATTTTTTTTAAAGATGTTGTGGTTTAAAATTCTCTTTAAGCAAAGTCCAGTAATTTTCAGGACCCCTGAAGTCTCACTGGGAATAATTTAAAATCATTTGGCTAATGTAATCTTCCCTGTTTCTTCTTTTAACTTTCTCACATGAAATAACAGTAACGGAAAATGTCTTTGCCTACAGCCATGGTGCTCAAGCACAGGGTGCTTGCAAGCCAGGCGTGCTTGTGCCAGCTTTACTGCTTCAAAGCACTATCTAGGCTCTTCTGATGGACTTTAGCCCCTAAGTATGTGGGAGACAAAGCCCCTGCTGATCTTTCACTCTTTCAAACTTACTTATCCAAAACTACACTTATCCAAACTTATCCAAAGTTTGGGTTTCTAAGCAATTTATTCATATTATTATATGTTTCACCATAATGAGGAGCAGGAGGTCAGCACACTCCATCTTTGCTAACGAAGTACCACTCAGATCTACAATACATCAGGGCAGCTACTCTCTGGCAGTGTAAAGAGAGCTTGGAGAGGGCACTACTTAGATTTTCAGGCACTGAAGTCTTTTTATAGCCCAATGTTTAAACAAATCCTATGATAGTGAATTGAAGGTTTTTGGTGTATTTCAAAATACATGTGAGTCAAACCAGGGCAACATTAAGAAGGAATTTGAGAAAGTAGATGAGAACCAGTTCCTAGTTTCACTTTTGAAATTTCAAATCATTTATTAACAATTAAAATTATAGTGGAATGTGTTCCTAAGATCATCAGCCTTTGCTTCAAATGGTGGGAAGACATTATAATGTAATTTTTTTTAACTGCTGGTAAAGGCATGAAGCTATGGACGTGCTTAGTAAATTAACTTATAAATCATTAACAATCAAATAAAAGTACTCATGTGCAAGAAAATAACAAAAAAACCTCTGTAATTCTTGCTTTTCAGTCTATCTGGCTTTCAAAAGACAAATCCATAGCTTGAAGATAGGAAGAGTAGAGTAAGTAGAGCAAATAACCAAAACTGTCATGCATTTAACTAAAGCAGGATTCAGACTTCACTAATTAATGTAAAAATTGAGAGATCTATTCAGAAGTTCTCAGGGAGGATATTTTTATTTGCTTTGCTCTCTTATGCGTAGCAAAGCAGTAGCTCTTGTCAGTATTTGAAAGGCTTTGAAGACTATGTGAGGAAAACAGCCAACATGAACTACTTTCTACTTTGCTATTAACTTGATTCCAAAAATGCAGCATTGAAAGCTGCTCTTTGGGAAGTGGCTACACTAGTGCAATCCTTATTTTGAAAAACATGTGTTGTTATGCAAGAAATTCTTCCTCACGCTGCAAGCCTGCCAGGAAGACTGCTACACCCCAGACTGTAACAGTTGAGTACAGGGTGGGGAAAATGTAGAAGGAAAGTGACTGAATTCCTTTCCAGAGGTTTATGGCATTGGACTGTCTTCTGCATAGGCCAGGGGTAAAAAGTAAAGGTGACTGAAAGGAAGGTGCTACTTTGAATGTAGTCTGCTCCTACACAAACTGAATTTTCATTAGGAGATTGAAATTCACTGTAACAGAAGCATATTCAGAAACCGAAACCAACAGGAGATGGACCAGACTTCTCAAAAAAATGCAAAACCTTCTGGCAGTGCCCACCCTGGCCAATAGTTTCAAAGTGACATTGAAAGGCCTTGTGCAGTTCTCACAGCAGGCAAATGTACCAATGAGGACATATGCCTTGGATCAACGGAGGAGGGCTGGAAGGAAGGCTTGTAGGCAGTTCTCCATCCCATGACCCTCCAGCCTCGTGAAAAGATTAACTCCATCTCTGGAATCCAAAGCAAGAATATTATACTGATTTTTCCTTGGCTTCAGTCAACGGGCAAGTGTTTCCCATAGGTGTAGCAAGGATTTTACTTTTACTAGATTCTGTGGGGTGTCATGGCTGTACTATTTTTGGCAAATTAGAGGGAGGGAGAAGCAACAGAAACATCTGGCAGTCTTAGTTGATGCAACCCAAAATTTAAATTACTAAGTCGTCCTTTTTCTAGCATATGGTGTCTTTTGTCTGTTGGAGTTTTAATTTTTTTAAGATGAGCTGCTCTTAATACACAGTAATAAAATAACAGCCTACCTCTTGTAAACCACCAGGCAAGGAAAAATACGGGGATTAGGCTGTGCTTTAATATGACAGGGAAGACAGTTTTTTACACTTCATGACTCAATCATTCTCTGACAAGTTGTATTACAGATTTTTAATGAAACTTACATTTTCCATCTTCATTCCTGCATAGGACCTTGGTATCATCGGTACTTTCTATAATTTCAAGAGCTTCACCTGGTTTAACTTGTAAGTCTTTAGGTCCCCATCTTTTCTGGGGCAAATCCTGAACTGTAGTGGTAGTGTAAAGAACTTTAATTTCACCTTCAAACTGCAAAAATATAATAAAGAGATGTTGGTTAAAAAACAGATTTTGTATTTCAAGACCAATATATTCTCATTTATTACTAACCTTTGGAAAATTAGGCAATTAATTGTTTGTGCCATCTAGCATGTGCCCCATGCTTGTCATTTTGACTAACAAATAGATTACTATTTTTATAAGCATTAATACTTTACCTTTCAAAGGCAAAATAATGGATTATTTGCAAATCGAGGCATTGAAGTTAGAGAAAACCATACAGATATTTTAATCCTTATGTTTTATGTAAATAAAACTTACTTTGAACTTTTTTCTGAATTCTTTCTCTTCTTTTTCCATCTTTTTAAGCTTTTGTGCATCTTTTTCATCTGATTTGCATTTTCCAAGACTTGCTGGTGTCAATGAACTAAACCAAGAAAATACAGATCAAAATTGGGAACCCATCTGAGGTATTGACAACCTTTCTGATCCTCTCAATGAAAATGCATTTGCCTTCATGTGTCTTCAGTATGTTTTTGTTGATCTACAAAACTATTACGGAAAATACAATAGAGATTTGATTTCAAAAGAAAGAAAAGTTGGGGTTGTCTTTCCTACTCTTCTCTTTTAGTAAGTTCTGATCTTAATATATGTATTATTAGATATGATGAGGGAAAATGATTTTAAGTATTTACCTGATACAGCAGTATGAATTGTGCATCTACCAAAAGCAGTTGAAGTGAATGATACTCATCACTTTAGAGCCTCTATGCAGGGGCATTTTTTGTAAAGGCTACATTATCTTTAAGCAACAGGTTGAATAACACGTGTCCCATTGTGGAGGCAGCTGAACATGGTAGCCTTTCATACAGCAGCTGTGTTAGACTTGTGGTGGTGCAACCCCCCTCCTCTTGAACCCCTTTTCTGGGTCACATGCCAGGGCAGCACACCAGAGCGTTAAGGCACCCCGTTAATGTGCCTTGTTCTTGTTTCACTTGGGAACCGTAACAGCCTGGTCATTTCTACTTGGACCGTGACGGTCTTGGTCCCCTATTGTTTGGGAATAATAATGACAATCAATCACACCCAGACAACCTGGTACACCTGTACCTGGGTCATGGCCCAAAAGGGAGTGATGGCCAGAAAAGTTCTGAGTCTGTGCAATGGGTGGAAAGTACAAGAATATTTTTCCATCTAAGTTGGGCCAAAGTAGAAAAGTACCTGATAAAAGTCAATTCTCTTGGGCCTTACAAATAATGATTCTAAGTGAGACCCTTTGGATTGCAACTGGCTGCGACCAGCATCTCCTCTGAGCTGGGATGCCTTTCAGGCACAAAGTCTTCGCAGACCAGGGCAAAGCCAGCCTCATCGAGTCTCAACTATTGCCCACTGAGAGAGAAATGCTGATGTGTTGTATTTACTCCAGACTGGAAGAGGGAAATGTTAACTATAAGCTAGCTTCCTTCCTCCACCTCCCTACCTATCTATGTGTTTTACACACAGCTATCTTCATGAGTGTGGGTGACACATATCATTGGGCCTAAATATACTGCCTGTATGTACCTGTATGTTTTATGTGTATCTGTCTGTCTATCCATCCATCCATCCATCCATCCATCCATCCATCCATCCATCCATCCATCCATCATTTTGATTCAAGATACTTTAGAGTAAGTTAGTGTGAATCTTGTAGTCTTCAAATCTGTCATTTTTGCTGTAACATATTTTATTGAATTACTTGTAAAGCTTTAAATTAGTCAATCATTGAGTGCAAATAAAATCCAGACTTTGGTTTAACTCATCCTATTAATAAATTTTGAATTTACTAAATTGTAACCTATATTCCCATAGAAGACCATGCTACACCTGAGAACTACAAAGCCTGACAACATCAAATAAAGCATGTATTAGTAGCAATCTGCCTCTACTAAATACTTTGAAAATGTTTCATAATATATTGCAGATTTCTAATCAGGGGAGTAATTCTCATTTTAACTTGCCTGAGTTCAGGCGGTGGAGGAGGGAAGTCTGAAGAATCTACATCATCATAAACATCATCTCCACAATCTGAAACAATAGTGTTTAAAGGAACAGAAAATTACTGTGTGATCTTTGAGTAGTGAACACGTTCTGTTACAATCTACAGTAGTGTTGCTAAATTGACAAGAAATTACAGCAAGTACTGCAGCCATTTATCATCTGCTGTCATTGTGGGTTCTCTGTTTCACACAATGTATTGTACAGAACAAACACCAGCCCACCTTTTCAGAATAAGACTCCTTATTAATAATAATAGGTATTCACTGATATTTTAATCTTCTTAAGCTGAAGCAAGTTGTAGCACATGCTGGCTAATGCAGTAGCCTTTAATCTTCATTTTAATTAGTCCATTTCCCACCGTGTTGCATCAAAGTATATTTTTGGTTTGATGTTCATGTACTCTCAGGCACTATAACCGTCTGATGAATGCAATATTGCTTAGAAGTGGGTATGAATCATGTGTATGTTAGCTTTTAGGCCACCTTGCAATGCCAAAGCAGTAAAAATATTTCCTACACCAAAAATATACATTGAATCACATTCATCATATTGCAGAGTTCAAGACATCAATCCATGGCTAGAAAAATCACAGTAGGAGATAAAAGTTTTACAAATCAGTTCAGGCAACATCCTGAAAACCTGTAAGAATTACTTTTTATTTCATGGCTGAGCCAATGACTGTATGTTACCTTACAAAGATACTGCAAGTCATCAAAATAACAGTCAGCATCTCTCCACTTTTGAAGCCTTGCGCTTGTTTGTTTCCAAGTGTATCTATTCATATTTAATGTCAAAGAATGTGAACTGGTGGGAATATCACATAGAAAAAATGGCTTCTTAAAAAATATATTTATTTTTGTTTCTAGAGAGCTTGCAGTGTACCTATATCTTCTTGTATGTAGCCATATCAGTCACAATATTTGAAATTTGTTTGCTGGAGCTGGCTAAGCAATAAAAAATCCTGTTTCCCTCCTTGGATGTATTTTTGACTAACATGATACAGAGTAATAAATGTACAGAAAAAAAAGAATCAGGAATCGATATGGAGACTGAACAATAGGCTATTAATTACCTTTTTCAAATTGCTTACTTGAAGGAGACATACTGGAAAAAAAGAAAAGATGATCATTAAGTATTTATATCTCATTGATAGGCTTTTGCATCATTTAAAACATTCAAAAACCTTGTAAAACAAGGGCTCCAAGTAATCTCCAGATATATTGAAGCTCTGCTGACACCAGCCATACTCCTGGTCTGGTCTAAATGTATTTTTACCACTGAATCAAAGTAAACTGGTTCAGAGCTGAATGAGAGAAGATGGTGGTAAAAACACCAGTAGCTGATTTAACATTTAGACAAGATGGGACAATATTTGCTGGTTCTTGAATGCCACATTCTTCC
The DNA here is from genome assembly GCA_013399135.1 of Heliornis fulica. NCBI lineage: Eukaryota > Metazoa > Chordata > Aves > Gruiformes > Heliornithidae > Heliornis > Heliornis fulica. The sequence goes on along the minus strand of VXBZ01009578.1, from coordinate 98,488 downwards.
TATAATTTGTATTAATGGGACTGGATTTAGCAGTTTTTCTCAGCTACATTGTACTGATGAGCAAAGTACATTTTAATGAAGGATACAACAAACTTAGAGAACCACAATGACACAAAGATGATGGATTATTTCAGTGCTTTTGAACAAAATAAAAAATTTTGTACATTTAATTACCAGACTTATGCAACAAATACAGCTTGTTAAGAGAGTAATTATATTTTGCGGGTGAAAGAAAGGACGACAGTGTTTTTGCAGAAAAGTATCTTCCTGAGCTACAATTTGATGCATGATTCATTAGGCTGCTGTGAGAACATGTTAGTAGCATGTGATCAATGCTTTATTAGAATTAGTTAATTTGCACTGTGATTTTCTGGCAGACTCTTACAACAAATCTCCATTATCTTCTGCCCCATTGACTTTGGTTGTTTTTTCTCGTACACTTTTCTTTTTGTCATCTTTGACCTTTAGCCTCTTCAAGATTCCCCAGGACCAGATACCATTCTTATCTTCATCCTGTGATACAGACCTTTGGAGCATGCACGCAATTATCACAATGTAAAACGTAAAAGAAGTTTTAAAAAGGTCCAACTTAAATTCTCCATTGATGTGCGTAATTTTCATTAATGTCAACAATGTATATACCACAAGGTGAAGATGCTTACCTAAATACTAAACACTAAAATGCTAAAGTATAAATATGTATGTTAGATCATCCATAGATATTGGGATATATTTGTATGTATAGAGGTTAATCTAGTGCCTTACTGTTTTCGTATTGTTGCTCAGCAAGCTAACATTTGCTATTTTCATTTCAGAGTTATTCTGTCTAGTCGGAGCTTTGGCAATTTTTAACAGGACAAGGGGTAATGGTTTTAAACTAAAACAGGGTAGATTTAGACTGGATATAAGGAGGAAATTCTTTACAACAAGGAAGGTGAAACACTGGAACGTGTTGCCCAGAGAGGTGGTGGAGGCCCCATCCCTGGGAACATTCAAGGCCAGGTTGGATGGGGCTCTGAGCAACCTGATCTAGTTGGGGGTGTCCCTGCTCACTGCGGGGAGGTTGGACTAGATGACCTCTAGGGGTCCCTTCCAACACAAAACATTCTATGATTCTATGATTCTTTAATGTTTGCAGCTGCTTTTGCTGACATACCAAAATGAATTACTTAAGAAAACTTCTCTACAAAAATGAAGAACATTTTTTTAGCTCTATGAATCTGTCCTGGTTTTTACCCACTTGCTGATCATCCTAAGACTTCCTAATTACTATGCCCAGCTCAAAAAATACAAAAAACCTGAAAACTGTTAAAGAAGAAAATTACTTAAATTATATAAAAACTTACTTAGTTACAGTATCTTCATCATCAATCCCATCATAAATTTCTTGATCAGGAGGAGGAAGTGGGAACATCTCTTCAACAGATAAAACAGTGAATTAATGCATTTATATTTAATGCTGATGAATAGGGTATTCATTACTGGCCTTTTAAGTATGTCAGATGTGTGTGCAGTTTGTGCAATATCCTTGCAAATGGAATCTTACTATAAACCAGTATGGCCTATTTAATAAAAACTGTGATTTAGACTTGTCCCAGTTGGGAATGCCATCCGCAGCTTTTAAATGGGGCACTGCTAATCACAAGAGCATGAATATTGAAAATAAGTGCAGTTACACTGTATCTGATGGAATTCCAAATGGCTGATTTTGGCCCAGTTGTTATGATGACTGATGACTTCTAAATTTTTAGATGGCTCGAGTGCTGTTTGAAAATGTCAGAGCAACACTCTCAGCAAAGAGACAACCTGCATTCATCCATAGAAGCCAGGGTCAAGTGTAATGTAAGCTCCCCTTTTTTGGTCTCAGTTCTGACCTTTGAGCCCCAACTCTTTTAGTGCAAGGTGAGCTCAGTTTCCATCTCCAGTTCTAGCCCAGGTCAGAGTGATCACTGAAATCTGTACTTAGCTGGCAGCAGCTTCATTTAGCACTGCCAGGGGATGCTTCTGCCATGACTAGTACCTAAACTCTAAGCTGAGAAGATGAGCTGTGCTCTTGTGATCAACAGAGAATGCTACATAAATGCATGTGCCAACGGGGTTTGAATGTGTCTCCTTCACAGTGTGAAACTGCTGCAGTCATACAGGTTAGAAGTCCACAGTAACACTGAAACTGAAGTTCCCCTTGACTCCATCAGGAAGGAGTTCAAAACAAGCTTTCAGGGGTAGTATTACTGGCTATTTCAGAACTGGATTTCTCCTGCACAAATACTCTTAGTCATGTTAACATTTTGCCACTTATATTGGTGCTGCTTTGTGGGATGATTTACCTTCACACACAAAAATAAATTTTGTCTTCTACTGGCATGCTTCTGAAGACAAAACTTCTTTCTCGCACAAGCTTCCACACATGGAAAGAAATTTAATTTGGCCACTCTACCTCATTTGTTGCCTGTTAGCTAAAATTTAGCACTGTGCACCGTCTGAAAGCTGCAGAGCATGGATTTAAAGGTAAGCAGCACACAGAAGTAACTCCCCAACAAATGTATGTAGAACTTACTTCCAGCTTCACTTTGGCCACCACTCTGACTGGAAAAGCAAATGAGAGACATTTTAGAGAAAAAACAGTCATCCTTTGGAAAAAGAAAACAATACCATCACCTGTCACTTTTGTAGGTACCAGTTCTATACCTTTTGGCTTTGGTACATGTCAGCATTGACACCTGAGCAGTACAAATTCTGCCATGGAATATCAGGCCCATGCTTGTATGTTCTATAGGGGCAACAACTAAAAGTGTCAGTTTTTTTCTTCTTGTACCAAATTCTTACAGGTAAGTTACTTGCATTCTCCTAAGAGCTAAAGAAAATGTGTTATCTAATTCATAAGTGATCTTAGATGAGGAGATATTACGTTTGAGTAGATTCAGGTAAAGCAGGAAAAATACTGTTTGGTTTGTTGTTTTTTTTTTTTTCTCAGAAATATTTCATTACAAATCAGTATAGAGATTTTAGAATATCATTAACAGTAATTTAAAGGGTTTCTAGAGAGAGAGAGAATCATCTCTACCATCTTTAGTTAATGTAAAAATAAAGGAACAGTATTTAATAAGTAAAGCTGTGACGCAGATGCTCTATTTGTAAAAACCAGTGCAAATATTTCAAACCAATAAAGGTTCACATTTTCATACAAGCAGAACATTCATCCCTAATTGTTAGTAATTGTTAGCAACTGATAGTAATTTCTAATAAAGTGTCAATTTCAATGAAGTGCAAACATGTCTACAGCGATGACAATTCACAATATTTAGAATATATTTTATAAGCCTGTTGTTATCTTTAAAATAAAGTACAAAATAAGACTTAGGATCACAATTCATGTTGGAAGGAATCTCACGAGTTCATGTAGTCAAACTTCATGGGATAAAAATATCACTGAACAACAGAGTCCATCCACACCCTTGAGATGACATGGTAAGCGAACAAATTTATCAATCAACTAGCTTTCACTGGGTGATGCTTTAAACTTCTAGCTGCCTGTTTCTAACATTTCAAGGACTGTACTAGCCCAGTATTCAAGAAATTGAAAAAAACCAAACAACTAATAAGTTCAAAGTGGCTGAGATTATTTCTAGATCAGTGTCTTACTTCTACATCAAAACAAGGTATCTATTAAACTCTTGTGCCAAGAAATCCTGAAATATGTATTAATATGCATTCGCATATTAATTTTGGAATATTAATAATAATACTGGTAATGAGATAATGCTACTTGGTCAAAAGGTTTTTTTCTTTTTTAGTATGGAATTCTTACAGTGGTTTCAGAACATGCTGCTGTATGTCAGACTTTCCAATGATTCATGCTCATGAGCTGAACAGAATGCTAGTAATCACTAGAGAAGATAAAAATGTCAAAATACAGCTTAAAGGATTTCAGGAATCTAAGCCATTCATTCATACTTCCAAGATCCTTACACTGTTATTCTAATACGCAACAGTGAGATATTCTTTTTTGGGTTTGAATTCAATAAATTTTCTAAATACTTTGCACTGAGGTGGTTAATTATAATACTTGCCATAGTGGAAAGGATTGGACAAAGATACTTCTGCAAAAAAGTACCTAATGCTCAGATTAGCTAAAACCTGGAACAACTAGAGCAACTTTTCTGGCTAGGTTACAGCTCTACCAGACCAAAGCACAAAGGAGGAAAACTGATACTGAATGACCTGGTATGAGAAGGTGCAAATCTGTATAGGTTGTTTAAAGAATGCCAGCCTGAAAGCCAGTCTTTCTAAGGACTGTTTCTGGAGCTCGTGCAGATGTTCTAGCAGCTGAGGATGTTGTCTACTTGGATTATAGCAAAGTCTTTGACAGTCTCCCACAGCATTCTTCTGGAGAAACTGACTGCTTGTAGCTTGTTCTGGTGTAACCTATGTGGGTAAAAAACTGTCTAGCTGTCAGGCCCAGAGTTGAGTGTATACTCAGTAAATTTGTAAACAAGTTGGGTGGGAGTATTGGTCCACTTGAAGGTAGGAAGGATCTACAGAGGGCTATGGAACAGTTGGATTAATAGGCTGAAGACAGTTCTATGAGGTCAACAAGGCTCAGTGCTGAATCCTACACTTCGATTATGACAACTCCAGGCAGGGCTACAGACTTGGATCAAGAGTGGCTGGAAAGCTGCCTGGTGGAAAATGACCTGGGGTGCTGACTGACCACTGGTTAAAGACAAGCCAGCAGTGTACCCAGGCAGCCAAGAAGGCCAGGAGCATCCAGGCTTGTGTCAGAACTACTGTTACCAGCAGGCTCAGGGCAGTGATTGTCCCCCTAAACTCAGCACTGGAGAGGCTGCACCTTGAATACTCTGTTTGGTTCTGGTCCCGTCACTACAAAAGAGAGATTGAAGTGTTTGAGTGTCCACAAAGAAAGTCAACAAAACTGGTGACAGCAATGAGAGTGATGAGTAATTCCCTAGTGCAGTGAGTGTTTCCATCACTTTTACAGGCCTTTACTCTTATACATTAGAAAAGGCAGTGTGTGACTTCAAAAACAGAACAAGACAGAAATGGAAGGGAATTGCGCATCCAGCAGGTGATTTATAATCCAGCATGTTTTGCATTTTGTTCTTGTCTGGACAGCAATACTGTAGGTGCTCTTCCCATAGCCTGGATTCCTCTGGAGTATGAGTGCTTGTAGATGCTGGATTCCCGAATCCCTTCTTGTCCCTCTGACTACTTCAGGCTGAACAACTCCATTACAGGTCTCTGATACAACTGGCTGGTCTTTTGTGACAAGAGTCTGCTTTGTTGCTGTAAAATAATGGTTCAAAACTGGGAGGAGTGGCCGACACACCAGAGGGCTGTGCTGCCATTCCATGAGACCTGGACAGCCTGGAGAATTGGGTGGAGAGGAACCAAAGGAAATTCAGCAAGGCCAAGTGTATGGTCCTGTACCTAGGGAGGAATAACCCCGGGCACCAGTACAGGCTAGGGGCTGACCTGCTGGGAATAGTGCTGCAGAGAAAGGCCTGGAAGTCCTGGCTGAGAACAACTTATCCATGAGGAAGCAACATGCCCTCAACAGCCAAGATGGCCAATGGCACCTGGGCCACGTGTTAAGAGGAGCATCACCAGCACATCGAGGGAGTTTATCTTCCTAGTCTACTCCGGCCTTGGGAGGTCACATCTGGAGTTCTGCATCGAGCTCTGGACTCCCCAGTTCAGGACAGACAAGGAACTACTGGACAGAAGAGTCTTGCGGAGGGCCAAAGAGATGAAGGGAATGGAGGATCTCTCACATGAGGAAAGGCTGAGAGAGCTGCATCTGTTCAGGCTGGAGAAGGGAAGACTGTGAGGGAATCTGATCATTGTTTGCAAATATCTAAAGGGCAGATGTCCAGAGACTGGGGTGCAGTTCTTTTTCAGGAGTGCCCAGCAAGAGGACAGTGGGCAATGGGCACAAACTGGAACACAGGAAGTTACTTCTTCGTAGGAGGGAGAAATTCCTCACTTTGAGGGTGGCAGAGCACTGGGACAGGCTGCCTGGAGAGGCTGTGGAGTCTCTTTCTCTGGATATACTCAAACCCCACCTGGTGACAATCCTGTGGAACCTGATCTAGATGATCCTGCTTGAGTAGGGAGTGGACCAGATGATCTCCAGAGGTCCCTTCCTAACCCTGCCATTTTGTGTTTTTTTGATTATCCTGTCTAGCCTGATCAGGGCGTATCATTTAATGCATTCTTTATACATACCTGCTAATACCATCCTGCTCTCCAACATCATCATACACTTCTTGGTCACTTTCTGGCTGTTTCACAGTAGCTCTGGTTGATGGGTTTTGCTTTCTTCTTAAAGAATCATAATCAATCTCCACCATGGTGGTTTTAATGTATCCATCTAAATGAATGAAACCATGTAATTAGATAGTCATAGTTTTAAAGCTCATGGTAAAGGGATGATTGTAACAGAAGTTTCATAATCAGTGATTGAATTGTTTTGTATGACCTTTGAAAACTTTCAAAGTATTGTTTCATTCCAAGCAGCCTCAGCTTGAGTCTCCATCTGTCTACAGAAATATAAATCTCAGATTTCCCCCAAACTCTCCTCAGCTGGTGCCAACTCCACCTTTATTTCTTCTCAGCTACAGCAGAAGAACTTTCTGTGCAGACACCAGGAATCATGGGCCAAGCTCCTTTTCTCAGCTAACCTTGTCACCACTGCAGTCTTGCAGCACATTTTAGGGCAGCCCATGATGAAAAGCTTCTGACAGGTCATTAGGAGGGAGAGACAATTTGCACTGATTTAACTTCAAGTTGGTAGGCACTTTGCAGCTGCATTGCTATCCTCTTGTCCCTGTATCTTCCCTAAAAAGATGTGGTTATACCCCTGGGTGCAGAGGCTCATGAGAAGCCTGCAGCAGAGCAGTTGGCCTGAGGGAAATTTTAGATAGGCATACTGCCTGCTCAAAGGAGAGCATGAATGGATTTTCTTAAAGGTAAAAAGTTTTCATACATTTCTTGAAAATGGAAACCACCCCACAAAGATGCTTCTGAGTGATCCTGGTTTTTAGTGTGCTTTCTCTCAAATCTGCCACACATTGATTTTCTTTTGTTTAAATAACTGTTCTTCCTCTGTTGTTTTGTCTTCTTCACAGACTATTATTGGCCTGTGAACATTGACGGCTGAGGTGTTTGTGAAAAAATTTGGGCTGTATGATTGACACTTGTCAGTGAGAAGCCTTGTACATCTTGTAGTTTTGCTGAGTCAAGAATTAGTTTATGAAAAGGAATTAATTAAAGGTAAAATAAGTAATTGGCTGCATATGCTCAATAAAATATCCTACTCTGGGCTCTCCACGGATTTATTTTACTATGTACAAAATGGTCCATGCCAAAGACTTATTGACAAAACTTCAAAGTATCATAGGAAAGGTGGTAATGGAACTTCCTTCTTGAGATCATCATTCCCAAGCCCCTTACCCAAGCAGTTTACAAGAGCAGGTTGACCAAGATCATGTCCCATCAGGATCTGAAGATCTCCATGGATGGAGAATCCACCACCTGTATGGGCAGCCTGTTCCCTTGCTTGGTCACTCTCACAGTAAAAAATAAGTGTTTATTGATCAGACAGAATTTCATGTGCTTCAGTCTGTGCCTGTTGCTTGTTTCACTGTCACTGGCTATGACTCAAAAGAGCCTGTCTCCATCTTCTTTACGCTCACTCCCCCCTGCATCAGATATTTATGAACAAGAGGTCCCCCTGAGCCTTGCCTTCAGCAGACTGAGCAGTCCCAGCTGTCTCAGCCTCTTTTTATGAGACACACTCCAGTTCCCTTTTTTACATCCAGCACTACAAAGTGCTCAGTTGGTAATATCCAGTTCTACATGTGTGTACTGTCTTGCTGAACTTATTGTCATTTTAGTCTTGAATATCAAGAAAGTTCTTCAGTAATTTTCAATGACTTTATGGATCGGTCTTTTAATGTCTTTGCTACAGCCTAGGATCATCAAGTCCTTATCACACTCACAGATCCTGTGATCATATTTATAAAGTTAGAAAAACATCTTAGAATTTGGGCAAAATAAAATCTAGATATCAGTTAGAAACTTAGTACTACTAGGAATGAGACAAACTTGTCTCATTCTTAAATGAGACTTTTTAAATGACAGAGGAGACTTTTAACTGAAACTCCTGTGTTAAACCAGGATCCTGTATTCCCTGTTTCTATTTTATAAATACTCAGTTATTTTTAATAGAAAGACATGAAAAACTGCAATCCTTATTACTTTCATGGAGCTTAACTCTGATGCTATTTGGAGGCTGACATGGAGTTACCTCTCAACAGATCTAAAAAGAACCCAACATATTGTTCCTAACTAATTCCAGGGCCTGTAGATGTTACCTTATGTAGTAGATTAACTCCCTACTGTGAATTAAGCCTTGCGTGCCAGCTAAGGACTGGAAGGTGAGTTGTGGTCGTTACTCTGGTGGTCAGTGACAGCCTTGGTGAGGCTACACTGTGGTGTAATGCTCACAAGTTTACTGTCACACAGTGAAAACACACAGAAGCATGGTGAAGAAGCAGAACTCACAACATCCTTTTATCCTGCCCAGCCACTTTCCTTCTGGGTTGTCTGTGAGGCGAATGATTTCAATCTCATCACCCTGTTTGACAGTCAGTTCATTCTTCCCTCCTTTGTGGTCAGCACAAACTCGTGCCTGATGAAGGACTTGGATTGGTCCCGTTAACTGCAGAGAAGAAGTAGCAAAAGAAACCGCAGATGTGGAAAAATCGAATTATTTCCCAAACATTCAGACAAAATAAAAAATAACTGTAATGGCAACTACTAATTTAATTGATATTTAATCAAGTAGTCTAGGCAAATAAACAGGAAAGCATCGCTTACCCAGTTTGAACTAATAATCAACAATAAAAAGAGGAGGCAATGCCATAGCAGTAGAGCAGCTGAAGAACTGACCGGCAGATTCACAGAAATAAAACAGACTAAAACCAACTGGCTAACCTATGAAGCCTTTCACAGATTCAAAAAACAGGCATATATTTAATTCCAGTGTGCAGCTCCATGTAGTTCCAGAACTACTCATATGAGTAAATGTTCATTAACATAAATAAGTCTACCACATAATGTTCTGGGTTTACAATTATACTGTATAAATGATCCTACAAGTATTCATAAGATATGATCACACTGTTTACTGGAATTCACTTTGTGAGATCTTTAGTATATGTTGTGGAGAAACTACTTTGGATTTCAATATCTGTGGCTTTAAGATATATGTGATCTTGCAGAGATGTGGCTGTTGATAATTATAGACTAGCTCAGATATATCTATCCTGTATAGGTAGTGAAGAAATGGGAAAGAAAATATGCACTAATATATATATGTTTGCATTTAAGAATCATAACAAATCTTAATGGGTACAAGAAAGCAGTGTGCAGTCTGAAAGCATCCGGTGACCTAATACCCAACCTTCACAGGAGCTGTCTGAACAACAGGCCCGAGGCCTGACAAATTCCAGCTAGCCCACTGTGATTAGCTATTAGTATTTTCCTTTAATATTTGCTCCTCAGCTCCTGTCAGTCTACGCACCACAGACGGAGGCAATGATGTGAGAGAATCATTCTGGATTTACTGTGTACAGAGAATAATAGGAAGAAAGCACAAAGCTGCCCACTATGTGCCATGACACTGAAAGAAACACTGTGGAACATTGTAACAGGCATCAGTTAGCAGACAATGACCGGGAGATTTGTAAACAGTGGTGGCACGCTGACCACCAGCTATATAAAAACGATATAAACCAGAAAGAACTGTCTCATCATTTAGCCCCTAAGCTTCATCAGTGACTTTGACATGTGTCCTAGCCCATTCCTCCCCATTTTGGCCGGAAGTCCATTTAGACCAAGGTGAGGGCAATGAGTTGCCATATTTGAAATCTCTTCAGGGCTGGATACTGTTATACTTGATTCCAGTGAAGCAAAACCCACTAAGTATATGGGATCCAATTCCCACTGATGCTATTTTAGTAACGTAAATCCTTTTTAAACACAGAAGTGAAAGGAAATGTTTTAAAAGCTTTTTTTTTTTTTTTAATATAGAAAACGAGGAGGGAATTTAACAGAAACTATAGAAGCACTGAAAAAATGTCTTTGTCTTAAGTACAAAGCCAGAAGTCAGGCATGTGTCCAACATAAAAGGATTCCTAAAACCTTTTTTCAGAATTTATCCAGGTGCTCGAACTACCTATCATAATAGGTTTTAAACTTCAACATGCTAGATATTGTTTCTTAAATGCCTTTGGCCAGATTACAAAACAAAAAGCTTACTTTGAACTTCTTTCTCATTTCCTGCTCTTTTTTTTCTTTTTCCTTTTGTTCCTTCTTCTCTTGGCCCATTCTTCTCTTTTCTTCCTTGTCCCGCTTCTTCTCTTTTTCCCTTGATGATCTGAAGGTGCATTGACAGGACTGAATGTAGCTGTGAAGCAAATCTCACTAAAGCTTTCTTACCCAAGCTTACGAGAGAACTACATGTGATAGAAAACATATTTCTCCCAGTGAAATTACAGCTACAGATTCTAAATCCTAGTGTGGCTGCAACAGATAGAATAAGCAGCCCTATCTCTTAAGTTACATAAATAATTTAAAGTGGCTGTCTTCAAGAGGACAGTATGGCAGAAGTTTATCTGGAGCTAAGACTGGCTCTACTTGTGCATGTCTAAACATCTCTAAGTTAATTTTGGCAAGCAACTTGGAAACTGATAGCAGTCTAGGTGGTATGGCACTGGCTGCAGCTGTTAAATATTTACGCAGGCCATCAGTGGTTGATGCAGCTCGAGCCACCACTAGACTGTGGTTTTTAAACCTAATTGCAACCTATTCCATCAGTCTACACAAATGACAGTCAGTCTTTGGACAGCATCATAAATGTGCCTATCATGCCAGGCTACATTGCCTGCTGTGCCGTGTACTGGATGGTACTGCGATGTGGGCTCTGGGATGTAATCAGGACTATGGCTAAAGTTCTGCCCTCCACTGCTAATGTTTTGGCTGGAAGAGCTATGCTTTACAAACCCTATGGAACCACATGGGTGAGGCTCCCTCCGCTTCCTGGTTTGGTACTATTTTGTGGCTGATATGCTCAAACTATATTTAAAATAAAGACTAAATGCGGATCACTGCTTTTGATCATATAATTTTAAAATTATCTATTTTCAGGAAGAATTAAACAATAAATTTTTGATGAAGGTTTCTACATCTGAAACCAGGCATTTCAGTGTAGGAATTTCAGACTGTTATTAATTCCCAGGCAATTAGAGCTTTTCTGTGGCTGTTGTCATACGGTGAATCCCATATAACTAGGCATTAGCAAGGCAAGAGACTCCCCAAAGTAAAGGGTTAAATAGCAGAAGAATGACTAGAGATCATATTCTGTCTCTGTAGCTGTAGTAGGGGCTCAGGCCATGAGAACTGTAAATCCAGTCTCTCATAGGAGTTCTAAGTTAACTCATCCAGAAAGCAAGAAAAACAATCACAACAAAAGATCTATCTGGGACCACAGTACCTAGGGGCTGAGCTTATTTTTTCTCCTAGGCTGTAATTCCAAACAACAATTCAAATTTGTTCCTTAGATCAGAAATCAAACTTCTGTTATCTAGATCACAGTAACCACACAGTTTTATCGTGGGAGTTTTTCCAGCCTTGGGCATAGCAGATCTAAGTAGAAAACAACCTGTGAACAACCCACCTTTCTCTAGGATGAACAAAATAATGCCTGTCAGGGACTGCAGTGGAACACACTTTTGTGCCAGATGAAGTATCTCTGTCTGCAAGCTTTACATAAGTTATAGAGTTTGAAATTACTACCTGATGTCATTTATGTCTTCATACATCTCTCCGTCACTTTCTTGGCCCTATAAGAAAAATTCAGTTTTCAATGGCCTAGATACTTTTGCAAAGACATACAGAAAATGGACCTGCTATGTAAACTTTATATAAACTGTACAAAAACATTTACAGCAAAAGGTAAATAAGAGATGAATTTAGCATTCCAAACCCCAGTTACTACATTATTCAAACCCACTCTTTTTTTTTCTGACTTTGTTTTATGATATCCCAACTATAGTCCTGGATTGTTACAATTGTGCTAACACATTGCTTAATCCAAAGTGGGTGTTTTATTTGCAATGTTAGTTCTGGAATGAGTTTATTTGTGCTGATGATTGCATTGATGTGACAAAGGTGCTAGGGTTAGCAGTAGTTAAAACTGGAACACTAAAGATCTAAATGGGAATCTGATGAGGGTCTGACAGACTGTTATAGCCCTAATACAGCCAGATACTTAAAGACATGATATAAACCCATCCTTAACTGAAACAAGGGTTTTTTTATGGGAACACTGTTTCTGGAAAATTTCAGTTAAATTAAATGTCAATTGAAATAGAAGGGGTGGTTTTGCCTTTATTATTTAACAATTTTTTGGCATCTAGACAGCTTTGGTAATTAGTTACAGTTTGCTCTGCTTACCTGGTTTTATTTATGTCCTTTACAGTAAGTAACTGTATCTACAATTTACTGTCAATACACCAGATTAATTCTGCAATTCATTTTCTAATGTGTTGATGGGATTTTATGAAATTTCTAAGTCTGTGCTAAAAAGGATAGGTTTATCATGGAGGATAACACTTACCCCTTCTGTATTTCCATGACCTATGTGACAAAAAAAAAAAAAAGATATTTATTTTTTTGCTGTACAGAAAACAAATTAAGCATTAACTATTTACAAACTATTAATAATACCAGTGATAGAAAGATGTGCAGGCTCCTGGCTTTTAAATAGGGCATGAATGAAAAAACAGGTTGCTTTTGTAACATACTGTGAGCTAAAAATATCTACAAAGTAGCATATTTCACCATATAATTTAAAAAGTGGATATAATTTCAAGGTTCATTTGCAACACTGATGAATTTACCTATGCTATTTCTTTACAACAAATAACTATTTATACCAGAAAGTCATTGTTAAAAACCTACTACATCCAAACAGGCTTCAAAGACCTTGCTTGCCCCATCCCAACATCTGAATAAGGAGGCCAAAGGCTCTTTAGGTAAGCTAGCCTCTACCTGGCCCTGCAGAAGAAACAGCTTCTGCTTCCTCTGCAGGTAGTTAGGTAAGAAAAGAGCTTGGTCTCAATCTTGGCTCCAGAGCCAGAGGGATAGCTAGCACAGTAAGCGATGCATACTGTGCCTGGCACAGACCGAGTCCTCTCAGGGGGAGATCAGCAGGCAGATTGAAATTCCTTGTGTCACAATCTGCTTGTCTGGCTGCTCCTGGTACAACATTGCAACTCACTGCCTCTTATTGAAGGCAGACCACAAAGTGACATTAAAAGCACAGTCAATGATTTTTAATTTATTTCTTAATCAAGTATAAAACAATGCCTGCTTCATCAGAGCACACAACTTTAACTCTGAAAGAGCAGCATTCACTTTGGTTCATATTTGAAAATCTGGTAATTTACAGTCCCAGCATGTTTCTAACAGAAAAAATGGGGGGTAGGGGGTGTGTGTGGACAGGGGAGATATTTAAAGCAGTTCCTGAGAGTCTGTCACATTAATTATACAACAGTTAGTGTTACGAGACAACCATCTTCACCCATAAAACTGCAGAACCAGCATAATTAGTTGCACAAGTCACTCATGAATACAATATGCTTTGGCTTATCTTATAAATACAGTATGCTTATAACTTCATACAGCTGCCATTAATTAAAATATGTGCATCTTACCCTGTGAAACAAATTCAACATCATCGTAATTTTCTTCATTTTCTGGACTTCTGTAAATATGAAAAAATGTACATATGAAACCTATGAGGATGGTTTTCTAAAAATGGCTTTATGATTGCATTTTTAAGCACCATTGTTCTGATACTTTTTTTTTCAGCTATTTTATACAATGGCTGGATAGCTTGTTGAGCCCTATATACTACCTAAGTACCCATGAGATTCACAATTTTTTCTTCCTGGCTGCAACTTGATTTTTCACACAGGGACACCTTGATCCTGAGTATAAAGGGAGAAAGTGACCCAAAGGTGCTCAGATACCATGGAGATGAGTGTATGAAACATATAATAGGTAGATGGGATGACTGAATGGAAAGACCCTGTTGGGCTTTTTAGCCATCTTCACAGATGCGGGCTTGTTACAAAAACGCACAAGCGGAATGCCCGATTTTTTTCAGTTTTAAATATAAGTCTAACACTTGCTCCTTGACTCACAGAGCTCAAAGTCTAAACAAAAAACAATAAAAAGAGTAGTACAAGGTTAGGCCAGGTAAAAAGTCCCTGATACTGTAGATTTAAAAGTTCTGTTGAGCTGACAGAAGGAAGAAGTTGAGAATATAACTAACAATAACATCAGGGACTTAACCTTTATAACACCTTAAGACAGTTGAAAGAAAACTAGTGCTGACAGTCATCATCATAGGGGTGTGATCAAAGAGCAGGCCTGAAAGCTGAACGTGATTTTTAAAATTAGCACCGGGACAGGGTGAAAGAAAAGGCGTCAGCACGCGGGCAGGCATTTTCAGCGCGCGGGCAGCAAAGGGAGAGCGGGAAGACAAGGACGAGGTGAATTCCGCAGGTGCCTTAAAACAAAGAGGGGACACGTCTCCCGAGCGCCCGGGTGGGTCCCGAGTGGAGAGGCTTCCGGCGCTGCGGCCAGCAGGTGGGGTGGTGGCGGCGGCTTCCGCGACAGAGCGGCCGTACCGACGTGGGGCCTGTGTGCCGGCAGACCCCCTCAGAGGCAGCACACCCCCTCAGCGCCGGCAGACCACTCCCTTCACCCCCCTCCGCCCCCCGCGCTGGCACACCCCCAGGTGCGTTTAAGTCTCTGTTGCTGGGGGTTCCCCTTTAGCGCGGCGCTTTTTGAAGGGTAAAAGAGCCCAGTAAGTGACACAGGCTTCTCCATGTTATCACAACAGCCCATGGCACAACTCCTGGCGGCTTCACAGCCGGCCTGGAGCCGAGTACCTCCGGCTTGCAAAGCTGCTGCCTGGGTATCGGCCGATGGACCTGACCCTCCTGGCACGCGTCCTCTAGAAAAATACAGGGGAAAGCCTCAGTTATTGATGCAACTGATTTTCTACCAGTGTGAATCCTTCTGGAGCAAAAAACTCAGCGGCATGTCTGTTCCCTCCTCCCCCACTTACCGACGGAGCTGAAAAAGTGTGGTGCTATAGGCAAGACCCTTTAGGAAAACAGACAAATAGATGAAGCATTCAGTTTAATAAAACCCTAGCTCAAGCAGGCCCGGGACAGTAGGATAAGGAAAGAGATGTGGCACCTCACTCCCCCTGAGACCTGGAACACCCGCAGCCTTGATATGCCGCTGCTGCACTAGCAAAGAAGGTGGCAGGAAAAGGTGGGAAAACACAGACCTTGGGGGTTATGTTCACTTACATTGTTTCAGAGCTGGGCTTGATGTTTCTGGGAGGCAGGCTGGGAGCTGCTGGGGTATGCAGGGATGGATGAGAGACTGGTGGAGGAGGTGGCACCTGTGAGACCGAGTGTGGTGGAGGTACAGGTGGGGAGGGTGCTGCTGAGGAAGGTGCTCTCTGTTTCAAACCTTCATTTTTCAGATCTGAATAAAAGAAAAAAGAAAGCCTAACTTTATCAAGCAAATGAGGAAACCTTGCTTTTTACATAGAGTATAACAATAAAATACAGGTACTGCACACGCCTCAGAGTAAATACATTTTGTTGAACCTGCTTCTTAGATATATTTGGTGCTTTTTCTCACCTTCTCTGCCTAGTAAAACATACTGCCTATAGAAGGCCTTAAAAATGCCTTTGCCCAGACACGGACAGGACACAAAACCATCAGTTCAGTCAGTACTTAAACTCTTGTGCTTTAAAACTTATTTATTTTTTAATTCTGCAATTTGCTTGCAAAGGCCTTCTTCAGAGTTTCACATGAGCACTGATGTGGTCTTGCTGGAGTTTTCCTTGCTCCGAGGCAGAGTTTCCAGGGAAGATGAAAAGGCATTTTGAGATAAAAGAGATTAAAAGGTATTTTTGGTATTAAGATGTGTATATGCGCCTCTGTATTTTCAAATACATGTGTAACATAAGTTGTAAAAAGCTGGATGTAGTTTTCTGGCAAAGCCATACTAGGAAAGTGGCAGTTTGAGAAACTGCAGAGAAGCCACACCATCAACAAGCAGGTTCAGCTTTAAAAACAAGATGATGCAGTGCACCATGCACAGAGGCTATAATTACATGAGTGGGCTGGTGTTCATGTGTGCTGCACTGAAATCATTCTCCCTGTACAAACCACAGGCAAACCATAGTAAACATTTCTTTGAGAGTTTACCTTGAGTGAAGTTATTCAACACAACCAAATGAATTCACTGTTTGGATAGTATGGTGTTAAACCTAGAGTTTTGTCTCAAGTATCAGACTAAAAGCTATGCAGAAAAAATTGTTGCCAGCTGTTTGGAGGAAAGTACGACAAAATCTAAGGAAGAGGAGATCAGAAGGAAGCAGCAAATTCACTGTTCATTTAAAATCAGTTACAATGAAAACAAATCCTCTTGACTTCTACAGATTTCACCAAGTTCACACCTATATACTGTAGATTAAAATCTTGTAAAGAAAAGGAAACTTTCACCACGCTGGAAAAAAGTTTCTTTAACACAAAACAGTGACAAATATTAAGTAGGGCTTACTATCAAGACTGAAAGTTATAAAAAATACTGAAAGGTTCCTTTACCCGGTTGGGAGAGTGAAATGCTGTCCTTGGGATAGACAGGAACAGAGGAATTGATAAGTAAAGGATCTCTCATGTGCCACATGAAAATCAAAGTGAAATTTCCAACCCTTGACTGTTTTTCTGCTTGCTAACAAAGAACTAAAAAAAATTTGGGTAAGTGGGGGCTTCATGGCTGTTTGGAGCAACTTGTCAATATACATTTCAACAACAATGATTAAAAACCTATAAACTTCCTCCATTATTTAAAGAATAAAAGTTGAAATGCTGTGATTACACAGGTGAATTCTTTGATGTTTTTGTTAAGGAACATTACCCTTGAAAAAGCAGGCTCTTACAATTTAAGATATGCCAAGTTAAAGTTTTATGGTATCAGGTATCTTTTTGTTCACATTTCTTTTTATCATTTTATTTAAAAACATGGCAGAAAGTCAAGTGAAATTATCCTTTCACTTAGTACTGAGGAGGCTACAGCAGGGTTAATGTGCACCAGCTGGAGAGCCCAAAGGAGAACAGTGAGAAGGATTGGAGGTCTAGAAAACATGAATTCCTGGAGATACTGAACATCTGATGGTTGTGAGGGAGAACAAAATGAATACCTGAGTGTCTGTCAAAGAAGAAAAGGATTATTTTTTTTTTTTTTTTTTTTTCATTTCTGTGGTGGAGAATGAAAGAAGGAATGCATTTAAAGGCCGGCAGTATGTGTTAGGAAGTGCTTTCTAGTAGTGAAGGTGGAACTTTTACAAGACATCACACTTAAAATTCTTGCCCCTGTATTGAGCCCAAAAGCTAGGGATCTACTAGAATATCATTTTGGCTAAAACTTGTCTTCCAGAAAGATGTCCCACTTTCTGAAGTCAAGAGAAGGAATGTACCACTGCAGAGTTTGTTTGGTCAAATTAATTCATGGTTAAAATCTGGATCATACTATTTTCTAAATTCATTAGGCTTCAGGTTCTATTATTTTTATTCTTATCTTTTATTATTCAATCAAAATATTTTTATAAACACTTTTCTATGCATAAGATATTGCTACCACTGAACTTGATATCTCAGATTTCTTTTTGACAACTTTAAAGACAACCTTTTTAATCTCAAGGGTTGGGTTTTTTTCCACCTAGTGATTAATTTGTAGCTGATCTCTCATAGTTTTCTGGCATTATAAAAATCTGGCACTGAAATTCTACACAGCATGCACTTGTCTGCCACATGCAGAGATGAAAATTACAAGTCGTTCTTCATCTGGCCATATTTCTACTGATTGCATACAGGGGATTCCAGTATTTTCTCCAACTGTCATCCCTCCTCCTGTCTTGGAAATGCAGCACTGGCATATCAAACTAAGACTCATTAGCAAAAAAAGCTTTTATTCAAAACCTTTGTAACTACATGAAGATTCCTTAAGGGTAAAACTCCAAGAATTTATGGTTACAGGCTGGAAACCCTTATGCATCAGACTTTTCTGTCAGAAAAGTCTGATCATTGTCCTTACTCAACTGTGGAGTTCTTTATGATGTCCAGACTTTTATCCCAAGGAACTACACCACCTTGTTTCATAGGTATAGTTTAAGTTTCTTCCTTATACACATACATTTGCATTTGAGTAAGGAAAAAACTTTTTTTGAATGAGCCAAGTATTTACAGGTTTGTGCTCTTGTTGTACCTGAGTCTCTGGTGACATTTTGCATTTAACTCTTTGAGATCTTTATTCATCCACTGGCTTTTCAGCAATAGTCTCCTATTGTTCTAAAAACCCTGATAAACAGCACTGACCACATAATCATGTAACTGTTGTTGAATTCTTTTAAACAGATTCTAACCAAAGCAATAAACTAGGAAGGTTTTATTCTTAAAAGCCATGTTAATTGGTATTAATTATACTCTCACATCTGTGCTTTAACAGGGAATCCTATATCAGTTTTTTGGCGAGTATACTTATGTTGCCTTAATACAGTGTTATGCATACACACAACATGCATGATTTATGTCAGCATTACTTCAACTTCATTGTGATTAGTTTGTAGGACTAAGGTAAAAATTCTGCTCAAGTCTCTGTGCATAATACTAATTTCATCTGATGTCTCATGAGAGCCAAATACAAGCAATAGGAAACTGAGTGAGGGATGAACATCTGATGCATTTTAGATTAAGTGCTTATTTTTAAGTGTAAAGGCTGAACAACCTGTCCCTTTTAATTTATGTACATTGCTGGAATCTATCAGTAACTAAATTATCATCATATTAATGGAAACAGTGGTTTTATAAATTTTCTAGATATTAGCACAAACTCTTCTCTGCTTTTAGAGATGTAATTACCTACACTTATGCCAGAGACTGATGTGGGTGTAAAATGCTTTTCTGAAAATAATGGCATGAGTTAGGTAGGAAGGTGACACTGGGTATGAAGAAGTTGTTATAATCAGGTCTGCAGAGCCTAATGTTATAGTCATGTTTTGTTTCCTATTTTAATGGAATGTTTCATTTTCACTGCAGTTTCATATTTTTTGTGTCTCTGAGACACTTGGCATTCTGAGGAAATGGAAAGGGTGCAGTGGAGCTGAAGTCAGCACCAGGCACTCGGAACAAGAAATCAAATTGAAATTACAACCTTGCTTCCCATGCACCCAAGGACTCATATCACAGGAAACAGTGTTAATGACCATTACTCCGCGATTGCTCTGCACTAACACCTGGTAGCTGAGGCACCAACACCTCAGTTTCCAAATAGGCTCTTTTCCTGAGACTCTCAGCTGTTTCATCCTGCTCTGCAATGAAGAAAAAGACACAGAAACAGAAGCTCTTCACAAAGGAATGGAAGAACAGATTAAAATGAATGAGTTCCTCAAAACCTGCACAGCTGTATGGTGGCTAAGAGAAACTTGATGTAGAAACTGTCCATGTAATGTACCAAATATCCTGTTACACTGCTGCTTGTGGTATTAAACCTCTTTAATCCTGTCCAGAGCTTCAGCACTTACAGCACAACTGCACGCAGAACACTGCAGACACTTCTGTGTTCTTGGGAAACATTCTCAAAAAACTTCCACACATTCAGTGACTGAAAGGCCCTCTGCATTCTTGGCAAATGTTTATCTGAAAGTTCAGGATGCTGAAGTTATCTTCATGTAAAAATTATGTTTTTGACCCTTGCTATTCATATGTTATGAATGAGAAATACTGATACCTCTTTGGTAGCTGACATAGTATTTAGAGAGAGAACCCATCTCCCCTTCAAGTCCAAATTCTCTGTGTTCAGCCATCTCAGAAGAAACCTACCTGCATATAACAATACTCTACAATTCCCATGCCTCTTCTGCATGAGCTCAAAGAGAAACAGGTAAAAATCCCCAAATAAATCCAGCTGTTTGGAACCCATGTAACTTACATGATCAAAAGCACATTTCAGGTCAGGATGAGAGAAAGATCCATTTTCACCTTGCTGAAATCTTCAGTGCTGTCTTGAGATGTTGTACTACTCTGTACTGAGAGACTAATACCAGAAGCATGTGTCAAACTGAAGGGAAATTTCAGCAATGCCTGGAGTCTTTCTTGGACAAACACACACAACAGGCAGAACTTGGTGGGATAGAAAGGAACCAGTGGTGTGGTCAGGGCCAGTTCTTCTCAGTCCTTTTCAAAGTCATAAAATAAATTTGATCCATGTGCAAGGGTGATAGGATATCCAGTACTGGCAAAGCTGAAATTAAATTTATCCCCTCCCTAAATACAAAAACTGTAATTCTCCCTGCTTCAAAACAGACAGGGATCTCCTGGAGAGAGTCTAGCGGAGGCCACAAAGATGACGAAGGACCTGGAACATCTCTCCTATGAGCAAAGGCTGAGTGTGCTGGGGCAGTTCAGCCTGTAGAAGAGAAGACTGAGGCAGGATCTCATTGATGTTTATAAATATCTGAAGTGTGGGAGACAAAGGGAGATGGCCACTCTCTTCTCAGTGGCCTGTGGGGACAGGACAAGGGGCAATGGCCACAAGTTGGACCACAGGAGGTCCTGCACAGATGTGAGAACTTCTTCACTGTGAGGGTGACAGAGCACTGGAACAGGCTGCCCAGGGGAGTTGTGGAGTCTCCTCTGGAGATATTCAAGACCCATCTCAACACCTACCTATGTGACTTGCTTTAGGAAACCTGCGGTTGGACTCAATGATCTCTCAAAGTCCGTTCCAACCCCTAGAGTTCTGCAATTCCGTGTAAATACCGGGTAATCTCACTGCTTGGACAAGGGACTGGCACACAGATGAAGAACAATATCTAATTATCACCTTGAGCACAGCAAAAGAAATCAAAGAAAAAGACATTTCTAGCACCTGCAGTTCAATATACACCAGCTGAAGATACAAAGCCTGATGATCAATTCAACTTGTGTTGCAGTTCAATATGATTACTTGGCAACAATGGCAAATAATATTTTTTCTAATCTGCCCTGAAGTAGGAAATCATTCCACCCCAGCAGAGTGTGGACTGTCTTCAGCCATTTATATTTTTCTCACACCTTGACTGGTCTGCAGAAATAAAGTTTACCTGCTCCATGCTTAAAAATTTCCAGTTAGCTCAGAACAGTTGTATGCCATCTCATCGGCAACACACTCTCTTGCAAATGCATTAGCCTGGTCTCCAGTCTCTACACAGTCCAGACTTAATTATGTTTAAGGTATCAGGCTGTAACATCCAAGCCATTCATTGTCTTGACCCAGAAGTCCAAGACTGCATGCTAAACAAAACTGGAACTGAACAGCAGCACTTATCACAGTAGCTTCTGTTTCAAATTTACTCTGATCACACCTACTTCACCACAAATTCATTGCAATAGACATTTATATATCAGAAAGTCCCTCTCGTAAAAAGGCAATCTCTTGTACATGCAGGGGAAA
Organism: Heliornis fulica; assembly: GCA_013399135.1. NCBI lineage: Eukaryota > Metazoa > Chordata > Aves > Gruiformes > Heliornithidae > Heliornis > Heliornis fulica. Next base: position 76,815 of record VXBZ01009578.1, on the reverse strand, counting down.
AAATGTATCTTCAATTCTTATCCTGAAAAGCAGACCACCCCCCATCTCTCTTATACCCAGAGTATGACCTTTGGTAAGATCTCATTCCCTTTCACCCCTTTTGCAGTGAGTGATTGATGAGATGTCAATCTCTTCTGCTTTTATTAATTTAAAGGAAAACTGATGATGATCAGTTACTGCAAGGTGTCTCCAAACATTCTGCAGGAAAATGTGCCTGAAATTTAAAATTTCTTAATAAATTTATTTAGTTTGTATAAAAAAGGACTTCAGCAGTTACAAGTTCAACAAAATGCTTTCGAGCTTCTCTGCAAATGCAACATCATTTTTTCAGTTTAACTGCAAAACATTTAATCATTACTACATGCAAGATCTGGGAAGCTTTCTGGGTTTTACAGAGCATTTGCTAAGAACCTGCAAGAACATCTGCAGCAGCTGATCACCCACTTCCTACTTTATTTGTAGCTTGCAGAGAGCTGTTCTCGGCTCTGCTTCCCTAACCCTCATATTCATATAGATAGAAGCCATGGTTTCAGGTTTCACAAATATGCTGCTTTGGAGCTGCTCAACGTGAGCAGGTAAATTTGCAATATTAGCAAAACTCAGTGCTTTTGATTATGCTATTGTCAGACATTCCATTAATTTCAGAGACACAGAGATGATTTAAGAGACTGGGCATACCTTGAAAATAAAGCCCACAGAAAGCTTCTTATTATTGTACTCTATGAGTCCAGACCCCACTTTAATATATGTCCAGGTACAATCTTTTCTTCTTTTTATTTATTATTCTCCTTGTCTTTCCTAGTTCTATTTGAAGTTAGATGGTAAACCTCTTTGGGTTTTTTTTCAGCTTTGTAGAAAGGAAATCACCTTCAAAAGAAGGGGGAATTTTGGAGGAAGGGAAAATGGGAAACTCCATTTTAGGACTACTGTGCTGATTGTTGCTCATACATCATGAAAAACATGATCAACCAGATGGAGAATTTGTCCTTTTTTTTTAAAGCTGAACTTCTCATTGATCACAATTAGATAATCTTGTTTCTAGAGCAGAAGCACAGACTACACCAAGATGTTTCACATAACACTTAAACCCTGTTCAATACCTTATAGTCTCAAAATGACTTGGTCATGACATATTAAACCCCAGACCACATTTGCGATAGGGTTTTTTCCCATTCTATGTGAGAATGTAGGCAAGTAGATGAAGGATTAACATCACACAAAAGTGAGCATTTAAATCTCTAATGGTGAGAGATAAAAAATTTAAGCCCACACGTAATTCTACTTCTAAAAGAAAACTCACAGATCTAATCCAAAATACTTCATTATGTAAAAACACTCAGGACTGAGCCTTATGGTGACTAAATTTGAGGTTAGATATTCAGAACACTTCATCTGGGCAGTGCTATCTGTCTTATGGAAAGTGATTTCAAATTACAGCTGTGTCAATGTAATCAGAAGCCTATTGTTATCTAAAGGGGAAACACAAAATTAACTCCTGGTTGAACCATCAGTGAAATTTTTCACTGTTTGATAAAAAGCCTTAATTATGACTTCTTTTTAGTAAGAAATATTTATAAAATGTAGCTAGTTAATTTTATATTGCCTGTATCATTCATATGCAAGAAAGAAGAACGGCAACAGGGAGTATTCAGAGATGGAGGACATGTGTGATAGTGATAGTTTAAAATACATTTTTATTTGAAAGAGATGCAAAAAAAAAAAAAAGCGCAGGAAGAAATTTCCTTAAAATGTGACTTTCCTAAACCAACAAACTGATGAAGGGGTTGATGATTTTTCATAAACTCGTTGTTCAACCTGCAAATAATTACATCATACATAGCTTTCAACTGTGGTTAAAAATTACCTATAGAAGTATAAATGCTAATATACAAAAGTTCAGTTGCATATAATATTCCTAAACAATAAAGTCTTGCATTCACATATTGGGGTTTTGCACATTTTCTCATAAGGATCCTCAAAGAAGGAACATCACTCTTCAGAATGCACACATTTTAGGAGGGCTTAGTTTCAAGTGGAAACCAATCTCTTCAGAAATGTTCATTAATAAAATGAACTTTTTACGATATAATTAATTGCTAGTATACTGTTGTTTCAAATGCTTTTTTATATCTTTGCTATGAAATGCTTAATAATTTATTTTTCTCTTAGGATTGAATATTTATTTTAGTATTTAATAATAAAGATCAAAGCTTTCAGGAATGACCGTTTCCTATAATGAACTATTCAGATGACTAAATTAATTAACTTCTTATTAACTTGTGTGTTGTTACCTAAGTAATGGAACAAAATAGTGAAGGTTCATTAAAAACATTCTACCTTTTGAACCAAAATAGGTCTTGGAAACGAAAGGACGAGATTAATTGCTCCAGTTTTGTATATATTTTGTCAAATTCAAACATTATGCATGCTGCATGCTTTGAAATCTTTGAGCCGCTTATAAAACATTATTCAAACAATATAGACAAATTAAGATCTCCCAGCTCAGAGATAAATTTCAGCATGTTTCAAACTTTAAATATATGAGAATCATATGCCAAGCACTCTTGTAGCTACGAGTAAGCGGACTACAAAGAATTTTTTGGAGCTACTGAACGTGAGAACATAAACACAGGGTTCAAAATGTGTTCTGCAATAACGCAACCATCAACATGTCCAGAAATCAATCCCCACCAAGTTGTTTACATACCTGGGAAAAATGTGTGGGTTGTTTTGGATTTTTTCCCCAGCTTTACTGTGAAGTTGCCTATAGTGTGCTGTGCCAGTCTACTTTGCAACAATGAAGTGTGTTTTCAGCAAAATAGGTATCAGTGTAAATAATGTTAAACTTTTAGCCAGTTTGTATCATTCTTACTTAGTTCTAAAATAAAATTATTGATATAATCTGTATTCATACTATTTTTGGGGATATAGACAGGTTTCAGAAAACTTAGGACTCTGGTACAGTAGAGCTACTTGCGTACTGTGACCCATGTAACGCAGCCAAGCGATGAAGGTTCATCAAAAGTGTTTCCTCATGTGAATTAGAATAGGTGTAGGAAATAACAAGATTTAAAAAACTAGAAGAAGGAAATGTAATCAAGCAGAGAGATTTACTCAGTTCCTTCAGTTTTATTCTATCAGCGTCCTTCCTGCCACCTTCCATGGTAAAGACATAGCTGTCTCTTATTTTTCCCCCTCCTTACAAATTCTCCTTTCTCACTGGTGTTCTTAACACTCCTTCACAAAGACTCCTTTCATATGTGATGTAATCCCAAAGGCTGCTTTCAAGCTGATCCAGCACTGAACCCGCAGAAGGGTGGACAGTGGTTTCTAACACATCATGTGTTTCAGTTCTTTACAGAAGCCCAGACCTATTGAGAGAGTGTATTAGGCATATACATTCATTCAAAACAGAACTGGCCTTGAAACAATTCAAGCTGTTTTTCAACATCTGCTTGGAATTGCTAGTAAGAGAGTGCTTAGGTTTACTCAACAGAAATAAAAGGTGCATTTGCATGGCTTATCTTCAGAGTTCTGAACTCTGCACCTCAGATTGTGATGTCTCTGCTCAGGAATGATTCTAGCTAACTCAATGAGATTTAGCTTAGCCAGCTGCTATAATTCATACAGAGACTATAACAAGCGTATACATGAAAAAGAATATATTATTTCTGTGCCTCCATTCCATGATATAAATGACCCTTATCTTACTTTTAATTTTACTGCAATCAGAGGATCTGGAAGGGTACGAGTGTGCCACATGAGGCAAACAAAACTGGAGATATTTAGGGGAAGACCTATATAAATGGGCTATTATGTTTTATTCCTTTTAAACTAAAATTTTACTTCAGGTTATTTGAAAGATATTGCAGACCATTGCGGCTCAGGAAATAATCGAGGGCAATGAGTTTAAATACTTATTTTGCAATGGATTTTGTGTAATTTTGCTTCCTAATGTACAACAACAAGAAGTTGTAGCCAGAAGAGTCTTCTGCAGGGAAATGCTAAATGTTGTTTTCCAACAAGACTTCTTTTATCTCTAACTTGGATTAGATCTATCAGTTTCCCTAAGCAGATAAATAACTTGTCTCTTTCATTTTTCAATCAGGGTGGTTTCATTCATTTTTAAAATTGTACTCATTTATATTTTTTCAGTGCTGTAAGTTCTGCTAGCAGTTTAATTTTTAGTCTTGTCCACATTTTTTTTACAATTAAATGGTGAATCCTTGACCAATTAAAGCTAATTTTTCAAAAACTTCAGTGTGTCATGGTTTTCTCTATTGCATTAAAATCCTTTGCTGAAGAGGCTTTTAAAAAACCTGAAAAATCTCCTCTCTGACTGAAGCAGACTGAAAAAATGTGTGCACTTTTTGCTTATTGAAAAAAAATCTAGCCTTAAACACATATTTAATAATTTTAGTGTATGCAATTATAGATGGAAAATGAGGATGTGAACAAAAATACTGGGGGAAATTTAATTCAGCTGCTCTTTTGGAACTTATAGGTTGAACTATTGGAAGAAATAATATTAAGTTAGAAAAGAACTCAAAGCTCCTTTAAAAAAAATGAATGTAATCCAATCCCATGAGCAAGACAAATCCTTTGAGGTCAGACCCACAAAGTGATGTCATTGCACTTGTACAAAATTATGTACGTTGTGTGGCATTTCATGCGCTGTGGTCTGATTTCAGTGATAAATGCACAACTTTGGTTAAATTTCAGCTGAGCATTGTTTTCAGTTCTAGGAACTTCAAAATTTGATTATCCTGTTTCTCAGAGGTGTAAAATATTTCATATAATGAAAAAAGAATCATTTAGGTTCTCCCAATTTCAAACAAGGAGAGAGGAGTGTCCTTAAAAGAAGGCTGCAGAGTTTTTACATTAATTTCCACTATAAGCTATGTGAAGCTACTTATCAAGACTTTGCAGTTGCTTTCAAGCAGATTCAGAGAATTAAATTCTTGGCAGACCCGTGCGATTATAATTTCAGCTTCACTTCCACAGTTTTCAGGTAAGGTATGGGAGATGAATAATAACAGACATCAACATTGTGAAATTTAATAAAAGACTAAGTAAAAAGCCTTGAACATCTTCGAATTCCCACAAATAATATCCCATTTTTGTATTGTTTAAAATTCAACATTTTAGTTCTGTATAGCAAAGTCCAGGCATTATATTGTGCATAATTATCATGCTATTCTGAAATTAGAGTTTTGATGCTTTCTTGAACGTTCAGGGATTTATGACATCACCAGCGCAGAGGCATCACATCGTTACACACCTAACCCCACCCTGAACACAGTTGTTTGACATCATCACCTACTTTTAGTGTCATCTGTCCTGGAAACAAATGGTTTGGCTCAAGTCACAATTCTTTTTATCCCCTTACGACTTAATACTGAGCTGTTGCATAACTTTATCCAATCTAGCACTGAGGTAAAAAAAGAAAACCTGCATCGACCTTTTAAGTCCAGATTCTGCAGTAAACAGCCTTGACATCCTGTGATAAAAAAATCCCCTGTTCTTTGTAACTTTGGGAGTTGCTGTTTCATCTTGCCATCAAGTAAGAGCAATATATGACTGATTCTAAGGGGCTCTGCAGAGGCAGTTAAGACATTTACTGTTCTTGGGAGTTGTGCTTGTCTGTTAACTATTTTTCCAACAGAGTGTTGTGATAACTTTGGCAATGCACCTCATATTTTAATTCCTCCTTTCTCTTTAGTTGTCTTACCTGACTCACATAACTCTGTGGGTACACAATCCACAGCAGAACACAACCTCAACAAAGACTGCAGAAACACCCATAACCCAAATCATGACAATAGCTTGATAGATTCAGTAGCTTCCTTTTATTTCTCCTGGTGCAGGTCCAAACCTTTTCTCTAGCTGAAGACTGGGTCTTGAAGGCTCCCTAGGCATTCAGAGTGCTAGGGACTCTGAGTCTTCAACTGACACTATTGTGGGTGGCCATCTGTACATGCACGATCACACTGAGCTCAGCCCAGGTGCAGTTCTTCTCTGAAAGCAGTGGTACAGCTGTGGCCCCACATGGAAACCTGTCAGCACAGCAGAATGACTTTGCTTCTCTTCTTTTTTTTCTAACAAAGCCCTTTTTTCACTTTCCATGTTTATTGTAAAGCAGTATCATTACTATTGTTTTGTGAATCTAGAGAGCACATGCATCTCATTTCTTCTGAGCTGATGTAAATATGATCTACGCTCAGGCAAAGTTGCTGGAGTGGGACATGGCAGGGGAAGTTACCAGAATGCCATGCATTCACAAGCACAGAAAGGAATTTCTTAAAGCCTGACTTCCCTGGAAAACAGTTACGCATCAGTAGTCAAACTTTCCTCAGCAACACACATCTGCAGAAAGTTCAACGAGAAACAACATCCTTCAGTATTAATGCAGGCTTGGTAGGCAGTTTACTCCTTCCATGTATGAATAAAACTGCTGCATCTGAAGTGAATCCTTTAGCCTCTAACACTTAAAGTCATATCATGACCGGTGAATGCTTCATTATGAAAAACAATAAGGCCCCTTTCATGGGAAAGGGATAAGAACCAAAGGAAAAGGAGTGAATTTTGAGACACTGGAGTTAGAAATCCTGGTTTAAATCAGGCAGTTAAAGGTTTTCTTGCACCCTAGGTACATGCTCCTAACGCAAATATAAAAGCTTCATGCATGGAGCTTATCTTCTTAAAGGACATGAGAAAGCCAAACTTTTGCCCCAGTATAGATCGACCCCTGACACCCCCATCCCCAAAGGGCAGATCTCAGAAAGTTTTATTGGATGAAAAACCATTTCCACTTTATTGTTCTTTTTACTCTGTACGTGAATCACAGCAGCAAATTAAATAACTATGGCAAGCTGCTGTTTATCATGGCAGAGTACTGAGCAGGAAGAATCTGTGCTGTGGGGGTGGCATCTTCCTGACAGGGCTTTGATTCTTGAAATGACAGTTAAAAAAATAAGGTATTCAGTTTAACCGCCTTTCCAAATCAGGTAGGTTTTGTCATTGAGTTTAATGTTCCAAGAAACCCAGAATTGATGATTAATTTTGCCAAACTGAAAACAAGTTTGTTCAGGACTCATTCTAGAAAACCTCATCTCTGTACCATAACTGCTCTATAGAGAATTCTGGTTGTGAAGAAATGAGCTGGGTTAATTAAAGCCAAACAGAACATCAAGGTCTACATGCCAGACCTACAGGGGAAGACAGAATTTCAGGGCCACTGTGAATAGCTTCTTATTGATGCCTTTTGGTGTATTTTGTAACCTGTTTGAAGAAGAACCTGTACCACCAAACCAGGCAGCTCCATCCTTTGCACCTGTTCCCAGTATGATTCATCCAGGCTGGAAGCTGCAGTGGTACTGGCTAGTGACAACTGGAGATCCTACTTCCAGCAAAAGTTCTGGTATTATCCTTGCAGCCCTGATCACAGTATTGATTTTAAATGCATAGGATAACTATTTCTATCCTTTAGTTTTAAAAAGAGGATGAAAAATATTTTCTGTTTATAGCTGCATGGGAACCAGACAAAAAAAAAACCAAAACAAACCAAACTGAAACAAAAAAGATAAATTGAACAAACAAACAAAAAACCCCAAATAAAAGCTTTCCTCCATTAATTACATAGAAATAAATAAATAAATGTTAAAATTAATTGCCAATTCTGCTATTTCCAGTCTTCATCGGGATTTCTCAAGATTCTAGCTAGCAAAGCTCTTATTGTCTTTGTATAATCAAAACATTCACTGGTGTCATTTGCTGAAAATGCTGCCTTTCCGTTTTGAGACTGCTCTGGGCACTCAAGTAAAGCCAGTCATGCTGAGCAGTGCTCTGTGGAGAAGGGACAGTTGCTCAGAATGTTGTAACTCTTTTGAAAAGATGCCAATTTTACACTATTTAAGGATCTGTCCCCTATCATGGATTTGTGAGAACATTTCCATAACTATCAAGTAACACAGCAAAATCAGAATGTAAGACAAGAAAGTAAATATACTAGAAAGTTACTGATATGCTCCTAATTTTTGAGTGGAATTAATCATAACAGAATATAAAGTTGCAGACACACTCTTTATTTTCAGTTTGGCTTTCTGCCTTTATAGAAAGTCTGCTCTGAGTTTTTTCATCTGTCCATAATTGCTTTGAGTATCTTCTATCTCCGGAAGACCAGTCTTGAGTGCTTCAACACTGCTGAAGCACAAGCCACACTGTATTCGAAATACAGGAGGCATGCAGATAAATCTTGTATCAATGAAATTACATGAATGTGCCTGATGTACTACACGTGCACAGTGTGGAGTTAATCAGCGCATCTGCTGTCAGCTACATCAGTCATCTATCTTTAGTGCTCTGCATCACCACCCTGGGCATCTCCCTTGCTCACAGACAATTCTTAAGTTTGATCACTAAATCTGAGAGGTGGTTAAGACAAGGCTAATGTAGACAAAATGCCCCTCATTATCAGAAATTCCTAAGCTGGGTGCATCATTTGACACAATTTGTTGTGGGACATAACTGGTTAAAAGTAGTTGAACTAAAAAAAAATATACGTGCTGATTGAATATACAGTTTGCTTCATGAGCTCAGCGCAGAGAGCATCACATAAAGAAAATAAAAAGATTATTTTTTTTCTTTTAATTCACACAATAATAACTTTACTTTTTTTCCTCCCCATTTCTCTAGAGCACTGAGATCAAGATCAGCTTTCCCCTGGAACCATACAACTTAAAACTTTGATTTCAAAATGTGAGCAGAATTTCTTATGCAATCATAGTTCCTAGCACCTGCTGTTACAAGCCAAACAAGAAATCCTCTTTCAGACACCATAAGACTTGTAATAGAAATGTGTTGATTGCCATCACCTGATTTTAACTTTTAGAAAGAATGCCCAAATGCTTTGGAGCGACATCTTAAGCCAAAAGTTTGAAATACCAGTGGCTCAAGGGAGAACTAGAAATATTCAGAACCTCTGCAAAACTCACCTCTCCTTCAAGGAGGTGGCTAACTGACTAACTATGCGTCTAACTTTAGGAAACTACATTTTTACACACGACTTTCAAGGGCATATTTTGAGAACTTCTAAAGCAGCTTACATTGTTGTTGCAACTTCTCTTATGCAGGGAAAGGAACCTCTTGAGGCAGAACACTTTGTGGGAGTAGAGGCATTGCCAGTTTCTTTTTTTTCATCGGGATTTCTGTCCTCCCAGATGTTTCAGACAGACCATCTCAGATTTTCACAAGACCATCTCAAGTTTCACAGAAACCTGGTGACAAGACTCATATTCATGCCTGGATGATGTCCATCAGAAAGTTATGAGGCTTGGTTTTCTTAACAAAAACAGTGAGGCAGAGCTTCAGGTACTACTTACTAACTGCCCCACTGATTAAATCATGCAAACCTCACAATACATTAAGTTCAGGAGATGCTTTAAGAGTCTTTATTCAGACTTGGGTATAAAATCGATGCAGCTCCATGCAGGAACAATTGCATCTGTGACTTTGCCTAGCGTTCACCTTTCCAAACAACTTTGAAACATGCTGTGATTAGTCATTGTGAAAGTCAAAAAAGGAAAAAAAAGTGATTCTAGCATAACATGATGGTGACCCTTAAGCAGTGCCCAGGAAGTTGCTGTGAGAACAGGACACACAACACAAACATCTCGTTTATAGGCAGTCGGGACTTACATATCTGTTGAGAAAAATGCTTAAACTCCCCGACACAAGTTACAGCTGCATCAAAACAGTTTTAAAGAACAAATAAAGCCATTAACAAAAAACGTATTTATACCACGCTTGATCCCTGAGGGACAGGAAATATAATTTTAATTTCTGTTCTGTACAACAGAGATACAAGCATAGGTTAAAGCTTTATGGAGTTGTCTGATACACAAGTTCTGTCTTAATTCTGAACAGAAGAGGGGATTTCGCCTGAAATGAATTGCGTAATAAATGCATAAAAGAGAAAATACTTAAGAAAGCAAGAGAAAACAGAGAGGACTCACTGTCTTTTGGGCTGTTCTTCTGGAACCTTTCCAGGTCCACGTTGGGGGGTCTACCTGGTTTCTGTGGGGGCTGGCCCAGCTTGAAAAGTGGAGGCAAGGCTTTCCGCCTGGGGGTTCCAGAGCTCCTGTCCCCATCCTCTTTCTCCTGTGATCCACCCGATGGCTTTCCTGCAGCAAGTGTTGTGTTCATCTTGTGGAACTTAAGAGAACAACCTGATTCCTCTTGGTTGATTTTGTTGAGAAAGATGTTCCTGGCAGCATTCATTCCTGTTTCTTCAGTCTTTTCCTCCATGTTTTTGGGGGTGCCTTGAGGTGAGCTGGACCAATGGCCAGCTGGCTTCAGAGCAATGTTAGAAAAATTAGCTGCATGGCCACCATTTTCATCTGTTTCCTTTGCTGCTTTAAATGAGTGTACATTTGGTCTAGGGCCTGATAGTCCTTTCTGCAGAAAAACATTTTTATTAGAAGTGTCTTCACTGTGGAAGACCTCATGGTTTAGAGAAGGTTTCTGTGCAAGAGGTGGTTTAGAGGAAGAAGACTTGGGCTCATTTTCTTGAGTTGCAGACATGAACTTTTCCTTAACTCCAGCTACCTTTGAAAAGGCTGGCTTTGCCTCACTGTCTTGTGGTGCTAAATTTGAGTTTGGTTTTGTTCCCAGAGGAGAAGGGTTAATGAACTTGTTCCCTGCAGGTTTTGGATACAGCGGCTTTGGCTCTTCTTTTCCCAAGTCACTAGGTTTTGTGGCCGGTTTAGTGCATCCAGGTTTTCCGTCATTTTCTCTGTTTGTTGCCTGAAGCTGAACTCCAAACCTTTGTGCCACTGGTTTCAAATATGGGGGCTTTGGATCCTTCTCTGTTTTATCATCAGTTGAAGGCTTGACTCCCAGAGGAGGTTTAGGATGAACAGGTTTGTGAAAGGCACTGGGCCCTGAAGAAGCTGCATTTCCTTGACTTGCAAATTTCTCAAGTGCTGCTTTCCTCGACTGTAATCCCGTTTGTATAGGTTGTCCTGGGACTTTGAAGGGTCGACTGTTACCAGAAACATCCTCTGTGGGGCTGCTACCCGCATTATATTTCGCCATTAGTGACTTCACATGTGCCTTGCCATCCTACAAGCATAAAGAAGAGAAAAAGAAAGAGCAGAAATGAGAAAGTCCCTGTTGCAATGTTCACACTTACTGTACTTTAAAGAGTTTCCTGGTCTGAGGCTTGTAGTACTGCTGATTGGCTGTGGAGATATTGTAGCACATCTTCCTGTAGGGTTAGAGTAGCTGAGCCTTTTGTTATATCCTTGCTGTGGTTATACAATCTTTTAAAACTTTTGGTGCAGGTATTGCCTTTAAAAAATGGTCTTGAAGCTCCTTTTGGGCATACTATGATTTCTCTTTATTTCTGGAATTGGGAACTGAACCTAACAAATATAAGAAGACACATACTGCTTTAAAATTAAGGTATCCCAAAAAATATGAGTGTCCTGAGGTGAGTGGCATAGTCAGTACTAGAAGGTGGATTATGTACCAAACTAGCACTGTTCCTGCAAGCTCTTTGGACAACTGCAAGTTCCTTTGTGAAAACAGATATTCTGGCTTGAGGTGTGTGTGTCAGTTTTTCTTTCCCCTCTCAGTAATTCTCTTCCCTGCTGCTCCCCCCTCCCCAATCTAACTTTGTCCTTGTTTCTCGTCTCCATTTTGTATCTAAAAAAAAAAAAAAAAAGAAAAAGTGCACGTGTGGATGGAAAATTACAATACGTGGAGTAAGATAGGAAGACATGACAATCAGTACACCCAGATCCTCTACCTGCAAGTAGAGGGGAACCTTCCCAGCCAACAGTTGGGGCAGGTGTGTGGCTATGGCAGATACACTGGTGTGTCTAATTCACAACTTGTTTAAGTGGGGTCTGTTTTGTGTGGTGAAGTGAAAATGTTAGAATAATGGCATAAAACAGGGATGTCATAACCAGTAAGGGCTACAAATCTTTTGTTAGGAAACAAAGGGATATCACTACAAGGCACATCCATAAGAGTCTGAAAGAAAATTGTAGAAAGAAGTTGAAGAATGAACTGTGTAATCACTCAGTACAGTTCAGCTGGTGTTCACAAAATTTTTCCTATTTTATTAACAAGAGCTTCCAAATTGGGTTTTGGATCCTTTTGCTTTCAATTTAATTGCATCGCATTACATGAATTGCCTGTTATATTGGAATAGTTTTACCTGTGATTTCTGCAGCTTAAAGTTAAGTTTCCTACTCATTCAGTATCATGAGGAAATTGAGTCTTTCCAAACTGTGTTATACTACACATTTACTGTAAATAACTGCAGACAAAACAAGATGGACATATATAAAACTTATCCCCACAACACCATATTATGTCCTTTGCATATATAGGAAAGACAGGAAGTAGACACTTACTATGGAGATTATCAGGTTTAAGCCATCTGCTGAGGGTTGATGTATATGCACTCACACACACACAATTAGACTGCAGAGATATGTACATGTATCTCTAATCATTCATGATTTCTCCCGCATTACCTCACAAAGCACTGATTTTACCCACTTAAACAGAAATTTAAGCTAGTTGCAATGCCAGAGCGAAGATTTTTGTGTCTGATCTATCTTAACTTTGTACTTAATTCATGTTGGACTTTTTCTAACTTCTATAGCAAAATCTAAATCAACGATGCTGTAACTTTACCTCAGTGACTGAAGTCTTCAGAACTTGTAAATGACAATCTGATCAGCTGCTTAGCCAGTTCAGCAGCTCATTTCTTTTGCCAGTTATGACAATAAACTGATTCTTCTGCTACCTTTTCTATTTGAAATTTAGGAAAATGTACTGTCTTGAACTACGGTAATGTGAATGTTCTGGATACAAGAACATTCAGCATGTAGACCTTTAGAAGCTAGAAGTACGGCTTTGAAGAAATGTCTTCGTGTCATATTTTTGAGAAGTTTTCTACATCTTTGCAGTAGCAAGATCCATCACATTCATACATGCTTTCAAAAGCCCTGCCACGTCAGGACTCTCCACACCTTTTAACAAATTCCTTCCCAGTACTGTGAATAAACCTTGCCCTAGTCATGCAGATTTGCAAGCTCTCCCAAAGTAAAAGGCTCCTGGGAGTATGGAAGGGTTTATAAAGGTTTTAAAAAGGTTTTAAAGTTAGGTAGCCTAACTTTAATTTACTTAAACTCAGTAGTAAGTGGAAAGGTAGCACTAAGAACCAGAAGAGAGTAAGAAACTAAAACCTTTCTGTTCGTCTTTAATGTGTATCAACAGTTCCTGCTTTCATAAAGCTGCATTACACTAGAAGCCATATTGTGGATTCTAATGCACAACCTGGCTGGACAGATAGACAGATAGGGAGCAGGGAAAAAGAGAATATCTTTAGTTTGTGGCCCTGCTCATCGAGTAATTCCTGCAGTTTCTGTGTTTCCCTTCCGAGAATTGGCACCTTTTCCATTAACATATATGGTAGGTTTTACATTATGAAATGGGAACTTGAAAAGATTCTGAAGTGAGATTAAGTTCACCCTGCCCTTCCCCCCTTGAAGTGGAAAGTGCCTGTGGGACAGAGGAGTCTCATGCAAGAAGTACTGGTGTTAATTTCTGAACTTTATCTTTGCACTTACTGGAAAATTGGTGCAAAATATTTTGGCTTTTCACCTGCTGATCTGAACTGGAAGCAGCACATAAGGTCTACAGTAACATTTTCTTTTATACAGTATGGTAGCATTATTCAAATGAGTTTACTCAGATCTAGAGAAATGCCCAGGTTTTAATTCCCATGTCACAGGTTAATCAAGGAGACCTGTATGCACAGTGCTTTCCCAGCCACCCACTGCCTTCAACAGAGGCACACAGACATCCACCTACACTTGAGCAGAGTTCCTCCACACTGAGATCCTAAGTACACTTCATTCTGAACAAGTGCATTTCTCTATTTTGTACATTGTAACTGCACATTTCTTCAGCGTAAGGAAATCAAAAGAAAAATAAAGGTTGCAGCAGTGTTCTTCCTGAGTTTACTGTGAATATTCAAGTCTCAACTTGCAGCCTGACCAAAGTATGTTTTTTTTTTTTGTTTGTTTTGTTTTGTTTTTGTTTTGTTTTGGCATAGATATGCTCTCATCATTTACTTTCCAGTGTTGGTGAAGCCAAAAGATCCTTTCACTTCAACTTCCCCTTGTGGTTGCCCTTTCTTCCAAAAGTGGCACTGGATTGATGAAAGAAATAGAAGATGTGTGTGAGTATGATACTAATTAGGAAAATTAAATGTACATAACTGTTGACTGTACAAAGAATCACGCAGTTCTTCACAATGCATGCGGACCTGACTTGCAAAGGAAAAAAACATCATCTTGTCACTTCTCACCTGTGATTTTTTCTTTTCTATTCCCAAGAGATACAGCCTAAACAGGTCCCTTAAAAACTTTCAGTATTTTAACAGAGGAAGATATGAGGAGTTTGCTAGAAAGTAATGAATAAAGATTATATAAAGCTATCCTTTTTAGAAGAAAAGTGTGTATACTCATGACTTATGTGACAGTGAACTAACTACAGAAGGTGGTAACCACTAAAGAAATTAAACTCTAACCAAATAAGGAGCTGAAAAGGCAAGGAAAATGACATGTGAAAATCATAGAAAAATACAGATCTGGAAATAATTTGGTGGCATAAAGGTCTGATTTAACTTCTGCTGAAGCTAAAGGATTGGAGGGCGTTTAGATGCTTGCACAAGATGTTAGTACCATTCTGAACTTGTGATAAATTACTGCTAGACTGTTTCTTTTTCTAGAGAGGACTCTGGTCTGTCTTCTCTCCAGAGACTTCAGAATTATTGTTACACAGCTTTGCTTTTTCCAGAAGATCTAAACAATTTCCAAATTGCTTTTCTTCTGCTTGAGTTTCATTGTAATTTCTAGTTAAAGAAGAGTCCCCCTAATGAGTGGAATATTTGGAAAGTGGAGTTAAGATGTTGCAGTACTTTGTACATATAAATGCATGCTGTGGAAGTATGAAAAGAAAGCAGAAAGACAGCATTCACACAAACAAAAAGGCTTGCTAAGGCAATAATTGGTATACAAGAGAAACAAACCCTCATCCACATACTAACTAAAGAAGCAGTAAGTAAAACCTACTGTTAGAATTTCCAGTTATATGAAGTTACATGTAATGCCTTGCACCAATTCTATTTCTCCTGGAACTTTGTACATTTATTTCTAAGACAGACATGTATAACCATTTACCTGGATTCCCCAAAGCTCTCCAATATTTTGATACAGGCAGAAAAACTAGCTCCTTCAATGAGACAATCCACGGGTTTATCACTTTAACAGCCTGGTCTGTTTGTTAAGAGGAGTTCTGCTTCTCAGCAAGGGTTTGCATAAGAATGCTGCTTGTGGGTTTCATTATCGTGATCAGTAGAGAAAACTGCTCTCCTCAGGATATTAGGCAAGAAGTGGTGGGGAAAAGGGAACTAACATGTGCTCAGACTGTTTCGCTGCTGCCATCAGCAGTATTTGCCATGTGATACCTAAAAGTATTGCATGTACCCCATATTGCAGTGTCCTATGAAGCTGTATTTATGCATTAAAGCTGGAGTCTTAACAGTAATGGCTAACAAAATGTGTACAATGGAAAAGCGTGAAGACAGGAGTGGATTGACCTCTTGGGTCATGATGTCTAGTCCCCTGCTACTATCGAGAACCATTGCATACATGCTCCCACTCACTGGGTATGAGCTAAATCTGTGTTTGTGCTGAAGGTAAATCTAAATCACAAAGGCAGATCACTCTGCTAAATACACCTCACTGACGCTGCTGGAGCTCTGCATGGGGATGAGATTGCAAAGGAAAAATTGTGTCTTTGAACACAAACGTTGTTTGACTCTTCCTCCTTGTCTGCCACTTCTCTTTTTGCATAACTTAGTATTTTTCAAAACATTTTTTATGTCAAAATAAAGTACTGAAAAAGCTTGATATTTCCATCTTAATCTTACAAAAATATCTATCAGTTCAGAAGCTCATTAGAGTGCTGGATGGTTCTTGTTTACGTTAAACACCCAGCCAAATGTTCTATATTTACTACTTGCCAATGATAACTATTTTTTTTCTTGTTACATAACACATATTTTTTTAATAGTTGGATAAATACAATTCCTTATGCTATTCATTCTGCTAAGCACTATTTTGTTTATAAAACCTTATTTATTTGTCAAAATAAACAATAAACTGACGAAAAATCTTTTATTATTAATTTTAAGGCGGTTGAGACTTTGTGACTGTTGCTATTCAGTCTGACCGTCTCCACTTCAAGCTGCTTTAAGGTGCTAACTCTGTAGCAATGCAGTCATTTTGCACGGGTAAACACAGCTGCAAAGTTTGCTCACAGTATCAGTGCTGGATGTAATGATCAAAGAACGAGCTCATCTTTGCAGCTCTGAATGCTAGACAATTCTGTCGTATTATCTTTCATCCAATATACACAAATAAATATATGGCTAACCAATAGAGTGCTGCTAAGAATGTAAATTGAAACAAACACAATGAAAATAACCGTTTATGCTGTGAAATTTCTGTGAAAGTTGCCCATCTGCAATGTCTGCCATATGCTTCATCTTACACTTGCAGATGCAATGGTTTCCCGGATCCTCTCTTTTATTTCCTCTTATTTCTTTGAAGGATGCTTGTGGGTGATTTGGGGGAATTAGCTACTTTTAGGTGAACCTGAAGGAATTAGCATTTTTTGGAACAGGACCCACAAGCCTGAAAGCCGCTTATAGATAGTTCACCTTTTTTTTTTTTATTTTTTTAAATAATAACAACAGAGGCATCAACAAATCACAAGATTGAATTCAAGCACAAGAATACCAATAATGGCAATTACTCTTCTTATGAATAAGCATACCATTCCAGTGTCTTAGTAGACTAAAGCCAGTATCTAAATCCCAGTATAGCAATGGTGTGTAACTTTTATGACTGCAGCCTTATGTATTTTTTTTATCAGAGCATTTGTTCAGGTTTCTGTTTCCAAGAACCATTGGGAAAAGTGACTGCTTAAGAATTAAATTTGCCACAAATAGAAGAAAGACAGAAGGGAAGCAAAGGGTATCCCTGACTTCCTTTGCC
Source organism: Heliornis fulica (assembly GCA_013399135.1). NCBI lineage: Eukaryota > Metazoa > Chordata > Aves > Gruiformes > Heliornithidae > Heliornis > Heliornis fulica. The sequence continues at coordinate 59,671 of VXBZ01009578.1, read as the reverse complement.
ATAAGTGCTAGTCCATCTTCTTAAGGTATCTTTCATCTATGGATGCTGTCCTAAGTGCTCTAAAGTAAGGGTGGGAGCAGAAAAGGCAAAAATAATAATCCTTAAACAATCTATATAGTAGGGAAAAAAAAAAGTACCAGGGGATCACATTTGGGGGGGTGCATTAATATAAATAGCACAGGTTTGACAGCCTCCTTCCTAATGCAGAATGGAGTTGCTCTGTGCACCTGTAACATACAATGCACCAACGTGCAGTGCTCGCCGAGAGGAAGTCTATGTCTGCACAGTTCTGCACTGAAACTTCTCTTCCTGACTCCTCACTCTCATGGGGCTTTTGCCTCCCCGTGGCAGCCTAGGAGCACCAGCAGAACTAGCACTCCTCCACTGACCATCTTTGCACGTACCTATGCCTGGAGAGGTAGTCTGCCTGTCGTCTTGCTTTTCCTGGGGAATAACATTTCAAGTACACAAGCCTTATCAGGAGGCAAGGTAAAGAGCTGGCAGTCCTGCTGAGCACTGCTGTGCCATTGCATGGAGTCTGTTCTGGGGAAAAAGTGCAGGACTGGTAGGACCTCCTACCTGCAATTGCTGCAGCCTGCTTGTGGGAACAGACGTTTCTTGCAGCACCAGTCTGCGTTATCTTGGTGTCCACAGACAGGGACAGACTTCCTGAAAAATGTGCCACTGCATTTCCATTGGGCTGCTGTGTGAAGGTGGTTTGAGTATTTCTGACATGTTTGGTGTTGTCATGAGCAAATTAGCAGCATTCTTGTGTGTTTACATGTGCATCATGCGTACCGGAACAACTGGGCTTTCAGATACTGGTTGTGGAGATCTGATATGCAGGATTCCCTGAAAGCTCCTCAAGTCACTGCTGTCTCTCTTTTAAACTGTCATAATTCAACTGTTATAATGTCATAACCATTGACTGTTATTACTATATTTATACTTGTCTGAAAAAGGAGTGAAGAAAACTGTTTCCAGTGTTTATATTTTTCTTTATAAGAAAAAGGTAGAATTGGCAAATTCAAGAAAAAAATCAAAGGACAATTGCAGCCTCCTGTCTCCAACTGTGCTTTCTGAAGGCTGTATTTCTGTCAAGAAAGAAAGCCCAAAATACTCTGGAGCACACAGACAGGTGCATGTTATGCTCCTGCTTTTCTTCTTGGGAGTACACACTGTAATAAATGAGTACTCCCAGAGCACAGTCCTTTCTGCAGACAACTAAAGCTGATGCAAAGCACCTGCCATACAAAATAACCTTTCACACAAAAAGCCAAAAGTCTTCCTTTTTTGTGACTTGGCCCTAGAAGTGCAAAAGCTCACTCACACTGGGGGCTCAGATTAAGGAGCTTATGAATGAGGCTTTCTTGCCCCTCAAGCTGTGCAGTTTGTGCTGATGTCAGTGCTGTTGTGTTCTGCCTGCCTGGGTTCAGCAGCAGGAGTTCAGAGGGAATTGAAAACAGCACAGCATCAGAAAATGCTCCAGACAGACCAAACAGGAACACCAGGCCTTTGCTCAACCCTCCACAGGCACCAGAAAATCCTCATGAAAGCACAGAGTTTGTTCCCCTCGGTGGTCGAGAGAACTGGTGCATACAGACCTGTGATGCACAGGCTCGGAGACCCTAGAGAACTTGCCACAGCACTACTACCAGCTCTCACAGCCTAGCAGCTTGTGCTTCATTAAAGGACACAGTTGGTCATCAGTGGTAGCTTGATTAAATGAATTAAAGAGCTAAATGATAGGTAATGTGTACATAGATATGCAATGACAACTCCTGCTCAGAGAGGATTTGGAGAGGACCTGGTGGCCACCTTGGGCAGGCAAGCAAACAGTCTACCTGTTGTCTGGGAAGTTGCTAGAAGCTCTGTATGAGGGGAAATCAGTAGAGATGGAAGTGAGTAAGGGGATGGAGAAGCATCTCAGCACTAATGGGAGGTGGGGACAAATGGTTTGTGTGAGAAAAGGAACTCTGGCAGCTGGGGATGGTTGGCAGCCCTTTTCCCGCTCCCAGGATATTATTCCCCTCAGCAGTGGCCATGCCTGTGCCCTGCCTCTGTGCCTCCCTGCTGGAGCCCAGCTAGTCATGGAGGGACCCAGGGCTGGCTGGAGCCACTGCGAGGCCTGAGTGTGTGGAGGTGGCTGACTTAGCAGCCACTGTCAGCAGCGTCGGGCACCCAGGAAGAGGAGAGGGACCTATGCTGGGAGAAAGGAAGACTGGGTTGGAAGAGAGGGATGAAACAACTTTCTCAAGGAAGAAGTGGTTTCATTTTCCTCCCCGTGTACTCTCGTGTAAATGGTTGGGCAGGGGATTATTCACTGGCCTGCCTTCTCCTTCGGCATACCCCTAGCTGCAGATGCCAGGAGGAAGTGTGGAGGCAAGAGGAACAGACAGATTTAGCAAAACATCCCTGACTTCCCTTTCTTCTCAACAGGTCCTTCCCTCTCTCTGCCTGGGAGACAAAAAACAAATGTGCAACAAATGTGAATACCTCACCAGGGGTTATGCAAACCCTGTGGGAAGCATCTCTCTGGACACCCTGTTTTTGCCCTCAAAGTTAACAAATTATTTTCTTGCACATTTTATGTTAAACCTGCATCGCATTGTCTGTCTTTAATGCAAAGAAGCAAAACAGAAACCTGTATTTCCTAAAAAGCACTCTAACTTCAGGAAAGGTCCTGCTCTCGCTCTTTGATGTTCTGCACTAACTTATGGGGGCACCGAGGACTCGCAGCTAATATCTGTGCTTCTCCAGGTATCACGTCGCTCTATTATCAGGAGCTTTCCCTGGCAAATGGTTAGCAAAGGGCCTTTATCCTTGAAAATGTCCTCAAACCTCTGAAGAAAGCATTACAGATGAGAGCAATTGAGGCTCTGTTAATGCAATTTCTTATGCATTGATCTTCATTCTTCCTTTTTAAAAGTGGGTGATCAGACCAGAGAACATACCCAAATCATACCAGAGGTGGTCATGCTGGTTTTGCTTTCAGAAGATGTTTTCTTTAAAAGTATACTCAAACCCAGATTTTTACGGTAAATCTTGGTAAGTCAAGCAATCCCTCCTAAAGTTAAGGAAAAAATGTGTTTTAAGGAAATGCAATCAACCATTTTCTCTACTTTATGTGTTCTCCAGAATGTACTGCACTCAGTCCCCTGCTCTGACTTGGCTGTCCTGGTGTGGAGCAAGGAATTGGACTCGATGGTCCATATGGGTCCTTTCTAACTCAGGAGATTCTATGATTCTACCTGTAACAAATAGGATCAAATCTGAAAGCATCTGAAACAGAGAAAGTGAAGGCACAAGTTAAGTTTCCATTGTCATGAATTTTTCACCATTCTTCCTCTCTAGCCTTTCATGGTGCTTCTGTGATGGATAGTATTTAGTATGACTGCAGCTAATAACTTTAGCATCCTTTTTCATGGTCTCAAATTTTTAGCTCTTTCACGTGCTGTGTTATAAATGTTTTTATATTATAAAATAATATATTGGGAAAGGACAAGTTGGTATTTTTCTTTAAAAAATCATAGCTTTACATTTTAATCTGATTTACATGGTGGAAATGTAAATTGCAATGAGAACACTTTTGGCTTTTTTTGTCAATAAGTTTTGCCAGGCAGCCACATAGCTAAAGAATGTGTATTTTTGTCTGTGTGTTGGGAACACGTTTCAGAAAATAGATTATTACTTTCTCGTGAAAGTCCTGTTGACTCACTGAAGAGCTGGGTAAGGAAGGAAAACTCATTTCAGAATGGAACTCCTTTTCTTCTGCTCTTGTGACAGAAATAGCACAAGAAGTATCCAGCAAGGAACTGCACTGTAGGTCTCACTAAATGACATGGGTGAGACATCAATCTCTGGCATCATGTTGATGGTAATTGTGATCTCTGTTTTTCTCTGTATCTTTTAATGAGAAACTTCTCAAGAGATGGAAATTGCACACAACAGGAACTAATTTTACCAAGGCTTCACAATTTCAAGTACAGTTAATCCAGCACCAGATATTTTTGTCTATCTCTACTGAGATAGTTTTTCCAGTTTCTTTTCTGTTGCAGTGAGATTTTTTTTGGCAAATACTGCTGATTTTAGCAGATCCACCTGACTTTCAAAGGTCAGAAAGGGAGAGGTGCTGAGAACTTTCACAGATTTTACCCTTCAGTAGCATTTAATGACCTCTGTATAGATTTGCTGCTCACAGAGTTCATGAGCAGTGCAAACCCACACGGAGCAGTGGATAAAATGTGATGTGTACTATTTTAGCAGTTTTTTAACTACTTTAAAACAAGGTGTAGTGCTAAGGGTTGGACCAGATGATCTTTCAAGGTCCCTTCCAATATGGACTGTTCTAGGATGCTGCAATATCAAGGACTCTCAATTTTGCTCACAATTGGTTCTGTTGAAACACTAGCTCCTCTCCATGGGAACTGCAGGATAAAGTGCCTCCATGCAAGTAACTAATGTGGTTATCACATGTCTAAAGAGAGGCTTCACATGGACAGTGACTTCCCATCAGCTAAAACTTGGTGGACTCAGCAGTTTGACCACCAGCTCCCCATTTCCCAGTCTTTCATGAGTTTACTCAGTGCAGAGACTCAGTGCTGGCTGAGGGTGCAGGATTAAGGCTAAGGCAGAGTGAAACAGGACTGTGTGACAAGATGCAGTTGGTTTTTTTTCATTTCTTTTTTTTTTTTTCTTTGTAGAGTTAAAGCTGTGTGGTAATGAGGTAGGGAACAGATTTGGAGTGTTCTGTGATTAGTGTCTGTAGGTAGGAGGATGAGGATGTTGAATAAGGGTTTGGGTTGTGGAAGATGTATGACAGATGAGTGGGGAAAGGAAGACAAGAACTCATTTCATGTCCAGCTACTGCCACTGTGCAGAGTTTGGGAGGCCCCTGGGTAGGCCTGGAATGCATTATCTCTTGCTTCAGACCCTTTTAATATTCACACATCATCATTCATCTGTTTGCCACACATCCTATGGACCATTTCTGCAACTCCTTCTGTAAGTCAGCAGTTTAACCACATCAGTGGAAAATTCACAAAAATAAGTCTATGCTCTTATGGTGTTCAATCACCTCAGCTAGTTCTGAGCAAGTAATACGTTCTCAGTGTTGGTGTAGGGCATGGGACACTTAACAGTTATGCTTCTAAACTGTTTCCTCAAAAAGCTAGATGTCTGTAATGACCATACTATCTTTTCACTGCACTGTAAAGGTGTCTTACCCATCTACCCTCTGGTTTGCTGCTATGGAAACCGAACACTCTCCTATTGTTGTATGAAAAGCTGGACATGAGCCAACAATGTACACTCACAACTAAAAAGGCCAACCACATCCTGGGCTACAACAAAAGAACTGTGGCCAGCAGATTAAGAGAGGTGATTCTGCCCATCTACTCTGCTCTTGTGAGACCTCACCTGGAATACTATGTCCAGCTCTGGAGCCCTCAGTACAAGAAGGACACAGATCTGTTGGAGCATGTCCAGAGAAGGACCACAGGGATGACCAGAAGGCTGGAGCACCTCTGCTATGAGGAAAGACTGAGAGAGTTGGGCTTGTTCAGCTTGGAGAAGAGGCGGCTTAGGAGAGACTTTACTGCAGCCTTCCAATACCTAAAGGAGACCTACCCAAAAGCTGGAGAGGGACTGTTTCTAAGGGCATGTAGTGATCAGACAGGGGCAATGGTTTTAAACTACAGAAGCATAGCTTTAGATGAGATATTAGGAAGAGAGTTTTCAATATGAGGTTGGTGAGACACTANAGCACCAATCAGCAAGCAGGTCTCACCACAATACTTAACCTATGAGAAGAGACTGTTAGGGGGTGTGTTTCGTGTACTGTGAAAAAGGAACATATAAATATTGGGTTTGGAGTGAAATAAAGTTGGCATCAATTGATCACATTGATCCGAAGTGATGACCCGTTATTCCTCCACAACACTGAACAACCTGATCTAGTGAAGATGTCCCTGTTTATTGCAGAGAGGTCAGACTAGATGATCTTAAAAAGTCCCATACAACCTAACACATCCTATGATTCTCTATCACATGTCACTTATAAAAATACAGACTGAAGACATTCAAGGAAAGAAAAGAAAATTATATAAAAGGAAAGGGACTGGGGCATGGGAGGAGAGGTGCTTTTGAATCCAAATAATTTCACTGGGGGTTCCGGGACATGGCATTGTAGCAGTAATACAAAGAAACACAGGACTAGAGTAATTGCATTAGAGGAGTGCTTGGGTGAGGAGTGCTTAAACTATTGTTGCCATGGAGGAGAAGGAAAGTAGTAACAAACTCTTCAAACATAGCTTCAGGACAGCTCGGTTGGTTAGACAGGGACAAGCAAAACACAAACATAGCATAATTTCTCTGCTACACACAGGCACAATCCTCATTACCATTTCCTAACCAGTACTGTACTGCAATGTCTCCCACATGAGCCTTTTGTTCTTTTTTATGCTTTTTTCACAGAACTGGTCAAACCTCAGAACTGCTTTCATGCAAGAAATCTCACCTTCTTTAGTGTGAATTTTCACATGTGAGCAAGCCATTTTTTAGGATTGTGAGGCGTGAAATCAGGCATCTGAAAAAAATGTTCAATTCAGGATGGTAAAGTTTAATTAAAAATAAATGTGTCCCTTTGTTACTGATGTCAGGAATTACATGATTTCGTAGTTTAGTACAAAGATAATGATGTGGCCTAAATAACAACAAAAAGAATGTTCCCACAGAATAAACATTTTCAAACATGAAATCACTTCAGAAACGTTCCTGTGGGAGTTTTAATCAAAGACAATGAAGTTGAAAAATGAAAACCCAGTTTAATCCAAGCATCTTTAAAAGGAATGCTTCAACAAAAATTTTCCTAAGCTCTTTTGCCTAGGATTTGCATAATGCCTAACATAATTTCTATGGTTTGATCCTTTGGAATTTTAAAAAGTTTGACTCTCAGTGAATTCTGATTCCTGCTCCATAGCAGGTGATAGCAGGTTGATCAAAAAACCTGCTGTTTTTAACATGACAGGTCAACCTGCATTATAAACACATGAACAAAGCAAACATAAAGTCAGGTTGAGGAATGCACTCATCTGTGCACCTCTGACAATCACAGCAGAAATCCAGGATCAGTTTTCCATCTGCCGAGGGTTCTTCTGGTGACGTTACCTTAGGCAGAGTATATACAAACTGTTCTGAGGTACACTCAGCTTCTTCAACCAAAAAGAATACTTCCTCCCTGCTGCACAGCCCTGCCTTTTTCTGAGGGTCCCCTCTCTTCTGCTGACCTCTTTTCCCTTTTTTATCGCACACACCTGGAAACGTGAGAGGTACATAGGTCCCGTGTCAGGCCTGTGCCCCTTCATGCATCCGGCCCCTGTCCTGCTGAGAGGGCCGTGCCTGTTCAGTCTGGAGACAAGGCAAAGCAGGGACTCTGCTTCTGTCCCCAGAGAGATCTGACCTTTCAGCCACTGTGTGGAAGGAGCCCTAATTCGGGTAACACTTTGTACAGCTACTGTGTGCCGGTTTCCTGCGGCGTCATTCTCAGGTGCTTGCGCAACAGTGACCTCTAACGGAGCAGCCGCTCCCGGTGCAGGTGAGGGAGGTACGGAGGGGCCTCTGGAAGTCATCTTCTCCGGCTGTCTGCTCCCAGCCACCCCGATGTCCCCGTGTTACAGAATCACAGAATCACAGATCACCAAGTCCAACCATACCTGTCCTCTCCTAAACCATATCCCTGAGCGCCTCATCCACCCGTCTGATAAATACACCCAGGGATTGTGTCTCAGACACCTCCCGGGACAGCCTGTCCCACATCCCAACAATTCTTTCAGTGAAGAATTTCTTCCCAACATCTAATCTGAACCTGCTCAGTGTAGTTTGAAGCCATTTCCCCTTGTCCTCTCCTGTCACTTGGCAGAAGAGACCATCACCCACCTCCCCACAACCTCCTTTCAGATAATTACAGGCAGTGATAAGGTGTCCCATCAGCTTCCTCCTCTCCAGCTCCCTCAGCCACCACTGATAAGGTTTGTTCTTCAGACCCTTCATCAGCCTGATTGCCCACCTCTGGACCCGCTCCAGGACCTCAGTGTCATTGTAGTGTTGGGTCTAGAACTCATTGCTTGGACCATTCTTCAGTTGAGTTTTGACTCCATGTAAGGAATGAGAATCTGCAGCCCTTGTAGGTTGCTCTGAGTATTTTATTTCTTTCATTAAGAAACTCAAATGCAAAACTACTTGTGAAACTCTGCAGGGTCTTTTTCAGGTTTGTAGTCTCCTCAGAGGTCACAGGCCATGACTGGTAAGGAGGCAGCACGTACCAGTGTTTCTGCTCCAAGGGCTAAAGAATATAAGAGAAATAAAATTTCCCATTTTGTTGTGTAGGATCACACTGCCTGATATGTTGTTGAGCATGGCTAGATTGAAAAGTACCACCAGTCTGCTTGGCATCCATTTAAAGATGGGCCTTTGGGTAGATCATCTATTACACAGGGCACTTCTATTATGGAGGATAGGACAGCTACTGACCGTGGTGGAGAGAAGATTGGCAGGAAACAGAATGTCACCAGTGGTCTTCTGAGAGAGGTCCCTGTATTGAGTGTTCATTCTTATGGGCCAGTGAATAAATCTGCACCCTAGAAACTGCTCTTAGAGGCTGAGGAAAAGAGATTTGATGAAAAACTCATGTCATGTAAGGAAAACATTCAGATTGACAGAAACCTAGTGGTAGAATAATGAATTAATTAGAAACTGATGTCCAAAAAAGGATAATGTGGAACCAATTGTAGGCACAGGACCATTGAGTGATAAGCTGCATAGCTTGTAAAAGCTTTATGAGGTAAAAGGGGCTGTCAAAAGGATTCAAGAAACAGTTTAAAAAAGTTACTAGGAAATGGAACAGATCAATAGTTGCAGATAAACTGTTGATTAGAGAGTTTTTACAGGAGTAGTATGTGACAGCCTGGGTCATGAATTGTAGAGACTAAGAAAACTAATCTCCTTATGACATCATAAGAATCAAAATGGAGGTGCTCTCTATGGTTTTGAAGAGGGCTCATGTCATTGTAGATGTTGTGACACTTCTCCTAAACTTTGTAACACCAGTGACTAATGGGAAGAAATGCTGTTAGAGATGTGTCACACAAAGTGAAAAGAATGCCCAATCATAGCTGCAAATCCAAGTTGCACAAGATCCTCTGATCCCCATTTAGTTCTATGAAAAAAATAAGCTGCATAAAATGGTTAAAATACTTTTTTTTTTCAGTAATTATGGATTGAATTTGGAAATTCCTCATTTGCCCCATTTTTAAGTGTATGTTATAAAATAGTTCTCATGAATTTTCCACACCCTTCGGTGCTGACATTGCAAGTTGGGGGACATTGTTCACAACTTCAGTGTAAAAACATGGGAAAAGGCTTTTGTTTTTACATTTCAGTGTAATTTTTTATTTTTAATTTTCTATATACTCTAACTTTTACATCGAGGGATGCTGCTCAAAGCACCTGCTATATTCTTTCACTGCAAATTTTACCTGTTATGAATCCTGAACTTTGAGAATTACTTTTATTCTTTTTTAGTATGTTGTATTCTCTTAATTAGAATACAAAGGAGTATGATTTTTTTTTAAGAAGAAAAAATGGCTAAAAAATGGTGGCTTTTTAAATGAAATAAAACCACAAATCACATCAGGTACTTAATCCCAAACTTAGAACTCATAACACAGCAACAAAAAGTGAACCTTTAGGTATCCTTGTATTCTCTGTCTTAAACTGTCAGGAGGCATTCACAATATACTTATGCAAGAGAGGTCTGGAACAAATGACTTCTAAAAGGGTCTCATATCAAATGAGAGTGTGTTGTCAAAAGAAAAATGATATGAGGTTAAATGTTGCTAATTCCCACCTTTAAGTGTGGTAGTAGATCAAGGCAGTAGCTTTGATAAATGATGACTGCACACATTTTCAAGCAGAGGAATTGGAGTGTGGAAGGTTTTTGTCAAGGCAAAGTGATGGGTTTTTTTTCTGTTTATTTGCTTGATTTTTTTTTCTCAATTCCTTCAAACACCATTGGTGTTTTAAAAAAGCAATTAGTTTGGCAGCACTGGTGAAAGGGAGATAGGAGCCCTGCATTAACGTATAATTTTTTCTAGTAACTCTCGTGTAACTTTTCACTAGAGTAGGAGAAGCTGATACGTAAAATCCAACATTTTTCTGTTATAGCTTGGGTGGCAAAGAGAAAGATTTGGGTTATTTTTAATCTTAGTGTGAAATAAATAAACATGGTGTGTTTTGTATCAGCTGCTTGCTTACATTTGTTTATATGTGCAATTCAGCATCGTCTAATTTCCATACCTAACACATTTTCCTATCATTCTGTTTACTTTCCTTTTATCCCACTTAGGAATACAAAAATCCCTACAGGGATGAAGGTCATATGAAGGTTCAGCACAGATATTGTTCTGATGAGTTTTGGGGGTCTCTGCAAGACTGTTTTTTCCAAGTTGAAAGTACAGGGGTTGGTGTTCATTCCACTCATGGTCAGAAATCAGCATAGCTTGCCTTGGCCTGAAGTCAAAAGACTTACAAATGTAACATTTTTCCTTTGTTCATCAGCTTCAATATTACATTAATCTACACCTACCAGCAGCTATAATTGCAGTTCTGATATTATATCCAAGTGTTTTGGTTTAAACTCGACTCTGTTATGATGGTTGGAAGTGAAATGGTGAATTCTATGATTTCGTCCTTATTTGGATCTTGAAAATCTGCAGACCTAGCTCTGCTTCTTTCATCTCTTCCTGTATAGCCTATAACCAGAGCCAGTCTCAACAATATTATGTCCCGTCTCTCATGTTCAAAAGGTTCATTGGCATTTTTTTTTTTGTAGGAATAAGTTTGTCTTCCCAACCACTCTGACCTCTGTCTCTGTAAAACTGCCAGAAAACAAACTTTCCTACATTATTTCTCACTTCACCTTCTTCAGTTACTTGTTTTGCTCTCCTAAATTTTTTTCCTGTCTTCTCAAATTGCTATAATACTAATATGCACACATGCAATATCAAAACAAAGACCAAAGAATACGATTTGTTTCCTTAGTGAGGTTTCTGGGTTGCCTGTCCTGCAATGATAAAAGCACTCCTTTCCCCTATATATAATACTGTCAAGGAAATAGAGCAAGTGTATGAATTCATGATTTGCATTACTTTGAATTGTCATTTGTATTTGGATTCAGAAAAAAAACAACCTGGAGCTTTGAAAAGATTTAAACAAAAAGTTTAACTGTTAATTGTTGCTTATTTTCAAACTGCGTTTGGCAACAGCAGAAGTCCTGTGTTCAACATGTTTGCATATTTACATACCATTTCTAAACAAATCCTTTGTGAAAGCAGCTAGAAATCATGCCAGAAGAGTAACTGCCTCTTTGCCTTGGAAATATTAATGCAGAGTTTTGTGAATTCAAAGGCTCAATGTATATTTGGGGTCCTGAGTGACTAGTTCATGGTAAAGAGTCTCTGCAGCAACCAGAAATCAGCAGGCAACAGCACATCTTGATACTAGTTTTGGTAGAACCATTGCCTGTTCAGATCCCATTTATCCATATGTAAATCCAGAGTAAGACAGATGACTTGAATTATTAGCATAAACAATCATACAACAAAAGCAATGAAATAGAACAAGAAATATAATGTATTTTATCTTAAATATAAAAGTATTACTTGTGTAAATACATTTAGACCACTGCTTCAGACTCAGGAAGAATTGGATCATCAAAAATCACCCAAAATTCCCTGAACTTTATGAAGCATTGCTAAATATGAAATGTATTTTGCACTCAATCCTATTTCATGTTGCCATTTTTCAAACACTACTTGTAATGGGCAAAGTTAGACCTTTTTCCCCATGAACTTCCTGAATTCTATTGCTCAGTTTCTTCCCTGCAAGTTTCCTGAGATCTTTTTTTTGATTTCATGAGATATCATTCTCTTGAGTTTAATTAGAGAGCTTTTTTTTCCCTCGAAACATGATTGAGAGTTTCAAATGCAGAATACATCTTTAGTAATGCTACTTTCAGGGGAAGATTGCTTTATTAGGGCATATGTACCATAATAAAAGAATATGGGCTACTTCAGGAGTGCTAAACTATTTCCCAGAGCAAAAATGGCTGGAAAAGATGTTGAGATTTCACACTTTGCAACATTTATCTGTAAAATCACTTCTCTTGAAATTACCGATTTGTTTTATTAAAAAAATACCTAGAAAACAAAATGCATATATAGAGTTTGGAATTTTAAAGAAACTGCCTTTTTAAGGAAACAAATTCTACAGATCGATTTAAAGAAAGCCAAAACAGCTACGCTGAAGATTTACACATAAAGATGTAAATCCTGAGTGTAGGTTGGTGGTATTTTGGTTTGGGTTAGCTTTTTTTTTTTTTTTTTTTTTTTTTTTTTGTACTAAGCACTTCTTAATCAAAACAAGATAGTGCAAAAGCTTTTTGGAATTATAATTAACAGGTTTGACCCATTCCCATTACTTTCTTGGTGTCACACTGACATGTAACTGTGGGATTCCTCTAGATAAATGCATTTGTTGGCTTACACTTGAAAGAAGCTGTTTTCTCTTCCTTAATTTTGAATGTCAGAATCGGTAAGGCACATAACAGTTCACATGATGAAGGAGCTAAAAATGTTTAGAAGTCTCTTCATGCCCTCAAAAGCAGGAAGTCAGCTGCCAGGATCTGAATTCAAAACTATTAGAAATACATTTAAAGTTTTATAGTAAACTCCTTTCCAGATTTAGACCTAAATCTTACACATCCATGTAATAAGATGAAAATTAAATTAACAGAGCTCTGTACTTACCATAGTTTTGGGTTCTCTGTGTCCACAAGTCTGCTAAAGAGTACTGTACTAGAGAGTCAAAAATGTTCCTTGCCCTTCACTGTGCACTTCCTTTTTTTGAAAGTGTATGTGGTCTATCCAGCCTTCACAGGAAAAGGTATCAGCAAAATCCTTGTTTTGCATATTACCAGAGACATAGCAGAACTTTCAAGAGTGTTTTTTTGGGATACACTGCAGGACTATGAAGGACAAATGGCAGTGAGTGAGCATTCCTGGGTTTTGTGACCTCCAAGACTGTAATGAAAAACAGGTCTATGCTGATGGAAAAAAATCTATAGTTATGTTTTCATTAATCTTTGTTTGAATTAAAAGGAAAAATATATTTTTGTTTCCCATACTCAGGATCCCTGAATTTTTATGTTTTCAGGCTTCACTACTAACCCCATGAATGTTGTCTTCTGGCTCAGATTTTCATGGATGTTTAAAATCTGATGTGATTTTATTCCTCTAATAAGCTGAACTATATTTATGCCAATTAACATCAGCTCCTTCAGAGAGAGTTCCTTCAGAGCTGATGTTATCGGAAAAATAGGCTTGTCCTGGTCCAACAGGATATTAAAGTTTTGCACTGCTGCAGGCTTCCTACACACAAAAATTGAAGGAAGATAGGGCATATTGTTATAAGCCCCACTGAGCTGGATCTAGCAAAAAAAAAAAAAAAAAGCAAAAAACTTGGGGCCTTAAA
>VXBZ01009578.1:31737-46053 GCA_013399135.1 Heliornis fulica | reverse complement strand
GGAAAGGAAGAGTGAAATGCATGCTAAATGTGTGTGTGAGACAACACATGGATACATTTTGGGTTATGTGCAACTACTAAATAAAAGACCAACTTAGTTTTCAGTAAGCAAGCTTTTCTGTATGAAGTAGTGGAGGACAAATGAAAATGAGAGCAAAGGAATAAAAAATAGCATATGTGTCACAATGAAACTGCATTCTGTGACAAAATCAGGATTTCCCCATCTCGGAACACTGAAAGGATTGGTTCATTGCTAGAGGTCCCAAACCACTGCCACTGGTTTTCAGTTAAACTTTCAATGCAATATATACATATTATTTATTATATAGATAATTACTAAAACCACTACAGATACCTATAGTGGTAATTAATGAATTACCTATTTTCTAAGAAGCAGAAAAATACAAGTGCAGCTACAGGCCTTTTTATGTAAGCACAACATTACGCAACTCAAAGAACGGATTAAAAAAAAAAGAAAATACTAAGTGAAAAGAAAATTTTAGAAAAATCAGAAATTTAATTTAGAAAATNTGAAACTGAATGGATATAAACAGGTGTTGTGGTTTCACCCCAGGTTATAACTAATTAGAATTAGACAAAAAATATATTTATATTTATTAATTTTCAATAAAGACCTTCCAAAGAGGAAGAAAGAGATCAGTAAGGGTCCCTTACACTACATGAGCAATTTGTGAAGGAGACTCAATAACAAAAGAGGATGGATTCTGACTTTAGGAAAAAAAATAAATCTGTCAAATGGAGAATAGTAACTGTGCTGGAAAGTTACTTGGTCAGCATGTCTGACCTGATGATCAGGTCAGGGATCACCCTAACCCTCGTGATCACTGAGGGTTAAATCTCAGGCTACTGTTGGTTTCCCTAGGCTCAGTTTGCATGTGAAACTCTTGAGGAATTGCTCTGTCTGCCAGGGATTTCCTGATACCTGATAGCTCTGCTCTCGATGAAGATTGCTGGTATTCATACAGTGTGACAGTAACATCAGATCTTGCATCAAGACCAGCTTTATTCCAGGTACAGAGTGCAGCAAAGTACTTCAGTGTTAGGTTTGAGGCTTTATGAAATGTCCCACAAAGACTGTGGGGATGTTAGGTCCATGTGTGCTCCCGCCATGAGAAAATCACAGTCACAGAAGGGTAGGTGTTGGAAGGCACCTCTGGAGATCGAGTTCAACCCTCTCTGCCAGAGCAGAATCATCTAGAGCAGGGTGCACAGGACAGTGTCCGGGTTTTGAACATCTCCAGAGATGGAGTCTATATCTCTGGGCAGCCTGTCCCAGTGCTCTGCCACACCCACAGTAAAGAAGTTCCTCCTCATGTTTAGGTGAAACTTCCTATATTTAAGTTTGTACCTGTTGCCCCTTGTCCTGCCACTGGGCGCCACTGAAAAACGCCTGACCCCATCCTTCTGACACCCACTCCTCAAGTATTTTTAAGCACTGATAAGGTCCCCCCTCAGCCTTTTCTAGGTTAAAAAATCCCAAGTCCCTCAGCTTCTCTTCATAAGAGAGATGCTCTAGTCCCCTAATCATCTTTGTAGCCCTTTTTTGTACCCTATCCTGTAGCACCCCATCCTTCTTGAACCAGGCAGCCCAGAACTGTCCACGATATTCCAGATGAGGCTTCACCAGGGCATAGTAGAGGGGGAGGAGAACCTCCTTCAACCTGCTGGACACACTTCTGATACACCCCAAGTATTTGCACTTAGGAGCATTAGTGGAGACATATTAATTAGTGGAAGCATATTTCCACTTCTGTGGCATGAAGAGAACTGTTCATGATGGCAAGGAACTAGTGAAATCCCTTTTTCATTTTTTGTAGCACAGGGTGTGACTCACTTTATTTGCTATCAGTACACTTCCTCTGTTTGAATGCTGTCCTCACATAGGGACTGGGAAACAGTTCTCTCTCCTGCTTTTTTTTCATGATGTTTGGTCTTTGGTACCTAAAGTCTTCAGGGTCACCCATGGTGGGCAGAAAGCAGGTAAAGAAGGTCCCAGAGGACTCTTCCAGTCCTGGACTGCAAGTGTGCAAGGGACTGATCTCATTGATCTGATGGCTTTTACTATTCCTGTGCTTCAAAGCAGCTCTGCCCTCATATGCCTTTGTCCTTAACTTTATGAAAGAAATCTGTTTTCTTGTATGTTGCTTCCATTTAGCTCTTATGGTGTCTAATAGAATAGCTAAGTTATCATTAATACCTTTTCCTCAGCAAGGATCCGGATCCTGACTTAGGTTTTTTTCTTTAAGTTTTTTATTAAACTTATTTGAGAACAATCCTTTCCCCCCGCCCCAAACTATTTTTCCAGTAATTGTCCACTAGGTTCAAAAGCCACTGAGGAAGACTGACAGGTACGTGCAATTACAGTACAATTGTGTCAGCCTTGTTTCCTTTGGAAGTTTTGCTTGGTTTTTTACTAAAAATATACTATCGATCAGCTGTGGTTGTGATACTCATGCTGGTTTTGAATTCTTGAAAAGCAGTTTCAAAACATGCCACAAACAATTATGAAAGAAACCAGATGCTGAAAAAGAGACACCATTGTGCCTGTGACTAACAAAGACAATTCATGCTCCAGTGATGCCCCAGACAGATAAAAGATGGATGATGCACACTCACTGCATCAGCTCATCTCTGTTAAGAAGCTTATTGGTTTATTTTGTTTAGATTAGCAATCATTTAGGCTGCAGACACTTTTACATCATGGCATTCTATTGCTCTGGGCCAACAGAAACTGCTTGGTAGAATTGGTTTGGAATCCATTATTGTTTTCTAAAAAAAAAGGAGAAAAAATATTAAAGAAATTATAGAAGATAGTAAGTGCTACATATGTATTGATATTTAAGTGAAATAGTACTCTCTTGGTTCACTAAGAAAATTATACCATTGTCTCAAATATGACTGTAATGTAAAATAATTCTAATGGCAAATGAATCAAAACACTCCTGTAATTTTCAGAAGACTTGAGTAATTGACTTCTGCTGAAGGAGTGAGTACTCAATGTATCTGATGTATCAGGAACCACAGTTAGGCTAATTTTTTAAAACCAGCTTTTACTATGCCATACCAGAGGAAACTTGTATGTCTATATATATGTCATGAATAATTGTAGTATTTGGTCTCATGGCTGAATAGAAACATACTGGTGATCTAGTTCAGGTGTAAAATTAAGCTGTTTATGAGTTTGTTTTAAAATAAGGCCAACTTTACTGGATCAAGCAAAGGCTAAATTGTTACCCTGTTTTTAACAAGAGGGCACTGACCTAGGCAATGTCCACAAGTAAGGAAACACAAAGAAATACCTTAATGGAATAGTTTCCCATCCTGCCAAAATTGCCTCAGAGACTTCATGTGCGAGCATGATTATCTGCATGTTTGAGAACCTTCTGTTAGTTTTTGTTGAGGTTTTTAAATTACATTTTTACTGTGTATGTCCATATTTATTTAATATACATATTTACTGGGTATGCCCACAATGTGATGGACTTGTTTTGAATCTGCCACTTTCTAGCTTGGAGATGTGGTGCTGTAGGAAGCATTTTACAGGGCTAGATGGCCCATGAGTGCTGTTTTATTTTCCTGTCTGTGCTTCCTTCTGTTTGCTTCACAAGTGGTACATTAGATGTAGCTGAACTCTACTGAAAGTGAGAGAGAGCAGGCATAGAATAAATCTTCTCATGCAGGTAGATGTCATGTTGTGAGACTTGCCATCAGGATGTTTCAGTGGGAAAACATTCAAGATATTTTCTCTATCCTGCCACCTCTTTTATTCTTGTGGCCTCATATAAGAGAAGAAACATGGTAGCATGGTAAGTGTAAAATCCAAACACTATCTTCTGGGCCTGAGAACTCTTACTGTCACATCCAAGTGTCATATGAGCTTCTTGTTCTCAGCAGAAGAAGCAAGTTTAGACCATTTTCTGGACCAGAGCATGCATCCTCAAATGCAGTAATTTGCAGTATTATATTAAAATAATTAAACAATAAAACTACCCTTGCAAAACCACATGTTCTTAAACTTTGTTTTTTACAAGCTAAGCTTCAAAACTGCTATAAAAGGAGCTTTGTTGGATTTAAGCACTCCACTGACCAAGCAACAGAATTCAGACTCCCAAACTGTCTTTTTATTTCATTTCTGGAAAATATATCTTCTTCCCTCTCTCTAAGACATAAGTTATCCAATAGAGAGTCTGACTGGAGATGAAATCTAGATTTTTAACAGTTGGATTTTTAGTCTGCTCTTATCCAGAACTACATTTTACTGTGAAGTACTGTGATACAACATTATTTGTAAAGACATTCAAATACAAATGTAAATATAAGTTTGAGCTACAATTGTGGCTGTTTTAAAAACCTGTATCAAGTCACAAATTTAAATGAAACTTTGAAGCGGTGTAACCCACTGTACATGAGTTGTGTCACTGAAATACCTTTGACCATTTATTCTAATCAGAAATAACATGCTGGTTCCTAGAAAGGCTGCTTACCAGTTTTTGAGCAACATAACTACTTTGATTCCCCACAGGGTCGTTTTTCAACGCTGTCTCCCTGGCATGGTCTGCCATCACCTTCTGGTGCAGGATTATTACACTGGCGAGTTCGCGTGCTTTCTCCATTGATACAGGTGGACCAGGCACTCCAACAGCTCCAGCCTCCATCAGTGGCAACTGGTATTGAGACACCATAGTCGGATTAGAACACCCCCAAGGAGGAGGACCATCATGCCTTATCCTATCACTCCATGCCTTTGTATCCAGTCCCTATCCAGCTTTCCTGTAGAGCTCCTCCTTTGAGTAATGAAAGCTGCAATAAGGTCATCCTAGAGCTTTCCCTTCTCCAGGCTGAACAACTCCCACTCTCAACCTGTCTTCATAGCAGAGGTGATCTGGCCCTCTCATCTTCTTTGTGGCCTCCTCTGGACTTTCTCCAACAGCTCCCTATTTTTCTTGTACTGGGGAAACCAGAGCAGGTCACAGTGCTCTAGTTGGGGTGTCACCAGAGCAGACAGGCAGCATCACCTCCCTTGACCTGTTGGTCATGCTGATTTTAAGCATCCTGTGTTAAGGTTGGCTTTCTTGCTGCAAGTATGGATATTGAGCTTTTCATTGTTCAACACCCTCAAGTCTTCCCTCAGGGCTGCTCTCAGTTCATTCTCTGGCCTGTAGTTTTTCTTGGGATAGTCCCGACCCACGTGCACTTACTTGGCTATGTATAACTCCATGCAGTTTGCATGGGCCCACATCTCAAGCCTATCAAGATTTCTCTGAATGGCACCCTTCCCTCCAGCATGTGGACCACACCACTTAGCCTGGTGTCACCAGCAAACTTGCTGAGGGTGCACTCAATCCCACTGTCCATGTCACCAACAAAGACATTAAACAGTGCAGGTCACAGTGCTGAATCCTCAAAGGTGAGGTCGCTTTTGCCTGAAATCAATTTACCATTACTGCACCATGCTTCAATAATGCTCTTGTTTTTACTTAAATTAACTTGGGTTGTTGTTGAATGTCACAACAATGCATGTGGGACAATGAGCTCTAGAGTGTCCTCTTTATGTATAGAACCCAGTAACTTATGACATTTGACATCAGTAGGTTTAAGGAAGTACTATGACATCCTTCTGTCTTTACTAAGGGTCATTTTGTCAGGATATTATTCACAATAACAAATATGTTAATTTTAGTTTGTTTGGAGTATTCACTAACCTTTAACTAATGTAGATTTGGGAATCTGACAAGCAATTCCCTTGAAGTAGCTTGAGCACATGCATGTACAGGCTCCATCTACTAGCACAAGGGTGCCTCCATTTTTGCAGGGTACACATTTGCAGACACTGTACTCGGTAATGTAGTCTTCAATTGCTCTTTCCAAGTTTTGTTTCTTTAAATATGCATCTCTCATCTTAACTGGGACAAGCGTATGTATTGGAGAAGGCTGTAGAAGTAAAAAACCCATGCATAACAGACTGTTCTGAAGTTCTGAATCCTTTTGATATACCAATTACGAGAGAAAGCATTTGAGAAAACTGTCAAGATGAGGAAAGTAGCTGAAATTTCTTGATAAACTTGGAGTCTTACTTCTATCTTACAACAAAAGCTTTCAAACTGTAGGAGACACAGCTTTCTAGAAGTTGTGCTTACCCGTTGCTGTATCACTACTGGAGCATCAACCAAAGATTTAGCCCACTCTATGTAATCCTGTACATCAACCATTTTGGATCCTCGCAGTAACATTTCTTTTATTTTAACTGAAAAGTCAATCTTCCCTCCATCAACTAAGGAAATTACATCATCAATGATTGCATCATCCTTAATTTCTGCTGCAGAGAGACAGAAGAGAAGATGAAGAAAAAACAGTAATGCCGTGCAGTTGTCCTTTTAGCACAAACAGTCCATCTCTATAAAATTACCATAGAGGGAAGAACCCTGTAGTCACTGCTTGAGGTGGAATTCAAGCCTTCTTTGCTCACACCTCTTATATGTGAGGAAATCTGCAACTTAATTCTGCAACTAAATTAGAAACCCCTGCATCTGAAAGGAAAAAAAGGAGTAGGAAAAAAAAATACTCTAAAGAACATAGCTATTTGATAACAAGCCACAGATCTTATGAGAAATGCTACTGTATCACCTGATATGAATCAGGAAAGGGCAGGAATTGGAATAGTAGGAGCTTCTGCTTCATAACTAAACACAAGAATAGAGCAATAAAAATAATTGCCATTTCTGTGCTTGCCTTTTGCAATATTTAGTTCATCTGACAAAAGACTCGGCTCCAGACATGCAAAGGAGCAGAGAGAACAATGACAAGCAGGGCAACACAAGTAGCTTAATATGAGAAAGGGAGCTCCTGCCTTGACTCCTCCTAGGTCTGTCCCACAGAACCCCGTAGGACGAGGGTAAGGATATGTGTCAATAGCAAGTTGAGTCAATGAAAAGGCTCTCTGGGTGTAAAAAAGTGCATTTGGGCTTGCCAAAATTTAAATAGTATGAAGAGGAGTATATTTACTTCATTGAAGAGGTAAGGGGGGATAAAAGGAACTAAGGTGGGAAAATACAGACATAAAGGCAAAAAAGGGGTCTGACTGCATATAGAAAGGCACTGATTATTGAGCTTGTCTGCCATGAACAGATCTTTACAGTCTGTCCTGGCTAAAGAAATTTCATTTCTAACTATTCTGCTGTGTGACTGGACTCTATTTCGCATTTGTGTACACATTTGGAGATCTATGTGCCAGCAACTGGAGTTGGACAATGGTTGACAGGGACCTGGAAATCTAGAGTGAGATAACTGGAGCATCTAGCAACTGGAGTGACCACGGGTTCTATGCCAAGTTCTGAGACCTGTTTGCATGTGAGTGTGTTTGTGCAAGACAAGTGGAGACAGGAAGATCCAAAAGCTATTTCCTGTGTAGACAGAGCACCTAAGGCCATTGTAGTGTGAGTGTGTGGGTGTGTGTTGGTGTGCGCCAGGAAGTCTGTATCAGGAATGGGAGTGGAGCTATGGTGCTTGGGGTATTGGGTATCTGGGTAACAGGTGCAGAGACTGAGGCTTCATTTGCTGGCTTAACTGGATGTCTAATGTCAGCTGCTGGAATGATATATTGGACTCTCTCCAGGAGATCCCTGTCTGTTTTGTACTGGGGAGCCCAGACTGGCCACAGGACTCCAGGTGAGGCCTGACCAGGGCAGAGTAGAGGGGGAGGAACACCTCCTTCCACCTGCTGGCTATACTCCTCTTAATGCACCAGGCTACCAGGCCACACTGCTGGCTCATGGCCAACTTGTCATCCACCAGGACCCCCAGGTCCTTCTCTGCAGAACTCCTCTCCAGCAGCTCATCCCTCACCTGTACTGATACCTGCGGTTGTTTCTTCCCAGGTGACAGACCCTACACTTGCTTTTATTGAATCTCATGTGGTTCCTCANATTCATCTATCCCACACTTTCTCAGCCTTCTTATCAGGATGTCGTGGGAGACAGTATCAAAAGCCTTCCTCTTCCTCCTCTCCCTCCATTTACTCAGTCACTGATGGCATTACAGAAGGCTATGAGGTTAGTTGAGCAAAATTTCCCCTTGTTGAATCCATGCTGACTACTCCTCATAACCTTCTGTTCTTCCAGTTGCTTGGAGATGGCATCCAGAACAAGCTGTTCCATCATGTTTCCCGGGTCAGAGGTGAGACTGACCGGCTTCTAATTATCCAGATCCTCCTTCTTACCCTTTTTGATGACCACAGTGACACTGGCTAAATTACATGCCTTGTAAATACCTCCAGGGAAGGTGACTCAACCACTTTCCTGGCAGCCTGTTCCAGTGCATGACAACCCCGTTAGTAAAGATTTTTTTTCTTAACATGCAATCTAATCCTCCCTGGTGCAACTTGAGGCCATTTCATCTTGTTCTGTCACTTTTTAATTGGGAGAAGAGACAAATAACCTGGCTACAACCTCCTTTCAGGTAGCTGTAGAGAGTAAGAAGGTGTCCCCTCAGCCTTTTTTCTTCAGTTTAAACAACCCCAGCTCCCTCATCTGCTCATCACCAGACCTGTGCTCTTGACCCTTCACCAGCTTTGTTGCCCTTCTCCGGACATGCTCCAGCATCTCAATGGCTGTCTAGTAGTGAGGGACTGAAAAATCAAACACTTTTTAAAAAAGGAAGCAATTTGTATACACTTTAGTTAAGTACAAGATACTATACAAATAAGGATATACTTACAGTTTTCCTTCACATGAATACTCTCACATTTACCACCATCAATATTAACATTGGCATGTAAATCTGTATATGCTATATTAGCATCTAAGTGATAGCCGAGGCATTTTTTCACATCTTCTACAGTGAGACCTGGAAGTGGAAATAGATGATTAATCCTGTATTGAATGACCATAAAGAATGATATTCTTATTCTTGGAGAATAAATTTCAGGGCTGTTTGAAACATTTATGACTTTATTCTTCCCGTTTATCTTCTACATTTTCCTCTTCCATGAAATGAATGCGAGGATGATTGCATTTGAAGTACCTGCACAGAGGCAAGTGAGACCTACAGTCATTAGGAAAATATTAAACCCCTTCAAAAACTGATTTCTATTTTCCTTAGTCTAGCTGAAAGCATATGTCCCTCAAGTGACCACTCTTTGCATATATTCTATTGGAATTTTGTCATTCTCAGCAGCTTATTATTTGTTCTTTCTAAATGTTAGATTATTCAATTCCAGTGTCAGTATTGAAGTCTATGAAAAGTTTCAACACTTTCAAGTGCATCATGTGATTCCTATGAGGTTACTCAATTTATTTCGATTTTTTGCCACCACTATACCATTGGAGTGCTTGTTCCATAAGAAGGTGCCAACTAGCAAATTGGATTTAAGGTTTAGGTAGATCTCCTAAGCATAGAGCATTGCTTGTGAATCGTGTCACACCAACTAGTATCACTAATATTTTGAAGACCTATCTATTTTTGGTTTTGTTTTGGTTTGTTTTTTTTTTTTTTTTTCTTATTTACAGACTTAAAATACATACTTCAAGTAATTCTGGAAGTTACAAAGCCTGACTCTCATGTCTGTTGAACTCTCGTGATTTCGTCATGTCACTGGTGTGACACAAGCAGCTCACACTAAACTAGCTATGCTGTTCTCAGTAGTGCTCCTTATACACAAATCTATCCTCATACATCTCTCTGCATGACTACAGACCTGATACTTTGCATACCGTAGCAAGGCTGACAGAATGCATACCTATCCGAGACATAGCGTAGTTATCCAACACGTACACAAGTTCATATTTTCCTCCTACAGTTCCAGACACAGCATAGTGAGTTCCATAATCTTCCAGGAATTTGAAATATTCTCCCTTATCATATTGAGGAGGCAGAAAGTTTAGATCATCAAGGAAACTATCTGTGAGACGGACATCACGACTCCGCATTTGGAACCTTCCCAGCTGAATCTTTCCTTTTATATGCAGAAAGGTTTGGTTCTGAATGCAGGGAGAAGAAAGCAAGTAAAGGTGCCATTCTAGTATGCAGCACAGCAGGAATATCCATTCTATTTTACTGGTAAAGAAACTGCAGTACTTTTAAAGACAGTATACTTTACAGCATTTTGGACAAAAATTTTTAATTCAAATTAAATGTTCTACAATTTAAACTGAGGAAGCAGCAAGTGATTTAGATCATTTCATTTCGTCGAGCTTTGCAGAACTCTTCCCCTTGTAATTACAGCAAGCCCTTTGTGATGTGTTTGACAACCGCATTCTTTATATTATGCACTGAAGAGGGTCATAGGGTGGATGGTGTTTATGACAACGTGAGAGCTGTCACAGACCAAAATTATGGCAGTGTACTAGTGAAGCTACTGTGTGACGGTGCTAAGATCCATGCTTCTTAGCCCGGGCTAGTTTATTAGTACAGACATACCTGAAAGGCTGAATTCTGATCTTTCAGTTATTATTTGACATGGCTATTCTGTGTTTAACTATCTAGTACAGGCCTAGTCAGTGGCAACATTTATCCAAGGATAGTGGGGGCAGTTTTTAGCCCAGGATATCCCACACTGTGCTAGGTCGGAACAGCTCTCTAATCAAGATGAGCTCAAAAAACCCTGACCCTCTCAAATCTCAAGCCCTTATTGAATGATGGTTGTTAGACAAGGGTGAACAGCAGGAAAGTGAAGCTACATTTGGTTACCTTTTGGCCACATTTGAAATCTTAAATCTAGTACTGCAAGTATTTAATTTTCATGAATAACTGATGGGAAAGTAGTTGATGACTAGAACACTTGGAAAGATTGATATTGTGTTATTCTAACACTGTTTATTAAATAGTTACATTAAATTCTTTAGCTTGATTAAACTTACCCTTTCTGTAGAGCTTTTCAGGATAGAACTGAAACTTGAATTCTTGCTATAGTGATACTTGAAATTTAGTTCTGAATGATTTTTGTTA
Organism: Heliornis fulica; assembly: GCA_013399135.1. Lineage (NCBI taxonomy): Eukaryota > Metazoa > Chordata > Aves > Gruiformes > Heliornithidae > Heliornis > Heliornis fulica. The sequence continues at coordinate 35,092 of VXBZ01009578.1, read as the reverse complement.
CTTCCTTCAGTAGGCGTGTATTTCAGAGACAGGTCAGCATTAAAGTGTTTCTGTTTTTCTATGTAAACCTCTCGAAACATTTTCACACGATCATGGTAGAACACAGATGTGAAGGTTTTGTCAGCTCTTGTCTTAGAAAAGATAATGAAAAGTTTTTATGAGGAAAAAAACAGGCAGTGATACAAAAATCCATGTAACTTTAAGGTTTTATGGTTTACATAGCTTAGCAATCCATTTTCTTCCAACTCTTTTTTTTTTTTCTTTTAAAACAAAACAATTGGAAATACTACCCTCTCTCCAAACCACCTTTCTGGATCAGCTCAATGGTTCAAAACTGAAAATTCCAGTGACAATATTTCAGTTAGTGTTAAATCTCAGCATGTAACTCTGTCAAAGTAGTTTATGTGTGTTAAGTTTCTTTACATGTAAGGAGTAGTAGTGTCTAGCTCCTTCCTAGAATGCAGACAAGATTTGTTAATAGGTCCTGACATCTGAAAGGAATCAAAATTATGATTTTGTTTTCCTTTCTTACAACAGTAAATAGCTAATTTAGAGTACCTCTTCCGGTGCTGTTTATTTTTATACACTTTAACTGAACATAGAATTTTATTAACAGAAAATGTTTATGCATCAAAATCAAATATGAGCAAATATCTCAAGGTTAGATTAATTCACTTCAGGCAGGATCTGATAAAACTTGTCATTCTATGACACTATCTTATTATAGTGTCAGGCAAAACATTTGTAAGCAAAACACTGCTTTGATTTCTGAAAAGCACCTGCCATTGATGTTTCTAAGATCATCAATATTTTCAGTGTTCAAACCTCACTGGTAGTAGTTGTCAGAATCTCAGAAGCCTCTTGGATTTTTTTTTTCCAGTGAGAGAGAAAGTCACCACTGATTAGAAAATGGAAGCAGGACCAGAGTATTATAATATTATTCCTGCCTTTTTCTTGGTGTCTTTTGTGTGCCCTTGAAAAAGTTGATTCCTGCTCTACCCAGTTACAGCTAGGTATCATATTCCTTTCTGTACATGGCTTGTTAATCTCACCCACTCATACTGTCAACATTCCAGAAAGGCAGTTTCATTTCTAGGTGTAGCAATGAACATGTGGGAATTCATCAGGTGCAAGTGAGCTTAACTGCTAAAGCAAATGATAACATAGCCCATTTCCCCCTGGGCTTTATCAAAAGCTTGATGCTGCAAAGCTGCTGTTGTCTGACCCAAGAGATATGTTGAACCTTCCAAGACAATGCTAGGTGTCATCATTCAGTTAAACACATTGTAGTTTGCATGGAAGGGCTTAGACTTACTTCGTAAGTGAGAACACCCACGTTCCATGGCTTACGGTAGTATGTCCGTGTGTTTCCATCACGTACTCTTTCACAAAGACCATTGAAAAAGTCATTGTCAAATGGAGTGGCCAATGGCTGCATCCCTAAAACATTGATTCTACAAGAGAAATACAGGAGAGGTTACACTTCAGAAAAGGAGTTGTCAACAAACATAGCCTGTAGATAAAGGTGTTATGACTGGAAAAATCAGATTCTATAGGAGATGGAGACCAAGGCCGTAGAACTGAATCTTGCTTAATCCAGAGAAGCTTGGCTCATCTCTTGTGGTTCTCTCATCTCTGTAATGTATGTAATGATACACTTTCTTCTTGTAAAGCACTTTAAGAGCAATGTGTGAAAAAGAAACAAATAAAGATCGATATTAAACATCAAATACAGTGAGAACCTTAGGAATAAAAGGAGGTGAAAAGCTTTTGTATTTGTGAGGAAGCATTCCTTAGATACTTTTTACCTGGTTTTATTCATAATTTATACTAGTTTGTTTGCTGGTAGGAACTCTGGTATCAAATATATAAAAGATTCATCAGAACTGCAGAAGGAATATACAGTTACTCCTAGTGCTATCTTTTCTCCCAGACTGTGACTTGATGGAGTAATAGAATACCTTATAGCAGAGCAGGCAAAATCTGAACCACTACAAACCCAGAGAAGTGGAAGTATCAGCTGTATAACTGTATGCATCTAAGTACTAATGTACAAGAGCTACTTCCAAAAATAACTGCCTTTTGGAGGATTCTCTATCCCTTCTCCCTTCATTTCCCTTTCCTCTTATCTTTTCATCTTTTATTTTTTTATCCTTTCTATGTCTGCTTCATAGATTTAAATCTTTTCAGTATTTCCAATATTTATTTTTGATACATGCCCATATACCCGAGTGAAGAAAGTGGTTATTGATTCACCAAAGTCACCAGTTTCACTGCAGCATCTAAACATCTTTCTCATGGAATATTTTAGTAAAGGATTATAATAGAAATAATTACAAAGCAACATCTAAAAATGTCTGTCTGGCTTACTTCCCCATGCTACAAGCACTGGATTTTTTGCTTTTTTGCAGTAATGCGGTCATCAAAATAAAATAAAAAAAGATGCATCCTTTTCATTTAAACACAAGATGGTGCTGAAGCGAGGTTTTATTTTCACTTGTTCCAGTTTGACTAGCTGCCATCTAACTCATTTACTAGATAAACAGTCTTTTGCATTTTTTCTTTTTTTTTTTTTTAAGAAAATAATCCAGCAGGGTAGAGAGTAGAAAGATTAATTTTTGATGTAGATTAATGAGAAAAACTCCAGTAAACCACGAAGATATGGGAAGTGGAGAATGCAATGCAGGGGTAAGAGGCTGAGTTATGTTGCAGTTAGTCAGCCTGATCTACAAATAATCAAGAAACATTTTCTTCTTTTTAGACATGCATGTTAATGAAATAATTGTGAATGACTGAATTGTTATGAAATATAACTTGAAACATATTTAAAGTTTTATGTTTAAATAATAAGTATTGTAACTTCTAGACATAGAATCATAGAATCATAGAATCATAGAATTTTAAGGCTGGAAATGACCCCTAAGATCATCCAGTCCAACCATTAACCTACCGCCACCAAGTCTACCCTTAGACCATGTCCTCAAGCACCGCATCTACCCGTCTTTTAAACACCTCAAGAGATGGGGACTCAACCACCTCCCTGGGTAGACTGTTCCAATGCTTGATGACTCTCTCAGTAAAGAAGTTCTTCCTAGTATCTAACCTAAATTTTCCCTGGTGCAACTTGAGGCCATTACCTTGAGTTCTGTTGCCTGTTACTGGGGAGAAGAGACCAACCCCCACCTCACTGCAACCTCCTTTCAGGTAGTTGTAGAGAGCAATAAGGTCTCCCCTCAGTCTCCTCTTCTCCAAACTACAGCTCCCTCAGCCGCTCCTTGTAGGGCCTGTTCTCCAGACCCTTCACCATCCTCGTTGCCCTTCTCTGGACACGCTCCAGCACCTCAACATCCTTCTT
>VXBZ01009578.1:0-31675 GCA_013399135.1 Heliornis fulica | reverse complement strand
TGCCCAAGCCTGTAACGTTGCCTGGGGTTGTTGCGACCAAAGTGCAGGACCCGGCATCTGGCCTTGTTGAACATCATATTGTTGGCCCCAGCCCAACAATCCAGCCTGTCCAGATCCCTCTGCAGGGCCTTCCTACCCTCCAGCAGATGGACACTTCCACCCAATTTGGTGTCATCTGCAAACTTACTGGGGGTGTGTATCAACAAGATCGATGTACACTGCCTGTAGAAATATTTAATTCTCCACAAGTATACAAAATAAACAGTAGTTAAGTGTTCTTCCTAAAGCTACAATACATTTCTGAATCCAAATGTGAACCTGACTCAGATTCCACTTTTTGGGGAATGTCATTGTGTCCCAGTGTTTTCAGTTGGCTATGGGGACTATCCAAGACTCTCACAAGGCCTTCTGATAGTTTTTCCTTCCTTACATACCCTTGCCCTGCAGTCCTTCCAATTTCAGACACATCTATATCATGGTTACGGCACGGTGATCGTGGGTCGGATTCACAGTTATCTTCATCAGAAAAATCTCCACAGTCATTATCTACGTTACACACAAGTCGCCGCTTTATACATCGACCTAATGAAAGAATAAAACATATTTTTTTCCCTAAATGGACTTTAAATAACACCCGCAGATACTCTATTGAGATCTTTCTCTTCACACAGTTCTATTATTGTCACAAGGAATTCAAGGTCTACCACAGGCCTCCTACAAATGAATAAACCTAACCAACCATACTTCTATATTTTCTTATGAGTTTACTAGGATGGCTGAGAAAAGTGTCAGGAGAACTTAACATAATTTGCAAAAAGCTGTTACTACCTGTGATTGTTTCTGTCTTAATCTTTGAATATTAGTGGCATTAAAAAAAATAATATTAAGAGAAAAAGGAAAATATTAATTCAAAATGAATATAATTTTTTTCAAAGTGGTTTAAATTTTTCCTTTTCAAACTTTATTATTTGGACTCTGTAATACCCCAAACTATAGTGATTTCTGTTTTAAAGAAACAGTGAATTAGTAATACTCCTGAGGTTTCTAACACAGGTTTTACGATTACTAGGGTTCTGATTTTTTTTTGTTTTGTTTTGGTTTGTTTTTTTTTAACAGGATAAAAAGACTTGGGGTAAATGTAGTCCTTACATGTCCATAATAAAACAACACTTATTGATATCAGCTGCCTCACTTGTAAGGGCTACACAGTGGCTGTGAACTAATAAATAAATAATTTCAGATTTTTATTTTTCCCCTTGCACTTCAAAGTATTTGACATAAAGACAATATTGACAAAGGCTTGGGTCTCAAAATTCATTTCACATCTTCCTGTTTCTGTTTTGCTTAGCGGTATTACCATTAACTTCTTGCAGTTTACTTTGATTTATGATGAATCTTGAACATTACATTCACTCATATGTCATGCCTTTATCACTTTAAGAATTTACATCTTTCTTTAGATCTAGAGGTATTCTGGTCTCCAACTAGCATCTATCATTCTACTACAGTCAGTAAACCTCCATATCAATTTTTTTACAATTCTTCTAGTCCTCATTTTTTTCCCAGTGATTTTCATTAAATGTTGTGATTCTGTAGCAGATGGAGCAGTTAGGCTAGAAAAAAAAAAAAAGAGAAATTACAGGAGAAGAATTTAAACTAGACAGAAAAGCAGAGTGGGAGCTAAGAGGAATATGTACCACTTCTTGAGCATTGTTCATGCTGTGACTTTGGCACTGGGACTTTACAACCCACCTGTCTGCACACCGGGGACCCTGTTTAAATCCTCACAATAAAGCACTTCTTCGGGAAATCATCCCCAACTAGAAAAACACTGAAATATATCTCTCTTTTTATGTATGTATTTTATCTTCAACGGAAATTGATTTAAATTTTTCATAGAACTAGGTAGATGTGGTTTCCTGACTTATGTGGTAACTTGCTATGACTTGAAAACAAAACTTACCGGAATTGCACTGAAAGTCAGTACCACAGTCTGGTTCTGCTTCTTCAGGACAGTCTTGGCTGGGTTTGCAGCTTTGTGTATCTCCTAAGGTGTCCAGGCAAGGTATTCCACCAAACTGTCCAAATCTTTCAATATGTCTAGAGCGAAACTTCAAGATAAATTACACTGTTAACTTTGCTCAGAGTAGGGAGAACTGCCAGAAATTAAGGACTTTCAGCTGTTCTTGGAAGCATCTTTGACGATTTTTTTTTGTTTAAAAGCCATAGGCAAAGTTTTTGGTGTAAAATAACTATATAGGAACATTGAATTAATAATAATGTCCTAGAAAGTATGTAGAGATTTTTATTTTTCACTATTTGTTTTGCTGTTTTCATTATTTCAATTCAGGGAGGAAATGCATCACAAACACATTATATGCTTTCAAGTCTTTAATTTTTTTGAAGTCTCATAAGAATGCCTCTGAGAAAATAAAAATCTGCTTAAAAATGGTTTTTATTTTAAAAAGGAGAAACATCTTAAAAAGTAATGTTCTTAATAGAAACATCCACATGGACAAAATGGATACTTTTTGAATCAGAACGCTTGACCAGTTTTGTACATCTGGATGTAGTCTTCTCTTAGTCTTATTGCTTCATATTGGAGATGATTATGGGTTTCACTAAATCATGAACATACAGCATTAAGAGTTGCAATCTGATATTTTCCCATAACAAAAGGCAGAAAATGTCCTTTTAGTTATGGCTTTGGAATAGACTTCAACTATAGCCTACCCTTTGAGAGGTGCATGGGTCGCAGGGCCCCCACGTACTCCAGCTGCTCAGTTTACAATCTATTGGAGATGGAGCATTCAGTTCTCTTGTTCCTCTGTGGAAAGCTTTTTCTGAAGAGCTGTCAAACAAAACATTCCTGGGAAGTACACTAAAATCACGTGTGAGTTTGTATTTAAAACACAGACCAATATTTTGGAAGCATCTTCAAACTATTTTCTGCTTCATTTTCATAGCAATACTTGGTACTCAGATGTGTAAAAATCTGCCTAATCTTAAATTCTTTGGTGGTTTCAAATTGCCTTAAAAAACTCTGAAGAGTTAAGCCAGGTCTCTTTCCCTTTTTCAGATCTTCTTCATGGTCTTTGAAGACCATGTTATAGAAGACAGTCAAATAATAATACACAGAGAACATCTGTGTATGTTCCCCTATTGAGGCTGTGTCTGCGTTCCTCATACTTAAAGATGAAGATAAAGGCATAGCAGCGTACCTCAAACTGACATAGAATTTCAATACCTCTTTTTATCAATACCTGATTTTTTTTAGCTTACTAACTTTAACGGCATTGCCCCAGAGCCTGGATAAATGTTTAACTGCTTTCCTGAATTGAAAGAAGACTCATAAATAAAGGCATTTTTTTTTAATAAGCTAATTTACATAGCTGGGAAAAACAGACAAGTGTTTAGCTATCTAAGTATTCTTTGTCAAGTTTAATAATTTGACAGCCAGGCCCACATTTTCTAGGCTGCTTCTTAATTTTGGTGCTCAGTCTTACATACCATGGAATTCCTGGATTTCACTAAGTAAAAGACTATCATGTTATAGAAATAGAGTTTATTTAAAGCACCTGCAGTTAGATATTAAAAACTGATGAGATGTAGGATGGTATGTTAACTTAAAAAACAAAGCCCAGTAGTTTACTGGTGATATTTTTACAGGTTATGATGCTGGAAAGCAGAGAAGTAAAGGAGCATTGAAGTCTAACTTGCCTGGTTTGCTCTGCCTGACTTGTTAAGATTTGGCCTTGTGTGCATTTGTCCACTGCAAAGCAGTTCTCCCTCTGCACCTCTCCAGGTTAATGCTATGGCCTATGATCTACAATGGGACCTTCTTCACTGAGCCCAGCTGGTTGGCAGATCTGCAGCTCCTGCAGGGTGATATATGGGCTTTTATTGTACACAGGGCCTTGCCTTCCACTCTGACCCCCTTCCATCATACAAATATGTCAGGAGTCCAAACACATGTAACCTGATCCCACAAGATTGAGAAATCTGCTGTTTGGACAAGGAAGATAGAGCAGTTGTTTCAACTCTCTGGTGACATTTATTGTATTTTCAGGTTACATACGTAGTAAGTTGTTATTGAGACTCCAAATCAACCTAAGTCTCTTTGCAGCTATTGACTCTCAAACAGCTCAGGGATCATAGGGTTGTTGTGCCGCCTTTTATACACTCAGCTGACCCTTGCTGGCTCCAATGCCTCAGACTTTCCACTGTCACACACAGCAGCAGTAAACATGCACCACAGCTGCTGCTGCAAGTACCTGTATCCCACACCCCCACTGTCTGGCCTGCTGCTCCTCAACAGCTGTCTTACACTAAGTCTCCTGACCCCAAGCTGGGGCCTGCAGTAAATAGATCCTTGGCTGAGGATGTTGCTTTAGCAGGTGAAATTCTGAAAACAAGGAAAGAGCAAAATGCTCAAATATGATAAATATCTATAGATAGCAGAAGGGAGATAAATAATTTAGAGTTTTCTTCATACAATAGGGAGCTCCCAAATTCTTAGCTGGTAGGGAAATGCAAAACTTTGCTGTGTGCCTGGCACCAGGAATTGGGGTACCCGATAGAAGATGCAGATTTGTGAACAGTCACTTTTACAAAGAATTCCCTTTCACTAATTCTGTGGTGGGCTCTGACCACTTAAATCAGTGAAAGAGAGAGTAATATAGAGCATCTCCTAGAAATTTGTACGGGAAACGCCAAGTCTGCAAAGTAGTTGCATAGAAGATGGAAGCACCATGCAGAAGTTGCTGCAGAGCAAATGCTATCTGACTATAAAAAAATATCCACCAACTTCCCTGTGAGAACAATTAACGACTGGCATAAACTACCCAGGGAAATGGTAGAATGTCCCTCACTGGGAATATTAAAGACTGTTTGACAAGATCCCTGGATAGCTTAAGAACCTTGTTTAAACAGAATATTTAACTTTTCAATGTATCCTACAGTTATATGAAACTCTGGAAAGTTGTAATGTATTTGATGTTCAGTGCAGCCATCCAGCCTTTTTAGAAACAATTGTCTATAATTAGTTCACTTTACAAATACAGTAACCTCATAATAAGGATCAATGGTAGTCTCTGAACTGAGTTTCAGGTGGCACAGGTTTTCACCTAATCCCAGTGGAGCAATGTCTGCAAGAATGTTCATCGAGCGATGCGCACATACACAAATCTGCCCCAGGTTCACAAGATCCACATTATTTGCTGCAGATCCAGCTTTAGGGCTTGTGAGTTACTTGGTTAGGAAAAAAAAATCATAAAAAGCTGATTGCAAATAAATCTCCTGGAGTCTGAAATACCAACAATGCATCCACTATCCAGACTGAGCTGGAGATTCACAAGTGGCACATATGGAAAGAGCATTTTATTCAACATTATTGTTGAAAAACCACAAACATTATGAAAAGTGGCAGGATTGTCTCTTCTGTACTAAACCTGGATTGAAAGGGTTATGAAAAATCATGCCGGAACAGATATTGAGTCACAAAATTTAAATAGGTAAAAGCAGTTCAACTACTGAAGAATGTCACTGAAGAGATAAGCATGAAAACAAAAATACTGTCCTTGCTATCCATTATTGGAAACACTCTTTGGGAAGGAAAAGCCATTTCACAATTAGTACACAAGACTCTTTGCACTTTGTCTTGGATTGCATAACATATTCTGTATAACCCCAGGCTACAGAGCTTCAGTGATTTGCTGGTGATCCATACTTCAAAGTACAGAGCTATTCAGTTCATCAGTTACAAAACTGATGGCCCCATGAAAAGCCTGATTTTGACAATTAGCACTAGCAAATAGAGACAGCAAGGCTCTATTGTATTTGAAGACAGTAGCATCAGATGGGTCAACTACTTGCTAGCACCATCATGAATCTGCACTAACTTTAGTGTGATGTGAAGTCAAGCTGCTGGCCCATGTTGCCTGCGATGAATTCTCTGTATCCACCCTCTAGGTGGACTGTTTTTAACTGAACATATCAAGCCTTTGCTTTGACCAGATGTGAATAACAACTATCAAAAATTAAGGCAAGAGGGAATCATCAGTTCTTATAGTTTTGAAGATTGTTCTCCACAGTCTATTCATGTATTTCAGGTGAGAATAAGGGCAGCCACATTTAGGCCCACACACATGTGAACACTGTTGGAAGAACCAAGTATTGTCTCTGGCACAAGTCATCTAAATGCTTCACATACTGTAATTTAAGTCTAAAAGCAGGTGGACCTCAATTTATTCTTAAGGTGTATGAATCTATTATGAGATTCACTCTTTCATCACTTCATACTGGCCATTCTCAGAAATGACAGGGACTTAGTTCTTCTACTGGTAGCTAAAGAAAACCCACAACAAAAAGAATATGTTTCAAAATAATCAGAAGCAGTCCAGGAGACTTTACATATTATTAGAAGTGTTATCAGTGTAAAATCGTTCATCTTTGGAAAGAAATTTAGATTATATTTTCACACTCAGCATCTAATTGAAAAGTTGCCTGAGCTTCACACCTCCCTGAAAAGAATATGGCTTCATCTGCTGTCACCTTTATTTTGACACACACTTCCAAAATAAGCAATTAAGCCATTTTTGAGTCCTTGACAAACATCAAGAATTAGTTTCCTATTTTCATTGGAAATCTGAGCAAGCTAGCTTTAGAAATGCTTACACAAGAAGTTTATGCTGTGGTGTTAGGAGAAATGAAATGAAACAGTACATACATGTGTAGAAGACTAAGGACACTTACCTTCTGCTTTCCCCCAAAAGTGAGGCAGCCACCTCCAAGTTGCATAGTATGGGTATAAGCTGCAGGATAATGTGCATGCTTCTCATTTTGTAGCTGGATAGACAAGAATTTCTAGGACTGAAGTGGTGCTTTCTTTATTTGTTCCTTTTGTTATTTATTACCAAGAGAACAAATAAAAAGCAGTGGTTACTGAAAAACTATAGTTTCTGGCCAAAAATGCATTACGGTAAGTGCTCTAAAGTCCACTCTACAGAAAATTCTGGGGTTTAGGTTCCTCTGTGTGAGGACTGGGAAATAGTGGAAAGCAGTTTCAAGATGAAGAACACATCATTTTTGTTTTCTAGCACCTTTTCAATATGGGAAAGATATTTTCTATTTAATTAGAGAGCAGTTAGGTGTCTAGTTAAATGCTGTCAGAGCAGTGACTCATGTAAGGAACAAATAAAGCATTGTTTATATTAAAGCAGAGTTGTTTACAAGAGGAAGTTCAGTATCTAACATCTTGGAATCCTCATTTGAAGGATTAGAGATATAGACAGAAGACCTTTTTCCTCCTCCTCCAGTCAGTATAAATCACAGCATGGTTTGGGTTGGAAAGGATGTTAGAGATTATCTAGCCCTACTCCCCACCTACCATGGGCTTGGACACTCTCCACTAGACCAGGCTGCCCAAAGTCAAAGGTCTGTCCAGCCTGGCCTTCAACACTGCCAGCAAGGGGACAGCAACAGCTTCTCAGGGAAGCTGAACCAGAGCCTCACCACCCTCAGAGTAAAGAATTTTTTGTTCATACCTGATCTATATCTCTTCAACTTAAAACCATTGCCCCTTGTCCTGTCAGTACATGCCCTTGTAAACAGCCTCTCTGAAAGAACACAATATTTTTGTTGTTTTGAAGGAGCCTAAAATTCTCCCAGCTTCACTGTAACCAAAACCCAAACCACAAAGAAGCTCTTTGGAAGAGCAATCCTATTCACTAGTTTGTTGTAATCCAAACTTAAGACATGTGTTTGTCATAGTGAACAAGACAGAAGCAACTCAAATAACCTGCTGTTTAGCAGTTGAGAATTATGTATGTGGATATAAGCTTAAAATAATCACCCGTTACAAGTTCCAAATTACACCACAAGTAAATCTTCATTTATTTCAGTTTCTCTTCCTTCTTTTTGGAGAGTAGGATAGGACAGAATTTTCATCCTTATTCAGTGTTTAGTTTAGAAGGACTTGATTTAGAGAGCATTAATCTAATTCAACCTCAGTACATGTCTGTAAGTCTAGTTGCACTAAACTTATTTGTTGAGCAAGAGTGCAAGACACAGGCACTTGTAAAATTGTATTGTTCCATCATACCTGCTTCAATTGACACTATATGTGCCAACACAGTTCATGGTTCTTTGACATAAAGACTAAAGAGTAAACAGCTATTCAAACCAAGTCCGCAGACCCACAGTCATCTTTGGCCAACTTGTAAGGTGTCCTGCTACCAGCTCTTTCTGATCATCCTGACAGCTGTTTCAACACTTCAGCATAGTAGGTCTATTAGTTTTAGCTTGACAAGCAAATTGTCATGTAGGTACTTAATTGAAACACTGGTAAACATGTTCCTTATTCAAGCACCAAGGCATTTGGTTGGTTTTTGGGGGGTTTTTTTTTTGTTTTTTTTTTTTAGTTCTGATGGTATCCAAGTACCAAATTACATGTTGCCATGCAGTCAACAAAAATAATCAGTGATTATTTATGAACCACCACAAGATAGCAAATGCCTTTCAAAAAGTTGTTTTTCAATCCCTTAAACCCACCAATCAAACATCATTAAAAATAAACAAGCACCCATTGTATTTATTCAGTGATACAGACTGACAGTTACAGGTCTGTCTCCAGTACTAAAGGCTAGTCTAAAACAGTAACTTTCTAATGGAATTATTCTTTTTAGCCATCTGCATTAAAAGTGCTCTAAAACACTTCTTCCCAACATCAGTTTATACCTAGCTGCAAAGTTGAAGAGTTGAATTAACAAAAATTCTTAATTCAATGCAATTTGAGAACCCAGATTCCATGGTCCTGCAGAAGAAAGTAAGAACACATCATTAGTAGCAGCAAATTCAAACAGAGCAGCTAATGGGACAAGCTTTTAGCAGCAGCTTACTAAGGCAGATGGGGATTTTATTTTTCTCTGTGGGACAGCATTTGTGAATAGGTCTGCTGCAAGAAGCTCTACAGAAATACTTAAGACCTTGCCATGAGACAGCTAGAATATGAAACTGAGAAACAGTTCTCAGCAGGTCTTCACTGCTCATGTCTACTAGACCAAAAGATTGGCAGACAGAAAAATAAACACAGTGAAGTTTAATATAAAGAGTTGCTTCTGTTTAATGTCATTAGGTAACATCACTTGAGATACAGTGTAACATCCGTAAGTTTCTATGTTTCCAGTTTCAGACAAATACTTAAATTCGTAGCTTTTTTTTTGCATTACAGAAAGTGCAAGAGGTGTTTATATACAAGACTAATTGCATGACTGGCTGAACTGGGTACTAAGGCTGCATTCAAGTTGACTTAGATCTCCAGTACAGCAGCTGCTTAGGCATTTGATATAATATTTGTATTTCAAGTTTATTTGTAACAGAAATACCTCTAACATCATCCATCACCAGAAACCCAAAGTGTAGCTATTACAGTAATTCATAACCACCTGATTAAAAAATCTTTTAGCAAAGAGGTTCTTTAGAAAAGGCATGATTTTCAAGAGGTGGAGGACTACCTCATTAGTGGTATGCAATTGGTGCACCTGTTCACAAGGAATCTAGCTATGAAGTGAAGTCATGATTGTCTTTTTGCTTTCTAATGTACTGGAAACATGAGATACTACATCATGTAACAACTCAAAGTGAGCAACATCAGACATATTCACCAAGACATACACAAGCCTCTCTACTTGTTCCATTTATCTGCCAAGCCACCTGAAGAGTCAAGTGTAATAGATCCCCTTACCTGAAAAAACCCTATTAGCACCAAGACAACAATTAGTGTCTGTGACTACATCAATTTTCTTCAAGAAGTACTTCAGCTTATCTTACTCTACAGCATAGAACTCTAGTACTCAGGACTCCAGCAGTTGTTATGGACTCCACATTTAGTCCCTTTATTACACATTTATGGCAGAAAACACTTTTACTACTACTTAAATAGACAAACCATGTGCCCAGTCACCAATTAGAGCTGAGAATTATCCCCTTAACTTTACAACTGGCTGCTGTTGCAATAACAAGCAACTGACCAAGTTGTTTTTAAGTATGGTGTTTCAGCTACTAATTCAGTTCCCTCATGTGAAGGCAACATTTCTTCCCAAGGTACATTCAGCTGCTACACTTTAGGACAGCAAGTGCCTCCAAGAGAGGAACTCTAGTGACAATATCTACAAGACCACATGATTTAGTTTTGCTAAGCTCTTCTGTGGAGAACTGCAAAGAACTGAAGTAAAGTTAATATCTGCCAGTTTGAATTTGGGTCTCTAGCATGAGTCCAGCTCTCAGTTTGCTTTGCCCTGAATCATCATCTTCATAGCATGTTCTTTGAGGGTTTGTTTCAATCCACTCACATGTGGTTTAGGTTACAGACTTTATGGAACAGCAGCAAGAATGGCAGGCAGCAAAGTGAAATATGTAGAAAAGCCATGTTGAGAAGAGGTCCAGTTACTCCGTTTGTCCTTTTCCGGTTATGCCTAGTATGATGGAAAGGATGTAGGGTTAGGGTGGCTGTAAGTTATGGTTTGACTGCTTAAACTAGCTTAGAACAGCACTAAAGCAATAACCAACACTTGTCTTCTGTTAGAAGCCAGACAGTATTTCAGGGGAAGACTTAGAGGTGTTCAGAGGAACAGATTTACTGATTTGACAGGCCATGTTCTTTAGTGAATGGTATGAAAGTTTGAGTTGCATCGGTTTCTAGTAACAACTCTCATAAAACCTTATTCTGTTTTTACCCCAGTTCACCCAGAGTACAAACCCACAGTTGTTCAGGGGATTTAACTTCAGAAAGCTCTAAGGGACACAGTTTCTAACACTCTCCTAGAGAGGAGATATCTGAAGGAATGTGGTCAATCCCAAGTTGCGCAGCAAATATTTACTTGTTAGGTCTCAAGGACACAACAGATCTAGACTTCCTTTCATTGAAAGGAAGTTAAGTCCATGGAAGAATGAAATATTTAAGAAAATGAAGCTAAGCTTAGCCAGAATGCAGCTATTTACAAATCTGAGAAGAGGTACTCTAGAAGCGTTCCTTTAGGAACTATATGCCGTAGTTCAGAGGAGCATTAGAGTTAGGCTAACAAAGTTTTTAGAAAACAAACAAACAAAGACTTAGTTTTAAAAAAGTTTAGTTTTTAGACTAAACAATTTAGTCTTTTTTAAACCAATTTTAGAGAATTAAGTTGGTTGCCTTATTAGTTGGCGACTTACCCAATCTATGCAAATGGATTGCCAAAAGGATCCCCAAGGCCACCAGAAGACCATTTCTTATATTCATTCTAAGGAAAGAGAGATCACAGGCTATTGTTCTACTCTGGAAGTCTGTGTCTGCTGGTTCTTATTCCAAATAGTTTGTAAAAAGGATACTGCATAGTCCCTGATAAATACCCATTACCTACTCTAACAGAAAAAAATAGCTCCAAAGCTGGGTCAGCAGTTATTCTAGACTGAGGCAAAGTATCTTTCAGAAAATCCATGCGTGCTTACTGAACACTCCTGTGGAGCTGAGCCAGTGTAATCATGATGCAATTTGTTTTGGCGAAATCCTAGATTTTAAGTCAGCTTTCTGGAATTGCTCCAGAGTTTAAGGTCTTCAAGACCCATCTCCCAAGTGGAGAGACAAGGTTAGCCACTTTCTCTCCTAGGGGGTACTGAACATAGTAGCCTCAGCAAGAGAGCTGCACATCCATACTGTTTACCGTGCTCTGAAGAAGGGTAAGTATCACCAAAGCACAAGACATCTGCTACATTATTTTTCAGTGTTTGTGGAAGCTCCCATTTGAAAGAACTTCCTCCTAAGGCTTGCAGCACTGGCTTTGGCACCAAGACAAATGGAATCATACTTTGTTAGCTTTCTTGCAAAGAATGTCCTCTGTTAGATTAACTATTAGCCTCCAATATGGAAGAAATTTTGTTCCATGGCCTCTAAATTTAGAGAAGAGAGTAACCCTTATTGTTATGGAGAAAGAGGTAGACACTTGGTGGACCTCCTTTGTGTGGTTTTTTTTGGTTTTTTTTTTAACTACTTACAACTGAGGCACTGAACTTGTCCGTTTCATCTTGACTCTCCAAAAGTCTATCAGCTGACATCACTCTTTGCGGGTGAACAGGTTTTGGTGGTTCTAAAGAAGAGAAACATACCACTATAATCACATAACATGTTTAACAAATCCTCAGCTCCACCTAATTAGACCCACAAAAACCCCCACATAGAAGTTCCTCTGAGCGACTGCAATTTCCTGCCTGTCATTTCACTGCATTTAAGCTAGATTGACTTGTAACACCATACACACTTAGCTTCTCAGTGTAGTCAAGTAGTTCGTACACTAGGTGTCAGTGTTTAGCCACTGACATTGATCACGTATTTAATACTAGGGGAGGCAGTCTCTCAACCCTCTCAGTAACCATCAAATCAAAATTTTAGTTTTATCAGGAAAGACATCCTAATCCCTGAGCAGCTATCCAAGAAAAAAATTTTCCACTCATTTTGGCAGACAGCTTGCTAGCTTCTGTCAAGATGATCTGTACTACTTTGTTGAATGTCTGTTTTACAAGTTAAATAATTGCTGAAAATTCCAGAAGCACCTGAAAGACTTTGATGCTCTCCTCTCCTTGCTGGTACTGCAGGTGGCTTTGTCAGTTGGAAGTCTTTGAACATTTCCTTGACATCCTTCATCTCCTTATCACCAAGTGGATCCAGAGCAATAAAAGCATCACTCTCTTTCTTGGATAGCTCTTTCTGAGGTGCAGTTCTAGGTGGTAGCTGAGGTGGGCTAGTTGTTGACATGGAGGGTGGTGTAGGTGATGTCTGAGCAGGTAATGTTGAAGATGGGAGCACACTACTCTGGAAAGGATTTCCAGCACTGGATGGTTGCACCCATGGGCTATGTGAAAGTTGTGGCTGTGCCCAGACACTAGGGGTCTGAACAGTTACTGTACCAAAAGATCCAGGCTGTTTCCAGCTTGCATTTGGTACTAAAGTAGTGCCAAGTGGTTTAGTAAATATTGTAGGCTGAACAGACATAGACCCAGGAAAGACTGATGCTGTCTGAGTGAAGGTAGGTGTTTTCAGATTCCATACAGATGTAGATACTGACATGCCACCTGAAAGGAGATTGTTACATAGCACTTCAGTGACTGGAAACCTCAAGCAAGAGTACCACTGAGGGTACCAGCAGATAATTTTTTCATGTGCGGTTTGCAAAGGTCTGTTATTTACACTTTTTAAAAGTCAAGTGGGGGGTGGGGTGGGTATGCAGAGAAGGAGGAAGGTTTTTACTTTTTTAACTTTGCTCCATTTCAGCCCTGAAAGAACAGAGTTGAAGTTGATATATAATAGAAGGAGGAACATGCTCCTAGCACAGAAGCTACACAGGCATTGTCATACATTTGTTTCTCTGTAAATGATTATTAAAACTCTGCAGCAGCTTTACCCTAACCTCTCCCAAGTTGTGCTTAACTCACTTGAAACTCGTGGGCCTGAAGCAGCAGCCTGATGTCAAAGTTTGTGCAAAAAAATCCCTGATCCAGTTAAGGATGCAGGGTTTGGGCATCTTCACAGAACTTAATAGTTTAGGGCAGACAGCACATGGATTAAATGTATTAAAGCACTACACATGAAAGTAAAGACCAAAAGAGGGGTTCTGGTTTGGAAACAAACCTAGACCAGTCATTGGAGTTGCTGAGATGTTTGTGTTGAAGAGCTGCAATGCAGCAGATGTCACAGGTCCTGCTTGTACCATCGAGTTAAAGCTAAGGCTCTCCACAGTCGGCACAAAAATATCTGGGCCAAGTAAGTCATTCACTGAGGTCTGGAATGGAGAAAAAACAAACCTGTGAGATGGCATGGCAAAACATATTCTAGCATGATCAAAAGTACTTAGTTCAGAGCTAAAAAAACTTATTTCAGCTACAACAGAGAGCTTTAGAGACCAAGTACAAGACTCTCAAACACCATTTTGTTCATGCCTACTGAGGTGCATGGCATTAAGTAGATACACTCTGTAGCAGTCAAATCAACAGCAGAAGACTAAAAGCAACTGAATTACTCATCATAATGAGCTGTCCTCTGCTCCCATCCCTCTAAACATTCCTCAGTCTCCAGTGATCCCTTCAGTTATGGCAAGGTCAGCAAGAGGTTTGTATAGTTTGAGTGCAAGACAAATGCAGCTGAACCAGAATAACCTTGTGTTTTATAAGGCAAGTCTTTAATATTGCCCTCAGTAGGCAGGTACTGAGAAATTATGCAAGTTTCTGCAAGCTAGTCTAGTACTTCATTGTTATGAAACACAAATAGAGAGCATACAGCTATCATAACAGATTCAGCAATATATCAAGCGTCAACATACATGGCAGCATACTTACCAGACCTTTACAGAAGTATGGCAGCATTAGGGAAGAGAGTATATAATTTAGTGAACATTGCTACTATCAAGCCCTCATGAATGTTAGAATGTACCATGACTGCAGAAAGGTTAGAGTAAGCATGGCATGTAGAAGTATGTGTTGTGAAGCTGTTTAGCCAGTTACACGGTATGAAGAAAGAAAACCTTCCTTCACCCAGCTTCTCTAAGAGCATGCATATCACTATGAATGACTGGAACATTTTTCACCTTGATAGACCTCCTTCCTCTTCCTGGCTTGGTACTTTGTGGTGGTGGGCTAATTGTTATAGAGTCATGTGACATGAGCTGTGTATTGCTCTCAGAATCCAGCTTTACTCCATTCTGGAGAGATACTCCTTTGGAAGGACCTTCCACAAATAGGTTTGATGGAGCTTTAAGAAAGCCATTGTGTTCTTTCTCGGGTACCCCATTTGGAGTTCTTGCTGCAGAAGACTTATTCCCAAGTGGCCACTGGCTTGATAGTGCTCCTTGTTGGCCAGTTCTATTAGAAATCTGGTCAAACTGTTTACCAAAGTAGTCAGTATCTCCATTTAAAGTATCATTACCCACCAATGTCAAGGTACTCAGATTTTCCATCTTCTGATCAGGAGAATTTAAAGTATCAAATGCAGGTGATGTGGATTTGTCTGGCTGTGCAAAAGGATCATCTCTGAAAGGGTCTGGAGTAGGTGTGGGAAAGAAGCTGAGACTGGTAGAGAAAGACTTCTCAGGCAAGATGACTGTCTGTGGCGTTGGTGGAAGAGAATTTTTGATGTCATTCAAGAAGAGATCCTCTTTTTTATAAGTCTGAGTGGTCTCAATTTCACTATTTAGATCCACTAAGAGGATCTCTTTATCTTCCTATTTGTTCAGAAAGAAAAAGGACGTTAGTTTCACGCAGTATTCACTGCATAGTACACAAGCAAAACATGCAAAAAGAGAGACTCTAGTATCCAGTACATTAAACTAATAAGTATTCAATATAGGTAAAGTTGCACCAAATCTTCATCTTCAAAGTCATTAAGGTAAGCACTTTTGTCTGTGGTCAAGTCACAGCTACTTATTTTCAGTATTAAAAGCACCTCTTAAGAGATCTTAAGATCAGATGCTTCTTTTTCAGCTTATAGACTGTAGGGTCATTAAGCATTAATTATAGCTAAGTAAGCTTTCACTTGAATCAAGACTTGCTGTTTGAGTTCTAGCTCTTTGTTTTAGTGGAGGGTGTACCTGACCATGGCAGGGAGTTGGGACTAGATAAGAATGGTTTGGGTTGGAATCACAGCTTTTGGGATCCTATGACTAACAATACGCGATTACCTGCTATGCAGTCTCAAGTGAGCTCTGCTGGATAAGACAAAATCATAGAATCATAGAATTTTTAAGGCTGGAAATGACCCCTAAGATCATCCAGTCCAATCATTAACCTACCACCACCAAGCCTACCCTTAAACCATGTCCTCAAGCACTGCATCTACCTGTCTCAAACACCTCAAGAGATGGGGACTCAACCACCACCCTGGGTAGATCGTTCCAATGCTTGATGACTCTCTCAGTAAAGAAGTTCTTCCTAATATCTAACCTAAATTTTCCCTGGCACAACTTGAGGCCATTACCTCGAGTTCTGTCGCCTGTTGTTGGGGAGAAGAGACCAACCCCCACCTCACTGCAACCTCCTTTCAGGTAGTTGTAGAGAGCAATAAGGTCTCCCCAAAGTAGCTATGCAATTAAGTAGATAATGAGTTATCAGTAATAAGTTAATCTAATGATTAGATATTATCGCTTTAAAGCACCACTACACCAATGACAGCTAGACATATGCCTTAGCACAACTAGAAACAAAGACAGTAAAACCAGGACTATGTCTGCTCTCAAAGCAAGAACTAGATTATACTTACTTTGGTTCTGGTCATATCAGGAGGTGTTGACATATCCCCAAACAAGTCAATTTTTTCAACTCCCTTGAAGCCAGAAATATTGAAAGAATTAGTATCTGTTAGAGTTCTTTAAGAACAAGAACCAAAGATTATGTAGATCTACTATAAACACACCTATAACTACTGCATTTCCTACATAATATGGAGACAGTCAGTTATTAACTCCTTAATGGCACATATATACTTCTAAAGTTTAACCTACCGGTTTCATTTTGCCAGCCTGGTCAGCTTCACTACCATTCTGAAGTAAATGGGTAACAGTGTCAGCAGTAGTTGGAATATCAAAGCTTGCCTTAAGAAAATGACTTGGAGGTTTCAATAAGCAAGTGGTGGAAAGAGGAATTATGAGAAATATTACTACTCAGTATTAACTCTGTAGGATCCTCTTTCTCCTACTTCAATGTAATCAGGCACTTGGCATTTCCTCCATAATGCTGGCAGTGTAAATAAAGTCAGTGTTGCAGCCCCATACCTAAACAAGTGAGGGTGATTGGGAGTAACTTACCACAGTTGTACTTGTTTCTTCACTCTAAAGAAGAAGAGTTTTAGTACCTAGACAACATGTACATTATCCAAGGTCTCTCCCTTTGGAGAGCTTATCAGACCTAGGAGGTAATCAAACTGCCAGCACTATTACTGATAGTGTCATGTGATCCTGGATTTAAACATCTCAATGTGAAACCTTGCTAAAAGCCCAAAGGTCAAGCCAAAGCTGAAGGAAGACTTATTTCTATGCAGACTAATGAAGTTTCTATAGTTTCACTCACCATTTTCTTGTCTTCATTCTTCTTCATATTGTATATTAGCTGGAAGAGGTCTTTAAGATCAATAACTAGAGGTTCAGCCTGAAAAATAATGTATTTAGGCCATATGTTACTTCTCCCTGGACTTCTGCTGAAGCAAGTTGTACAGCAAGTCAAACTTCTCTAAATGGTGCAACAGTAAGGTTGAGATAACTGGAAGAGTAAGAATTGTTAAGGACTGTCCAGTCTCCTCCAACAGGAATTCTTATGCAGAATCCAAGGATAATAAGACATAACCAGCTTAGAACTGTCAACTGCACAGGGAAAGTGACTGTACTTGACCTCAGCCTACTTTTTTCAGTCAAAAAGCTTGGAGTTTTCATAACTGCATAGCAAATTCTAATCATATTCCCTCAAAAGTGCAAAACTTATCCAAGTTCTCTGGTAGTCTTACAAGATGGAAACCAGTTTGTTTCCATCTGCTTTCTACTAATTCCAACACCGAACCTATAGAAAGAAATACTATATGATTTAAATAGTAAATCAAAAAGACAAGCCTAAGGTATGACTACCATCACTTCAAACATGTAGATGAGATGCTAGCTTTAAGTGGTATCTATATCAGGATCAAAATTAGAGTTACAGGTACTGCTCACATTAACAAGAACGTTTCTGTGATAGGGGCAGGTTCAACTATACTGTTTTTGAACTTTGGCTTGAGGCATACAGAAGCCATGTTAATGTCTAGAGCCAGACAAAAAGCTTCTTCTGTTCAGCCACATCATTTGGCTTAAGAAGAGGGTCTGTTGAACCAACCTCACTATGTCTAAGCATCATCCACTCCTTATCAAGGTTTAGATGCAATTGCAGGAAAAGCCATTTCAAGCATTATCAACTTTAAGAAACAGTACAACTGCAGTAGTCTGGAGGTCAAGTCCATATTTCTCAGACAAGTTAGTGTTAAAAACAACTAGCAGCAAGTCAAGAGCAGTCTACAGTTTAGCCAAGTTTATATGCTGACCCCCGTGGTGAAAAGCTCTGAGAACAAGCTTGACTTCAGAGCACTCACAGAAGGATTTTGTGCTTAATCTAGAGTTCCAGTGAAGCCAATATAACACAGGCTTAGGAAAGACTGTTACAGCTGTTACTAAAGTAATAATATGCTCCAACAAGGGGCCCTTTGGTACCACCTGCAGTGGGTCTGAAGATGCCAACAGGTTGTCCAGGAGGAGAGACAGAGATGCATATGAAGTTACTAGCTTTGAAGTCTTTATTAATAGGTCATTATTAACTTGTCTTTATAATAGTCACTATAAGTGATAAACTTCTATATCTAACTTAAATTGAAGTAATGTAGGAAACCATATAAAACTAAATCTGATTATTAAGTAGCTTGTCTGCAATGTCACTTGTATAAAAATCCTCTTCAGAGAGAAAGAACCCTCCCACACAGGATTTCTGCAAGGGAAGCCTATTACAGGAGAATTTGATTCCTTCCCATAAGTAGCCCCTAGGAGGGCCAGACCTGCCATTCACTGGCACCAGAAGCACTACTGCAATTGAGTAAGTCTGAGGTTCTTCACTGAGAAGGTGGTTGGGCACTGGAACAGGCTTCCCCAAAGAAGTGGTCATAGCACTGAGCTTGTCTGAGGTCAGGAAGCATCTGGACAATGCACTTGGTCCCATGCTCTGACTTGGCTGGCCCTGTGCAGAGCCAGGAGTTGGACTATGATCCTTGTGTCCTTTCAGGTCCAGGAGATTGTGATTTTCACTGCTGCACAAGATACAGCATCATGAGAGCTAAACTAGTTTAGTTAGGGAATTATCATACATATAGTTCTAAGTGGTGCTCTGGATATCTGGCTCAGTAACATTTAGCTTTTCATTGACAGTACTGTGCCACTGTACAGAAAAGCCCATGATAATGACTCCATCCCACTAATGACTTCCTGGTGCATGAACATGTTGAGAAATGTTAAAGACAATAAGCAATGCTAATTGAGTTTTCTTCTTGTCAACACAGAGAAGCTGAACAAGATAAAAACCATTAGTGATACAGCCAATTCCTACTGCCCTCCATGCTGGTATTCTCCTATACCTTACAGGGCTACTAGGAAAACACTACACTTCTAACACATGTTAAGATTTTATGCTCCTAGCAAGGGGCAAGAGGTATCTATTCCATACCTGTTGTGCTGTTTTTATGGCAAAAAATTGGTGCTGGCCTTCTCCTCCATATACATAACCAAAGGCACGATTGTCAGTTACATCCCGAGCAATAAAGGAGATTTTGTTTACAGGATGCTCATGCTCTATGACCTAGAATTAAAGAAAAAAATCCCTATTTGTTTAAAATGCTGAGACATAATTGATGCTATTCTAACAGTCTCAATCACTGTAGGTACAGAGAATACTTCAGTTGAAGACTCAGGTAGGCAAAGGCAGATCCAACAACATTAAAACACAGGAATCTTTCTGGCATAAGGCTTCAGCATTACAGCCAATTCTATGTGGAAGGAGATTATGCCACTAAGGAATCTAATTCAGATTCAGTCTCAATTCCAAACAACTCACTTGCTTTAAGAATGACAGCATGAGTGTACTTTTTTTTCTTACCCCTGTTTTCTCATCTATTATCTTGATACCAGTGAGGGAGATGTTAATCCAGACCTTCTGTTTATGTTGACCCTGAGCACGGGCTGCTATGGCCAGTCCCTAAAAAGGATGAATAAAGTATTAATGAAGCTTCTGTTTGGTTGACCTTTAACTTGTTTCCTTATATTCTTCATGACCCCTTTGCTGTGACTATACTAGTAATACAGTTAGTCCTATGCAAATGTACAGTTAAAGCAGCATTCCTCTTGTAACATATGCCCAAATAGGTTTGAAGCAAGACCTCAGAAAGAGATTGTTTTCTCTGTAAACATTTGAGCTTTAAAATTTATCTTGGTTCACAGCTGCAATATCAGCATCTTTAGTAGCTTTCATGACCTGACTGCTCTGCATTCCAGAAGTAATTGTCCTCATTGCTGCAAGGGCTCATTTGTTCTTTGGCTTATCTATAGCTCTTGGTGCCACTATTGTCACAAGATGCTAACTTGTGCTTGGAGGTGAGTTAAGCTGTAGTGAGTTCCTCCCTCCCTTCAAAACCCAAGCTCACAATTTGTGATCAAGTTCATATTGTAAGCCTCCATACCGGATGCTAATAAGAGACCAAAAGGAGAATTCCCAAGATGAGAGAAACTGGTTTGTTCAAATAGTTACAGCTTTAGATGTAACATCCACCTAAAATGGTGCTGTTACTACTATTTTACCAAAGCTGAATTTGAAGTTGTGCCAAAGTGACCATTTGATCAAGTTTCTGAAGGCTACCCTGAAATTAGTCCTTACATGCTAGCTCAAGCCCTTACCTTCAGCTTCATCATTGAATCCTGACTCATTTTATCTCCTCTTGCCTCTGGTACATCATCAATACCAATGAGTTTAGCTTTGTATCTTACACCATCACCTTTGAATCTGGCCAAGAGAGATTCATCTGTCTTTTCTGGTCCTGGAAATAGAAAAGGGTTGGTTTGGGGGTTTTGGTTTTTTTTAAGAGGTATATGACTGTTTGCAGTTATGAGATCTTTTAAAAAATATACAATGATACAAGAACATATTAAAACTGTCCCTTGAGTATATCTAACTAGAAGTGCTTAGACTTTCCAGTATTGTGTGCACTGCAAGATAGTTACTTCCTGAGGTCACACTGTTCTTGTAGAACCTGGCCTGAGTTCAAAAAGTAGAGCCCAGTGCTTAATATCTGGGGACTTCAAAATGTTTGAAGTTTATGTTTGCTATAAGAAACTGAAATATTTAGATGCAACAGAAAAGTAGATATAAGCACAGCAACAAGGATAAGTGGTATTTCCCATAGCTGTACAGGGTGCTCAATGAGCCTTTCAGATATAAGCCCCTAGTTTTGGTGTAGCAACATCTCTGCTTGGCATGCAAGAATCTCCTGGTTTCTGTGCTCTAACTTTTTATCAACATAATTTCTGCAATAGGTACTAGTACCTCAGCCCTGTAATCACTTGGCATTTTAGCTCATTTTCTATTTTTTGTCCCCAACAACTGTGCAAGTTTCTTCTCTGTATGTTCGAAGTACTCCAAGTATGTGCCTAAGTATGTATTTCTGTGTGAAGTAATTATGCTTACATGACTCAATCAAACCATCCTATTATCTACAATAATTTTAATTTAATGAGTTGTCTAACTTCTCTGGACTAGTATCTGTGACTAGCACATCAGTCCTTCTTCTAGAGGGAGAGGAGGAAAAGGTCAGGTTCAGCCTGACAGCTGCCTGGATGGTCCTGTGTCTGATCACCTCTGCAGGAGGTTTTCACTTCTTTAGAATTTTGGTGGCTTGTCAGACTCTGCAAATGAGTCATTTTACAAGTAGAACAGAGCTTTAGAACTTAAAGCTAGAAAAAAAAATGCTAGCTAAAAGCCTATATTCACATTATATATTTTACTAGCTTATTTACTCCCTATTTCAGTCAGTTTGAAACCTCAGAGTTACTTTAACTATGTGATTTAGGCAGGTGCAAATTAAGGACACTGATCAGAGGAGGTATTAGAGAGGTCGGAATTTCTTACCTTTCTTCTTTTCTTTCTTTGAAGGTTGTGATTTTAGTGAAACCTGTTTTTCAGGCTGGCTATTAACAGAAGTAGTATCAGCTTCGGTAGACATGTTGGTCAGGTAGATGGTGGTCAGGTATTCAAGCTATAGATTTTGAAAATCAACATACAATTTCTAGGCAGATACCTTTAAGATTAAACATTCTTATTAGACCCGTTAGTCCAATTTTGTTCTGCTGAACACTAAAAACCCACTGATGCTTGAAAGTTTTAGCAGCTATCATATAAGTAAACTGACTTACCGTCTGTTCATCTCAGGCTACAGAATGCATGAAATTATGATCACTAGGTGGTGAACCCTCACCTCAGTAATACCTAATCAGTACCCACAGGCTGTACTTGCATAATTATTTTAAGATGTCAACCTTTCGCTTTTTACCTTTTAAAGCTATTTATACAGCCTCAGATATTTTGCTCTATTCTCCTTCAATACTGCTAGCTGCATCTCTGTAGTGTAGGTGAGAACACAATAAATATTTGCTAGAATATTCTCTGAACATCCATCAAGATGATACCAAAACACCCAAAAGAACCACTAGAGCTTATTCACACTTCTGCAACTAGTAGAAGTCTGAGGTTATACCACCTAACAGGTAAAAGCAAACTCCTTCGGCTACAAACGGACTGCTTCAGGGAAAAAAAAATAATCCAAAACCCTTCTTAAGTGATCAAGCAGCTTTAGGTGTTTTGGTTTAAAAAAAATAAGAAAACAACCCCCCCCCCAAAAAAAAACCTCTGCAAGTTAACAGAAACTATTGACTAGTATGATTTGCCTCTATGCCACAAGATCATTCTGCCTCTGAGGTAAAACAGATTCACTAATCTGTAGTCACTATGTTTCTTCCTACACAGTTGAAGTATTGATTCATACTTCACAAATAAAGGGACTTACATTGTCTTTATGGAAATCTGAAGATCATCTATACCCAGTCAGAAAGAACCAGACATACTCATCTGCTACAAAATCTGTTATAGAATCACAGAACCATGGGATTTGGAAGGGACCTCTGGAGATCATCTAGTCCATCCCCCTGCCACAGTAGGATCACCTAGAGCAGGTTGCACATGACAGTGTCCAGGTGAATTTTGAGTATCTCTAGATATGGAGACTCTCTGGATTGTCATATATGACAACCTCTCTGGCCACCCTGTCCCAGTGCTCTGCCACCCTCACAGTAAATGAGTTCCTCTAATGCTTTATCCATTACTTGGAAGTTACTTTCAGGGTTTTTCCTCTCATTCAAGCCTTCTCCTCTTCCCTCAATTCATTACTAAGTCAACAGCTACAGACTGACTCATCCAGCCTGAAGTAACTAAGTAATGATGGCAGCACTTCACTAGGAAGAACTAGGTCCTAGGTCTGCAAGACAGAATTTCACCCTGAAGGCCTCCATTCCTACTTAGACACAAGGAGGGCCTTTAAGGAACTTGCTGTCAGTATAAGCAAAGTTAGATCTAGCTGCTTACCAGATAGTTTGTGAATTGCATTTATCATTGCTCACGTAAATCACAGATAAAAACACTCATTGCTCACGTAAATCACAGATAAAAACACTCACAGGAAGAGTCTCTGGGTGCTATACCTGTTGGTTCTGTATGGATCTTATCTGGCTGTAAGTTAGGGAACATTTGATGCAAAGGATAAAAAGGTGTTGCTGTGAAAAGTTTCAAATAGTTCTGAGTAGAAAAAGATGATTGGAGAGCTTATATAGCAAGTCACATTATAACATTTTATTTTAATGGAAAGTGCTGGTGACTGAAATGAAGTTAAAGTCTTGTTTGCAAGTCTTACCTGGAGCTATCCTTTCACAGTACTCAAGTAGTTCCTTAATCAGATTGCACAACTAAGGCAACAAGAGACAAGAACTGTTGTATTACACTTGAAATCAGTATCTGAAGAGATCCAGCCAGCAGTATGGCAGGGCTAGAGGTGTACGAGCTTTTTCTACAAGGACAACTAATCATGTGCTTAGTTGTACCAGCATAGCTAAGAACAAGATAATTACCACAGCAGCTATGTCATATTGTTAAGTGATGCCTTTTGAATCTTCTCCACCCACTGCTATCACCACAACTTAATTACTCACTATGCAATTGTATGACCCATTTTAGTGAATTTAGCAAAGGAGCTATTTCAGGTCTTATACAATGGATTTATGGATATTGCTACTCTTGTAAATGTGACCCAAACTCTTACCTGTATCAGTGGATACAGACCACATTTTACTCACCCACTATTCAATCTACTCTGAAAAGAGCTTGTTAAAGAGATCACTAATAGTATCTTCCTCCTTTCTTATAGAAGTGATCCTGTGAAGAACAAGTACTGATAACTCCTGACGGAAAGGTCATTTCAGGCCCTCAACACACATAGGCCTTGAAGTATGAGGTGTTACCTACTGTCTTCAGTAAGTCAACTCTCCATGCAATCATATTTTATTGCTCAATATCTACTCTGTGAAAGTATTAAAGCTTCAGGTATCGCATGTTCTTGGTGTCTCTTCTGAAGTCCCTACAACATGAGTTGATAGTGACAAAGCATCCTTGAAATACCTGTTTCTTAGCAAGACTTGAAGCACATGCCAAACAACTTTGTTGAGCAACATTTAGTTTCCATTGAGATATTTTCTCAATTATTCCTTATTTGAGAAAGCTGTGACAACACAGTAGCTACCCTTAATTATATTTTTGTCCTAAGATTGGGAATCTAGCTGGGAACTACCACTATAGTCTGTCATGAGATTTGACTACTAGACAATAATCATCACCCAAATTACAGGGTTTTTTACCCTCAACAGACAGAGCTAATTGCCTCACTGTTGAGGAAAGCTTGTCCAAGAAAAGCTTAGGGACACTGAAAAAAAAAAACAGAGTCAAGGCAAATAAACGAAACATCTGCTCAGTAGCCTAATATCTTGTTCTTTTCACAGTCTGTGCTTCCTCTTTGTCCCTTGATACTGCAAGTATATGATTCAGCTTAAAGAGTTATTGCATGTAAATATTAACCTCAAATTGGAATCTGGAGGCCAGGAGAGGACAAGAGAAGCTTTTATTGCCAAGTGCAATCCAGCCTGTTAGGATGAAGTAGTAACCAGAAGCACAATAGTTCAAATCCTGAGCATGCTTCCAAGTCAGGTTGTTCCCTCCCCCTCACCTTCCTGAGGAGTCAGTCAGGTTCTTCTGGTTAGAAGATTGTATCAGGACCAGCACAATGTATTCTTAGAGATATCTCTAGCCATAAAGTTCTTGACAGAAGAGCTGTTTTCAGAAGGCTGATAAACAAGCCATCTTCTTGAGTGATTTCAGAATTTCAATTTTTCAGGCTGAGGAAATAGTCCATTATTAGTGTTATCTGGCTTTTCAGCTTTGACTCTTCCTAGTCATTGTGTATATCACTGTTAGCCTCTAGTCTGTGTTGACTAGCAGCATTCTACTAACATTATCACTGTGCACGTGTGTGAGCTCCTGTATAACAGACTTAAATTTGCATCTAACAAATCCTTATGTACATAACTGACTACCTACTTTTCTGGCTACTTCCTGCTGCAATGGTAGTGTCCCAAGTAACCTTGAGCAGCACTAGACATGCATTAGGTCAGAAACATGAATGTCCTTTTCAGACTTTTGCATTTTAAACAGGATCATTCATGCTGAGGAATCAAATGAAATATATTAAGTGTTTTATTTCATGACTAGAACAGCCACTGCCCTAGCATCTGACAGTGTCCAAGAGTACAATTTGAATAAATGTTCTGTATGATGCAAGATAACTAGGATTCAGATGGAAAAAAAACCCATCGACTTGCTTCGATGTAAGCACCAACATTAGTTCTTTTGCTCTATTAAAACAATCCGATTAGTCTGTTAACGACTAGCATGGCTAGTGACTAATAGACATGAAAGATGATAGCCTTACCTACAGGTAGCTTATACCAGATATGTATTGTTGACACACATAAGTACCTTCTTGAAGTGGTGGAAGAGAGTTCATAGACAGCTTGGGAACTGTTCCCTTCCAGTTTGCGCTATGCCTGAAATGCAAGAACAGCCACCTGCCAGAAAGATGGCTAAATACAGGCTGTTACACTGTCAAGTCTAACCCAGTCCCTTGTGGTTACTATTGTAAGAGGCAATTGAAAATGGTGTTGGCCATCTGGCCTGGCAAGTAAAGCTATCCATCATTCTCAGAATCACTATAGTCTAGATTAGCAATGCACTCACCTCTGTATCTGTCCTGTTTAGACCACAGGTAGTTAGAAACATGATTTACGGTTAAGAGATCACTTCCTTGGTGCCACAGTTAAACCAGGCACTTTGCCTGTTGGCTAGAATATTTCTAGGTTAACAGAATTTTACTTTAGGTAACTTCTCATGCAACTTTCTTTAATCCCCATTTAATGTTTTGTCCTCATTCAGGGGATGGATGGATAAATACTTTGCTGGGGTATTAAGGCAGCCTTATGCCACACACTTCACCAACAGGAATAACCTTTTGGAATAAGCTGTAACCACACTTACATACTGCGGTACACAGCAAATAGTTCACCTGCCATTATGATACCTGACCATGAATAAGAAATAGTGACATTCATCTACGTCATGGAGTAGAAGTGTGGTAATGGACACATCAGGGGAATACCTCCTTCATGCTGCTCCCCCCTTCAACCAGCACCAACTGCAAAGTAGATAAATATCTTACTCTAATTTGTCACATCAGCTACAGATATTGTCACGTACCACTGCTAGTGCAGTATCATGCCTGAGAAGCTACCAGAAATCTTACCATTCCAATCAATTTGCCAACTGCTATTTCACCAGTTGAACTGAACAGTCTGTTCTCATTGTATCAGTGTATGAGTCTCTCTTGAGCTGTCTGGGTTTAGCAAGAACACAGAAATTCAAACCAAGTTGCTGAAAGCATTTTCTGAAAACTTGAATCATGGGGATCACAGCCAAGCAAACATCACTAAGTTCACAGCTGGAACCAGACAGGTTAACTCAATTGAAGTGGTACAACTGAACTGATATTTTTGCCATTTTGTGCCATGATGTGCTCTTGAGCACATCATTTCTGTTGAGACAATTAGTTACTTCTCAACCTAGCTACCACAGCAGGTCTATTTTGTATTTTTTCTCCCTTTGTCATGGGAATAAATGCAGTTGTTGCAAGAATATTGGAAGAGAGGGCACCAGGGAAGTCATGACCAATTAAAGTAAGTTGTACCTGACTAACAACTTAGTCTATCTCAAATTATGATTTGTCCTGGGTACAGTACCTTGCAACAAGTCTTGATATCAACCTCTCCAATCTGTTCAGCATTCCAACATATTACTTAATTTCTCAGATTAAGAAACTCCTTCACCCCTACTGTCTGCAATACAGGCATCTGAACTCCAGATTCTTTTTAGAGACAGCAAGGTATCCCACTATGCACTTTGAGAGCTACTCAGTTGTAATATAGGTTTATTTTTAGATTATATTCTTAGATTATCCACAAGAAGTTTCTTCATATTAGTCTTTCAGAAAAACAGTATACTTTGCAGCATGCTAAGGAGCCTCTCTCCTACAGCTGTTGCCCAGGAAAGCATCACTTGCCTACTCACCAGATGAGGAATCTCAGGCCTTGTGCCTGCAGTGCATGTCACTAGATCTTCTGTCAATACTACCTGGGAGCAGAGCAGTTGTTAATCGAGGCAGCTAGCATTTTTTTCAGATACATACTGGTTTGAACTAGGTAACAGCTCTAGCATTTAATTTCCAACTGTACTCCACACTCCTTCCTGCTTAGGAGGACTGTTTCTGATCTTACTAATAAGTGTAGCAAAGGACAAGTGCCAATAACCATGCTTTTCACCCCCCTCCTCAGAGCAGGAACTTGACACACATCGAAGCTGTTACCATAGGTTATTGCAGCTGCATGCAGTTAACTGTCCAGTGTTGGCAGGGTAGAGATTGTACATGTTCTGAGCTGAACTGTGAGTGTTCCCTACCTGTTCACAAATGTATCGGTCCAAACAACATGATTTTTCTGTACTATTCTTCTGTTCACCCAACCCAAAACCATACAGCCACAACCCCAGCATCAAGTAGCACAGTTTGTTTTCCTGGCCTGATGATCCCATAAGAAGAAAAATCCTATTCCTAAACATGGTTATTTCATTAGTATTTGAGAAATCCTCCACAAAGCCCCAGATACTTTGTGAGTAGTCACTGTCACACGAGTCACTCCATACTGTTTTCTATAACAGGTGGAAGTTATGTCTATGGCATTTTATGAGATGAATGATGAAAATTCTGTTGGCACCTTATGAGAGCAGACTCTTCTACAGCAGCTTTGGTCTCAAGTTAGGCATTATGAAGCCTACAGAAGTGATGACTGCCTTCGAGGTTAGTCTTTACCAAGGTTCCAGCTCTTCCTTGTATGTGCAGCAAGAAGGGCAATGAATAACTTAAGACACTAAAAATCCTTTACGGAAAGATCTATACCAGAGGTAAAAAAAATTAACCAAGATTTTCGAGCTCCACAGAACTCTTTTAGCAGCTACCCTACTAAACAGTCAAGTTTTGCAGATGAAACTATTTTACCAATAAACTTACTACAATTGTAGTTACACAGTTGTGATGTGCATTAGAGGAATTTTACATTATTACTCCTAAATCCAGACTACAAAGTAATCCTGACACACCTCTAATTTTTTATCTCTATGATGGTCTCAGTATCGTATTATATGTATGCTCCCTATCCATCAGAATTGGAAGGACAAGGGTCAGCCTTCCATCCTGGTACAGATTTTACCTTCAGTCAGACTAGCAGCTGTTTGCAGATCGATCTACTATTCAAGATACTAGAAAACCAGTCCTTACTCAGTGACCTTTGTGTCCTTCCTTAAAGGATTAATAGCCCTGTTTTGAGGGAACACAGAGGCCATCTTTAAGGTAGAAAGGCAGACTGCAATTTTAACAAGTTTGCAACTTGTCCTTTTATAAGGAGCATTGCCATGAAGCCTCCTGACTCTAAAGGTAAAGGTCTCTTATCCCATCTCTCAGAGCTACTTGTTCTGTTGAAGAGGCAAGCCTCATGTTACTGCTTAAAGATGCAACAAACTTACAGAGCAGCAAGAAATTCAGGTCCAAAGACAACAGTCTGTCCTTAACTGGCCCTGAAATATCAGGGCTTTGAGATTTTACATGACGCACACCAGATTTGAAGCTTTTAAAAGAAACTTCACCCTGAGACACTTAATCTTCAAGCACTCCATAGTATATGGAAGGCAAATCCTTCCAGAAAAGCGGGTACTGGAATGGACTGTGCCCCCAACCTTCAGTGCTGTCAAGAATTAGATGAAAGGAGGTGCTTTGTTCAGCACTTAGCTGCCCAGCTTGTATGAGCAGGCTACTCCTGTTGAAACTGGTATCTCTTGTTTATTGACTAGGCCTGCCACTATGTTTCACCCAGCTTCTTTATAATCCCAAGACCACTGAACTCAGACACAGCCTTAAAATCAAGTTTCTAAAGTCAGTTTGTTTTGTCAGTCATGGTACTTTGATACCTTATTCCAAATGATCCTTTTAACACAACCCCAAGCTGTATTTCTGCAGTCTTTCTGAGTATGTTTGGCTGTATTTCACAGCAGCAGCTCATTAAGACATATCAGCATTTCCCCCTCCCCAGAGGCCTAGAATCTTGATTCTACTAATAATCTCTTAGATCTTGCATGCATACTATGTTTGTCTTCATATTCCTAGCAGATTTCAATTTACATTCATGCTATCTATTCCCCACTTCTTTTAACAGAATCTATTCAGCAACCAGGATTTCCATTATCATTACTGTTTCCAGAATAAGCTGGCTTTCTCTGGATGTGGAATTTATTCCTTCATTGTCTAAGTACATTTATGCTTCTGTAGTGCTCACATATTGCTGGCCTTGCTAAATAAAGTCCGCAAACATTCCGTGTTAGAAGAACTGTGTTAACCCAGCAGACACACAAGTATCCTAGCAGAGTGAAGTTCACTAGAAGAGAATCAATGAGAAAAAAATGGTAGGTTTGGCAGAAACACTCATTGAATACAGCATATGAAATATTATGCACTTGCATTTACTTCAAGCCATGTTTTATCCTAAACATCCTGTCAAATACTAGGCCTTGATTCTCCTTTCATAGACAAAGTGCATTTATTTGCTCTCCCATACAGACAAAACTCTTTTCCATTCTTTGCATAAATTGTATTCTCCTGTTTAGCAGGTATGGAGGAAAACTCTAGAGACAGACGCCTTAAGCAAGAATTACATCCATAGCTGCTACTGGTCTAGTTTCTGCTAATACAGTTACACAGATACTTTGACAGGTAATATCCCCTCCTCAGTGAGGAAGTGGGTTGTGTACTGCAGATGTATGGAGTATTTAGAAACACAGCAGAAGGCTCATGTTAGAGCAGATAACTATGTCTACCTTCACAAAAAGAAACTGATGCCAGATTTTGGGCTTTTGGCCCATCTTTCAAACTGACAGTGCTGAGCTCAGCCTCTGGTACTTAGCCAATAGCTTTTCTGAAGTAAGAGCGCAAGAAATCATAAGCCACAGGACTACCAGAGTAGTGCTCATCATTCTTCCAGTCTTCTGTCTATGGAGATAGATACAGACGATACACTTATACTTCCCTCAGCAGAGCTAGCTTTAAGATTTGGAGCACCTGGCACTCACTCCACTTTACCCCAAGCTTTCCTATACTCCAAGGCACCAAGCTTGCTAATCAGACTTTTCTGATGGTTCACCTGACACACCTTTAACACTCACATCCACGTTACTCTTTCTACCACCTGGCTCTCCTCCTCCGTATGTAAACTCTAGCAAGTTACTATTAATAGAGAAGTTTCTCCTTTAGACTTGACCACATCCTCAGTCTGAAAGTTTTGGAAAGTTGATTATACCTCAAGAAACATTGTGTTGAATGAAAATGTAGTGATTCTTTGAATAGGCGACTCCCTCAGACAATCCTTCAGCCAAAAATATCTTCTTTGTATTATGATTCACCTTTTCAATTAGCCACATACTGCTCCACCCACCTCCTAGAAAGACCTAATAGAATCTGATCTGCAGGTCTATTAACATTATAGCTGCTTAACAGGCAACTACCAACACAAACATATTTTTAATTTACCAGGGCCTAGTAAGCCTTCTCAGCCAACTCCAATACACAGCTTCATATCTACATTCCTCTAACTGAAGCCACATATCCTGTTTGATGTCAACACAGCTTTCTCCCACCCTTGAGCATGCAGCAAGCAAATATAGGCCCATACACTGTTGTATGTAGTCCATTTTGGGCAACCTTGTTTATGGAAGTTAAAGAGGGCATACAAGGCAGAAATTTAACATTACAGCAAGTGCCTTTATTTAGCAAAGATTAAAACAATCCCTTACCACCACTCCCACTAAAAGATCCAATTAATACTACCCTACTAGGGAAGCATGCAAATCCATTATTAAGTGTTTAAGTAGCCAGCAACAACTAATTTGAGTGGTAGAAAATCTGCTACAGAGAAGCCCGGCACTATTGGCAACATCTGCCTTACCTTACTGCTCAGAGCACTACCTGAACCTATGTGTCACCATATTATGGTCTCTAGACTTTAAGTCTCACCAGCTGAGAAATCAATTTCTCCAACAAGGTAGACTCATTCCAGTTAATCCTGTGCATCCTTAGCTATATCCATTTTGCACAGACATGAGTAGCATCCTGAGAGCTGCCAGCAGACCGAGGTACACACTCAGCAAGGATCCA
This sequence comes from Heliornis fulica, assembly GCA_013399135.1. Lineage (NCBI taxonomy): Eukaryota > Metazoa > Chordata > Aves > Gruiformes > Heliornithidae > Heliornis > Heliornis fulica. The sequence continues at coordinate 150 of VXBZ01009578.1, read as the reverse complement.
AAACTGCAACCAAACCCCGTTCCAGCTTAACATCATCCTAACCCTTCTCTCTGCTACTAGAGACATCCTTTGGTAGCAGTGCTTTATGTGAAATTCAGCGCTTATCCGTTTTTCAATCCTTCCTCAGATCACACACACACAAATGAAAAC
>VXBZ01009577.1:24662-35215 GCA_013399135.1 Heliornis fulica | reverse complement strand
GACCTGACAGGAGGTTGGATAGAGGTGGGTGATGGTCTCTTCTGCCCAGTGACAGGTGACAGGACAAGGGGAAATGGCCTCAAGCTGCCCCAGGTCAGGTTCAGATTAGATGTTAGTGAAGAACTTTTTCCTGAAAGAACTGTTGGGGTGTGGAACAGTCTGCCCAGGGAGGTGGTTGAGTCGCCATCCCTGGGTGTATTTAACAGACAGGTAAATGAGGTGCTCAAGGATATGGTTTAGGAGAGGACAGGGACAGTTAGACTCAATTATCTTTTCCAACCTTGGGATTCTGTAAAGCAGGACACATCATGTCTTTCCCAGGTATAGTTACCCAAATCAAATTCATCTCACTGGAAAACAGCAGCAGGTAAGTGGTGCAAGTTGAACTATAAGCTGCAACTGTTTATTACAAACATACAACATAGCTGATTATTTGAATAAAAGGAATCAAACCACATACACAGAAATACTAAAAAATTACCCTGGCCATGATTTATTACAGAATTCTTATTTGAGACTTTCAGACATGTAAGAAAAACCTTATAATCATCTCTTTCAACTGTCATACCTTTTGCTTAGTAGAAACCATGTGCCAGTGCACACAGTTTGCCTGAAGCTACTCTACACGAGTGAACATGATCCAGCCACAAGGCATCCTGGTGTTCCACAGAAAACAGCTAACAGGAGGTAAAAAAATAAACAAAAACAAAGGAAAAGCACATAAAACCCACAAGTTAAGTGTACCAACACCTTGTAATAACAAAGCACAAAGACAACTGTGAAGTATAATTTTAATGTTACACAAGAGGTAGAAAATTTTTGCAGTTTACAAATATCCACAGTTGCTTTACAGAAAAACAAAGCCTAAATTTATTAATGACAAAAATCTTGCATAATCAACAACTGACTGCTTTAAGATAAATTATACTTTCACATATTTGTTAGGACTGAATGGATCAAGTCACAAAATCCTGCAGTAGTGTTTCACTAGCAGTGTAAAACTTACTGTATTGAGTTTGACCAACATGTAAAACATATTTCAGACACCAAATAGTATATTAAAATATAAACACTATTAATCTTTGTATATCTGTCATAAAAAATAAAAGAAAACTTATTTTGTAAACATATATTAGAAATAACCCAATTCTGTGAAAAAATATGCTCATTATGACTGTACATAAACAAGTTTTAAATTAGCTGTACTTTATACAAATAAAAAAGTGTCAAGCAACCTTACTCTGACAATGATTTTATAGTTGACTGATTTTTTTTTCTCTCTAGCAAGCTCTGTGCACACTAATGCAAATATTTTCCTTTTAATAGTTCATTTGGCAAACAAGCAAAAAGGATTTATAGCTCCAGTTCCTCAATTTAAGTTGCTCCTAACACAATACAGTCTCAATCTAACAGCACAGACTACGTACATTAATTGCATCTCATTTTTTTGCACCTTTGATCACAGTATTGCTGATGAAGATAGATAAGGACCTTCCACTCTATATAACAAATTAGACAGCAGTATATACCAAAAAATAAGACATGCCTGGATTTTATGTAATATTGTACAAAACAAAAAAGTGCTGGTGCCAAATGGACAAACTGCACAGGAAACCAATCAAGCACTTAGTACAGTTAAGGCTCTATCTCCACTGATGAAGATCAGGATAAAACAAGGTGCAAAAGCCTCAGAAACCCACAAATTCATTTTGGCCAAAGTTTCTGCAGTAGGTACATTCCTCAGCTTTAAACAAAATCATATTAACATGCTAATTCCAAGTCACCACTGTAGTGAGAAACCTTAGAAAAAAGGTTTGGAACACATCTGTCTCCAGTTTCTTGGTAACAAATGTTCAAGGTGAACTACTAAGCTCATATTTACAAAGAGCCTACTTTACTCAAGATATTACACCAAAATCAAAGCAGCTGGATAAAGATAAAAAAATCTGTTAAAGCTTCTGGCTTCAGTGGGAACAGGACTGCACCAATCTCTTCAGTAGCCTAATTGCAAATGCATCTATTTTAAAAGACTAATAATAAGAAATATTTGAAATTACTCTCATGTATGTGCAGAATTCTTGTTGTTCAATATAACATATGATCTTCAAGACATACCTTATGAGGGTCTCAGGTTGTTACCCTTCAATGACTCTACTAGAAAAAACAACTAAAACAACAAACCTATGGTAGACTGGGGACATAGATTTATAAAACTGAATTTTAAATTAAGATCTTGTACACTGTCAAAGCAATAAATATATAAAGAACTACTCCACCACCACCATCCTACTGCTTTGGCTTTGCTCCAACATGCAGCATGTTGACATCACATCTGCCAAGCAAAGAATTGTGGGCAAAGAACTGTGTCACCTTTCAGAGCAACAATATAGATTTTAGAAAAATATACAGGCTTAAGTCTGTTTGTTGCATAACTTTTACAGCATTTAAACAAAAGACCCTCTGACCTCCTATGGAATTAGAGTTATGACCTAATATAAATTAGGTATCTGAGAATGTCATAATGAGCAAAGCTGAAAGCTGTGACTTGAGGAAGAACAGAATTAAACCCACACAAGTTCAAAGGGGGTTATGCTCAGGACCTTGCCATTTTCCATTTTCTAAATCTCAAAAAGCTGAGTTTAAATCCTACTTCCCCCTCTTACCTTGTAGACAGCAGTTGGGAGGATAAAGGTGGTGGCCATACCCCATTGGTTTGAGCCAGCTGTTCCCAAGCCCTGTTCCAGATCCTCAAGCTGGCACACAGCTCTGTTCCACATGATTTAAACACACATGAGTAGAAGGATGCAGGACAGAACAGAGCAGGACAAGAAGCAGCCAACTCAGCCACACCTGGCAGTAGGTGTGAGCAGAACAGTGGAAAAAGTGACACATTTTAAGAACAGAAAGATTCCTGGTCCCTCTGGTTCACAACCTTCTGGCCAGAGAAGCCAGAAAGAAGAATCACCCTTTCCACTGGAAGGAGAGTTTCCTGTGGCTTAGCTGCTCCTTCCATCTTGTAGCTCCCTTTTCCTTCTTTATTTTCCCAGACAGAATAGGAGAAGGGCTGGGTAGCAGGTAAACAACCCCAGCAAACTGTGCTCATGGTAACCTCTGGCAAAGGCCTAAAGCTAGGAGGCTTCCCAAGAATTCCAGAGAATCTCTGCACTTCTATGGAAAGGGGGAAGTGGATGAATGGCCAGCAAGTTACTCAAAGCCTCCCACTTGCATAATCATCTACTATTAGTTTACATCAAAGAGAAAAAGTACCAGGAATAAATAGTTATTAAGAGGAGAGAGCATCATTTTCATGCTATAAGGCAAAATATTTCCAAGTTCTATGTGTCTAGGTACACACAAAAAGATCAGTAGCAGAGGTAAATAACAAGTGCAAAGAATAATATTCACTCTGGGAAGACAAACAGTAGTTTGGGAGTTGTAGTCCTACACACACTGCTGAAAAGGCCACAGTAAGACAAGCACCACCATCCTAGCCAATCTCTTCATTTACTGTTCTAAGACAAAGTGACAAAATAATACTAATTTCTTAGTTTTAGTTTATACAGATACCACCAGAGCGAGTTAATTGCTAGAGGGACCCTATAGGCAGAGAAGACAAGCAGAGATACCAAATCTATAACTAGAAAATAAGTTGTAATTCCAATGCTGACCTCTCTTCTAGGAATCAAGTCTCCAGTTATTTACATGGAATACAGAAATAATTGCAATTTGTAAATCTGTGTTGTATTGGACCATCAAATTGAGACTTGAAAGCATTAACAATTCACTACAAAGTTTCAAAACACACACCTTGATAATAATCTTGAGAAATACTCTTAGATGTCCTGTTCTCAAACTGGCACTACCATGACTAGCTACAACCTTGCTATTGTCACCTCATTCAAAAACTTAAGCTGCATAAATCAAAACAGAAAAATAACCAACCAAAGAAAACAGATCTGGGAGAAGGGGGTGAAGGTGGGGGGGGAAATTCAATAAAAATCAAACCCAACTCCAAACCAAACACATCTGAGGCCTAAGTGGGATCTAATACCTCAAAACTCTGCTTCCACTGAAGTCAGTAAAATGGGAATACAGTTAGTCCCTAAACCCAGAAGCATTATACTTAATACTTATTCAGACCAAAACCTCAGTGCAATACTTACAGCATGTGTACACTGTTACCAAATTAAACACTAGGCAGCTAAAAATATGCCTGTAACAGAGCTGCTGTAACTCCAGGTGGTAATTTTATAAAACACAGTGTGTTTTTCCCCCTGAAATATAAAGGGTGTGTAATATAACAGGACTGAAGCATTCTCAAAGGACTTCTGTCTTTATAGGTCTGAAGTGGTCATAATCAAATCTGACCAAAGAGGGGTATGAAGACCCAGGGATACAGACTGACATGAAGACAGAGTTTTTATGAAGGTGAAATGCAATATGGCTGTGTGCTGCTCCCATCTGTAGGGCATGACAAGGAAAACCTGATCCTAACATCTTTGACCCGTGGCAACTCCCCACAGCTATGGCACTTTATGCTTGTTGGAGCCCATAAGGAGACAGCCTAACAGTGTGCTGAGAGCACACATTAACCCTTAGCTACAGTCAGACAGTCACAATGTAAACCTTTATAAATGCATTTTTAAACTGCAGCTGAAAGCAGAAGTGAGCATACAGCTATTTACCAGTTTGGAAACATGAGACTGTTAAAGGCACATTAACTATATTATGAACTGGTTAAGACCACATTCTTTCACAATAATAAACACACAAGCAATACAGTAAGGACCTGCTATGCCCTATGCATTCACCACTACAAAACAATCCTGCAGGACTTCAATTGTTCTGTAAACAAAAAAAAATCAAGACTTTCAAATTCTGATTTCCTCTCAATACAGTAATCATAATTAAATGCCCAAAATACTCATTAACTGAAATACCACTGATTCTTCTCTTTAAACCAAGGATTATAGCTAACTAGCTTCACAAATTCAAGTTTAACCATCTTAAATTAGGTTGTGCAAATAAATTGCACATACACACAGGAAATATTCACACTAAAATAACTCTTTCACTACATGTACTTTATGCTAAGGCTGAAAATATTCTTTAAGGTTGTATTCACTTTCTTCAAAAAAATGTGGGGGGGAATCTTGCTATATACTAAGATCTGAGTTCCATTAACTCTAGCTTCTAAACTGTATTCAATGGATTACTGTGAGGCATGTGCATCTTTTGCCTCCAAAGTTATGCAGCTACTGGCCCATCACAGTTAACAATGATACAATTGAGACTACACCAGCTCTAGAAACATCCACAGATCCAGAAATACACATCTGCATCTGGAACATTTTGCAAGTATGTATACATATGGAAACAAATATATATTTATCCACAAAATGTCAAATTCAACACCAAACACCATGAAACATAAAAATCTTCATTTCTCTTTCAAACCTTCTGCTCATATCCCCTACTTCTTTCTTTTTTTAAAAAAAAGAGGTTCTCTCCAAAGCCATCCATTAATATACCAATACCCAAGAACCTTAGCTGGTTACCAGTACATGTGTTAAATAAGACAGTTGTTAAAGCATTAAAAATATTTCTAAGTGCCCTAAGAACAAAACTTCAGTTACTCATTATTTTCTAATTCTCACCCTAAACATTCACACCAGTACATAACACTTCTGATTGTCTAAGCCACAGAATGGACACCAGTTAACAGCATCTAAATATATTAAATATTCCATGCAAAAAATGAATCAGTTAAGCAGCTTTGGTAACCTAGTATATAGTTAGCTTTGTGTAAATATTTTGCAAACAGCAAATGTATATGTATATATAATAATACACACATTATTTCCTGAGTAAATTGTTAAATCTGATTATTCAGAAGATTTGGCAAAATATCCAACTTTATATTACTGAAATAGAATTTAAAATAAACATTCATTAAGCACATTAAAATAAATATGGAATGTTTCTGAAAATTATAGTACCATGAACTTAAATTAACAAATAAACAAGAACTTTTAATTCAGTGCATACTATGTTATATAGCTACTCTTTAACCCACTGAGGAATCTATAAATCTCATTTCTAATCCTGAGTGACAATTTTATATCACCTGCTAACATGTAGTGCAATGCTTACTGCAAATCTACAAAATCTTTTGTTTCTAATGGAAAATTTTAAATGGACTATGCTACAGAAAACTTTAGCTAGAAACTGAATTAGCAGCACAACTGCTGAAGCATCTTGCACAACCAACATTAAATACTGAGGAGTCTTGTCAAATTGTTAGTGACAACTTGAATGAGCTGACTCCCTGTCACAAAAACAATACAGGAGAGTTGTTTGCTCTGTACAGAGCAACAGGACACAAACTACTTGGTGATCACTTTGGCACTTAAAGGAACTATATAATGGCACAAAAAGGACCCTGAACAATTTATTTTTAAGTATGGTAAATTGTATCATTAATGAAAGAATTGAGTTGTACTACATGTGTTTTCTCAGGTCATGGCTTGACTTGTAGCTGATACACAGCTCTGGATAAGCACACACAGAAATGCTTAGCTATTCAGTTACTCTTAATAATAAAACTCTTCTGTAGCAGACATTGCAGTACCAGCAATATCAAAATTGCATTAACACTATCACAAGACATGTGTCTCACCACCAGAATCACAGTAACAGAACTGCAGCACTGATCAGTTGGTTTAACCCTTCTACTTCTTGATAACCTAACAAACAAATCACATGGCTCCACACAGGATACTTTGTGCATCCCTCCCAGTCCTCAGCCTCAGCTTTTAGTCCAGAATCCTCATACATTCCTCAGGCTTTTCTTTTTTTGCTTCCTTTGTTTTCATGCTCCATGCTGTTTTTTCCTTGTGTGCTTGTATTTGGAGGACAGAGCTCTTGCAATGTCCTTTCAACAACTTCTTTTACCGGGCTGCTTGAAGAGGTTTTGGGCAGAGTCATCTGCAACGCACACCATAAAGCGGTACGAGCCTTGTGGGTGGAAGTAGCCAAGTCCCTAACGGCAGCTGCCAGAGCCAGAACACCTACAACAGAAAACCACATTACAGGTTAAACCAGTATACAAGCCCAGTAGCATTCATTCATTAAAAAATTCTGTTAAGTTTGTTTGACCATCACCTGGTTTGCTCAAGAAACAGCTAATTCCATACCCTGGTACTGCACTGGTTGAATTCCATCAGTCTGCATTCTTCTCTTACAAATGACAGCTATAAATCTCACAGTAATAGTAACCATAATTTGTCAAACCCCAGTGGCATAACCATCAGATCTGTGATATAACAATTAAGCCTATTTAATTTATGTTGCCAGAGGGGACTATCTACAGTGATACTCCACAAGTGTGATTATTAAAGCCACCTACTCATTGCCAGCCACACAAGCACGATTCAATCCTTCCTTCCTCCTGCCTTCCTTGTGGTGGCACTGATACCCTCCCTCATACCGAGGAAAGGCTCACCAACACCTTTTGGATAAGCAATAAACAAAGGTAGAACCAAACACTTATTTCACAGTGGAAAGCAGGAAAAAAAGAAAAAAGGCTTTTTTACATGTGATTTAGATTGTATTTATACAGCACAACACTTAACAGCTGCACAGCTCTTCATCAGAAGTATAACTACAACACAAGTTACCATTAATCACAAGATGGATGATTTTCAACTACAAGGATGGGTCTAATAACACTTTATAGTAAAAAAGTGTGCAAGCATTATCAAAACACAGTCTGTAGGATACTGGTTTTGACAAGATGAGTATCTGCTTCCTAGCTTATGCTTGGGGCTGTCACATTACACAATTTCATGAATAATTTTGAATGCTGATTTGCTTACAGGGCAATTATTTTTCTGGGTATAAGATTATTAAGAAGGTTCCTGACATCTAAATTGTGCAGGCAAAACATTTTGACTCTCTATTAACCTTTCCCTTCTTAGAAGGAAGGAAAAAAAATCCCACACACATCCTAGGAAGGTAAAAGCAGTACACAGTCAGCTTCACTGCAGAAAAACAGACAATATAGGACAATGATGAGCAAATACAAAAAAAAAATGATGGGGTGAGAGGCAGGAGAAGCACACCTCTGGAAATTTTTGAGACATAGGTATTTTCTGAATAAAAGTGATATAATATTGACCTCCAGCCCCCAAATTCCTGTACACATCAGCTGTATGATCATTAAACTAAATAGCAAGTTATCCCTCTGTGCTATTAGAGGGGAATGCACTTTGTCCCAGCTCTACTTTCCACAGAAGCACATACTACTGCTACAAATCATTCTGGATTTACTTCAACAAAAGCTGGGCATCCTAATGTGATTTCTGGTGGTTTTGTGACTTAGATAAGGCAGACACCATCAATTAACAAAGCATCAAGACTTTTTTACTTTATAAATTGACAAGGCTAGCAATAGCACTAGAAAGAAATTCAACTTATTTAAAAATAAGTACATGTTTACTTTTAGGATAACTAAAATATTATCAGTGAACAGTTTTTACAGTTCTCTTAGGAGGAGAACGTTTCAAAATGTTTAAACAAGTAACAGAAAAAGCAGCAAGAAAAAAGAACTCCAAGTTACAGGCTTAGAGTTACAAATATTTTCTGCTGAAAGCTGCAATGACTGCTGCATATTTCAGTGTTACATAGTCAAAATTGTGTCCTTGCACAATGAAAGCTTTGAAAAAGCTTTGAAGTGTACAGAAGTGGGAAAGAGTTACCCTTCTCATTACTGTAACGTGGTGCTCCTCGTCTCTGTGGATTAGCAGCACTGAGTATCTCCTCCTTCCGTCTTGCCTGTGTTATGTGTATGGCTTCCACGTGGTGCTCTAACGCCATGGATATGTTCCTGTGCACAGGGCTGCCACGGAGCGTTGCCATTTTTCCTATTAATGTGAGCACCTGCCAGATACATTGAAAACACCAGAGTTACTAAGTATTTGTAAATCTTCATTAAGGAAACACAAAGCCAAAGAAACAGGAGTAAAGATCAGTTGGTGTTTCAGGAAAGCTTACCCTGGCTTGTTCTCGGAACTGGTCAACGATCAAACGGTCCACTCGTGAGGGGTGAGCAGGGAGACTAGACACAGGAATGTTATTGGAGCTGGATGTGCACTTCCCAGGAAAGCTTCTTGCAAGGTCAGCCTCAGTCTGAAGAGGAAATAGACAATGACAACCTTTGAAATTACTACAATCATAGAATCATAGAATGATTAGAGTTGGAAGGGACTCCCAGAGGTCATCTAGTCCAACCCCCTGCAAGAAGCAGGGACACCCCCAACTAGATCAGNTTTATCATCTTTGTGGCCTCCTCTGGGCCCTCACCAACTGCTCCATGTCCTTCTTATGTTGGGGGTTCCAGAAGTGGACACAGTGCTCCAGGTGAGGTCTCACGAGGGCAGAGTAGAGGGGGAGATTATGACCCATAATTTTTATGTTATTTAGAATTGTCAAGTACATCAGAAGTGAGATTCTGAACTTTATTTCTGAATGAAAAAAAAATATTCTCAAATATCTGTCCACACATGCAAACTGACACTATAAAAATACTTCTTAATTCCATTCTACCTCTGCACACAATGCAACGTTCATAACCAAATCATACAACTTCCTTTTAACCAGTCTTAGACATGGACTTAAGGAAAAATAATTTTCTTTTTTGTACAATAACTCAATTTGTGTGATTTTTTTATTTTAAACTGTGCACCTCACACTATCTCTCAAATGTTTATTTTTTCAGTCCTAGTATGTGACAAGTGACCACACCACCATAAATTGTATCTGATATGCATCAGGATGAAGCCTGATTTAACAAACTGGTATCAAATGTGGAAGACTTGTCAGTCAGACTGCCACAGTCCCCATGAGAAAGGGACTCACCAAACCACTATACAACAGAGGCAGTGACTAAACATCACTAAACCTATTTTTGGATAGGAACTTCTTTCACTTGGAGTAAAAAAAGACACAGCTAGCAGCTGATTCTATCTAGTCCCTTCTTCAGTGTTCAGTGGATTTGGAGAGAAAGACTAGTTACTCTGCTGCAGTTCAAGGCAGTGTTAAGTCCTTGGATTAAAAGAGTTGACTAACTCAACTCACATTCACCTCAGAAGCCTAAAAACATTCATGAGAAAAAGGATGGATGGATAAAGAGTTGTGAATTCAAATAATTACACCAGATAATTAGGAATTACAATACAAAATTTGTAGTTCTAATCTATGTGTATATTTAATATTGCAAGTGACTAAACAGACAACTCTTAGATCTTTTTAAAAAGAGAGATCCCTGGAAGCGGGATTTCTAAAAGGAAACAGGTGATCTCCTTTGAGCTCCAAACCAGCTGCACTGAACAGGTTTCTGAGAGCTGAAAGGGCTGAGTGACTACAGAATCACAGAATATTAGGAACTGGAAGAGACCTTGAAAGATCATGAAGTCCAACCCCCTGCCCAAGCAGGATCATCTAGACTAGATCACACAGGAACATGTCCAGATTGGTCTTGAATGTCTCCAGAG
>VXBZ01009577.1:0-13723 GCA_013399135.1 Heliornis fulica | reverse complement strand
TCTCTTCAGCTTGGAGAAGAGGAGACTGAGGGGTGATATCATTAATGTCTATAAATATGTAAAGGGTGAGTGTCAGCAGGATGGAGTCAGGCTCTTCTCAGGGATGGCCAGTGACAGGACAAGGGGCAATGGGTCCAAGCTGGAGCAGAGGAAGTTCCATGTGATTGTAAGGAAAACTTTTTTCCCTGTGAGAGTGCCAGAGCCCTGGGACAGGCTTCCCAGAGAGGTTGTGGAGTCTCCTTCTCTGGAGACATTCAAGACCAATCTGGACACATTCCTTTGTCGTTTAATCTAGGTGATCCTGTCTCAGGATATAGACTCTCTATCTTAATCTATTATACAGCAAAGAAGATTAAGTTTCTAGTCATCCCATAAATTCTTCCTAAAAAGACAGAGAATACTATTTGTTCTACTCCATAAATATTTCAGTGTACCAGAACACCATCATCAAATTATATGAGAATGCTCATACCGTTTCCTCGTGCAGCCTTGAAGAGAGGTTTCTGAGCTACCATCCTCTCCACACGCTGACCAGTCACTGTGTGGACAGGAAGATTCCAGAGTAGGTGGTGTATTAGTAATTGCTCCTAATAATGGGGAAAATAATTGAGTGTCCATTTTTACTTCTTGCTATTTACCTGTGTTGAGAAGAGAAGGAAACATTTGTAACATTGTATGTTTACATAAATGCAGTAAAGGTAATAAAACAAACCCTTTTTTCTCTTGAGCTAAATAATATTTTCAGGAAAAATAAATGTAACTATGACAAAAGGATACAGTCAAGAACTTGTTCTCTGCCTGCTTTAAAGTAGTCCTAATCTGCAATTTGTTTTATCTTCTAAAATAAGCAAACTATAAAAATTAATTACTATACAACAACACAATTCTCTACAGATTTCACACTGTAGGTGTCTGCATGTCAAAAGCATGAGCTCAGAATCTTAGAGCCTCTGATTGGAAATGTACGTGTCACAGCCATACATATCCCTTCTGAGAAAAAAAACCAAACAAACCCAAAAACAACCAGAAGAGCCATTATCTCTGCCACATCCCCAAAAACAGAGTATTACAATGAAGAACCCACAGTATACAGGGAGGGACACTTGTAAACTCCACTGACTAAAATGTGAATAAAACCAGTAATCTCTCTTCAAGGACAGGTCCTGAAAAAAACCTACTAAATGACTGAATTACCATTCAAAGACTAACAGATCTAAGTCAAATGAGGAACTGTACCTCACAAGATAACTGTTAGGAATTGCCATGACACAACCTGTGAGTGACAAAGGTTTAAGCAGAGTATTAGGAACCTACTTTGAGTTAGAAGGGACCTGTGGGATCATATAGCCTAATTCCCTGCTTGGAGTAGAACCAGTTGGAGTTCCAAGATCTACCACTTCCTCTCTGGGCAAATTCTTCTGTCTCAGCTGCAGCTCTGGTTTAAAAAAATAAACAAAAAACCCCAAGTATTGAAAATAGTCTGGACCACTCTATATCTGAGAAAAATGCAGCTCTTCTCAGGCTGATCATACAATGACAGAATGTGCTAGGTTGGAAGGGTCCTGTAAAGGTCATCTGGTCCACCACCCCTGCAGATCAAACCCAGCTCTCAACCTCTCTTCAGACATCCCATTCTCAGAAGCCTCTGTAGGACTCATTCCAGCACCCTTCTTGTATTCAGGAGCCCCAAACTGGACACCAGTACCCAGCTGGGGTCATAGAAGGGCAGAACAGCATTGATCATAGCAGTGCTCACCTCACTGGCCATCCTTTTTCTAGGACAGCCAGGCATAGTGGTGGCCTTCTCTGCTGCAAGGTCACACTACTGATTAACTTGACCCTCAATCTTTGTTGGGGATCCAACATCAAGGCCATAGATGCAGACTTGGAACTGACTGTACTATCCAGCATCCTGCTTTACACCTTTCTGAGGAAACCAGTAACAAAACTGTCCTAAGGATAGTATTTAGCAGCATCTGTTCCCACACAAATCTAGAAGCATTTCTTAGTGAACTAAAGTTATTATAAGCACAGAAGAGAACACTGCTACATGAATTAAAAAGAATCTATTGAGGGGATTTCCTGCTTCAAGACTTATTTCACTGAAGATACTGCCTTTCAGTTTCTCCAAGTAAATCATTGCATCCTCCTGAAAAAAGAAAAATCTGAATTTTTTTTTTGTGTTCTGGCAAAAAAATCCCCAAACATACCCAAAAAAAAGAACAGTCAGTAGGTCAACTCAAAAAATAAAAACAATTGTGGGGAGAGGGTGGGTAAAGGAATTGCTTCCTTACAAAAATTAATATATTTCATCTTCCACCCCCAAAGAGTGCATTAAGTTGGCAACACACTGCCTAATAACAGACAGGCAGCAATACCTGGGAGAATGGAGTGAAACTGCAAGTTAAATTACTACTTTCCAATACATTTACACATAAATAGAGATCACTTCTGAGGCCATCAGACAGCCCAGAGGTTGTCTGACAATCCTCACCTTCACTTGAATGTGTTTGTCAAGTTTTTAACAACAGCAACAGGTTAAAGAAAGGTGGCAGGTGTCCTGTGGACACAACCTGGCAGCAGAAGAGCTCTGAAAACTGCTGGAAGGTGTAGTTAGGTTGAAATTAAGACCCTAAGATGTAGAATCTATGCTAATCTCTGGATAGCTGGCTGTTAAATATGGACAGCAAGACTATTTCTAGGACCATGAGGATGAAATAACCTTGTGTTGCACTGTAAATACAGCTGAATTAGGTACAAAATACCAGATTCTAATTTTGTAGCCAGCTCAAAAAAATAGGTTTTTCATCAGGATGATCAAGCCTTGGATCAAGCAAATTAAATCATTTGCCAAATCCTTTTTTGCAGAAAGTTCTCAACTATATACTAAATAAATTCCTAAAAGGGCTAGAAAACACCCACACAACAAATTCCCATGTTATTGCTTCTGAGATAAAAATTACATTGTCACCACAAACCATATTTATAGGGCAATAACTGCCAACTCTGAGACTGGTGCTTGCTACTGGAGAAATTCCTCTAAAGCTCTGAAGAAACAGAGAGAAAACAAGGTTTAAGGCAGATTTACACTGTCTGCACACAGCATTATGCATTCAGTCTGTCTAGAACCCCTCTGGTAGTTTTTATAGCTTGAGCTTTTGAAAAGTTATTTATATCTAAACAAACAAAGAGCTATATTGATGGTTTCACACTCTCATTCCTTTTTTCACAGGGAAAACTGATTTTTCTCCCCTCTCTTTTCTCAAAAAGAGAAAAGTAAAATCTTGCTCCCTACAAATCTTCAGCTGGAATTTTGTTTACTGAAAACTGTCACAGACTCATAGGATTTCCCTTCTCTGGTCTTGTCTAAGAGGATAGTAAAGAAATATTACCTTGCCAAGTGTGCTTCTACCAGGAGCAGGACAAAGCATCCCTTTAGTGAAATTTTTGTATTAAGAATGTTTAGACTGAGGGCTTAACAGTCACTATAACCCTGCATTGCACATCCAAAGAAATCCCTATTTAGTCACAGAATTAGAGGTACCCTGCAGAGAGAGGCCAGGCACGTAGCTGTAACATTCCATACAAGCACGTTGCTAGTCTCTATACCAGTAAATAAAGAGACTCGAGAACAACTTCCAGCCCCAGAGACAACATGACACAGCAGTTTCAGGCTGTCCAGAGAGATGGAGTCACTATCCACAGAGGTGTTTAAACAACATCTAAGGGAAAATGGGGTAGCAGACATAGTGGTGTTGGGCTCATGGTTGAACTCAATGACCTTAGAGGTGTTTTCAAACTTTAACTTGTGTGATACAGGTAAACTCTTACACTGCAAAAAAGTGCAAGATATCCACATTATCTGCTATAAATTACTGCTGAACCACACACAAACATCATTTAGGAAAATGGTAGCTGATGAAGGCCAGAATTTTAGGAACAATTTAACAGTATCAACAACCAAATGCCAGTGTCCCCACCCTGGCCTGGCCCTGTTTAGTCTACTACAAAGCAACATAGATAAATTCTGCTGCTTGGCTACAGTATAAAATACTTTTGCACAGATTAAAAATAGGATCTGTATCCAATGGATTTATCTTTTATTTTCAGAGCCATTAGTCACCACTAATGAGAACTGAGCAGGACAGTATGACTGGAGATCAGTAGAGGAGGTACTTCACATCCCTAGATACAGCCTCATCCCTCAGCACTTCAAAACATCAGTCTGTCATTCTACCCAGTTAAACAAAACTTCCAAGTAACTGAGAAATTCTCATCTATTCTTTACTAAAAAGTTACAGTTAGGAAGGAAATAAAAAATTGTTGCATCCTATATCTTGGCTTAGTTTCAAAATTCTTCACTGAATTTCAAATAGTCATAACCTCCATAATTAGCTTTGCAAAGGGCTGCTGGCAAAGGCATGGAGGTGTTTCATTCAGAATTCCAACATTATCAATAAATTAAATGCTGTCTCCAAAAACAAAGGAGACAGCATTTTTTTCTCAAAAAAAAAAGCCTCAGAGTAATCAAATTACAACTTTTAGAGTCTTCAGCAGGGCTTTTACTTCATTTTTTTCACCTACAAATCACAGTTAATGCACACAGATGGCTTTTAACCTCTATTAAGAAGCTCATCACAACTAAGGAGTAAGGAAATTGAAGCATTAACCAAAACATTCACTATTTATAAAAGTCTCATGCAGTTCTTTGCATTTAGAAGCTTTTCCCAAGTTTTGCTTACTTGAGGAGAAATGAGTAGAAATTCATCAGTATAATGGAAGTAACGTTTAAACTATAAATATATATGAAATGCTAATTAGCATCAAAGTTATTAGGCACTGACATTGTTGTGGTACCTGTGATATGAGTCCTGTGCTCCACTATGCACTGACTCACTTTATGCCACCTGGGTCCTGTTTCTGCTTGACCCAGGCTGCTTGCTAAAGACCTGCTGCCCCAGCAGCAAGGGCAAGAACAGAATTACACAGAATCACTAGGTTGGAAAAGACCTTTAAAATCATTGAGTTGAACTGCACCTGTCCTCTCCTAAACCATCTACCTGGTTTTTAAATGCATCCAGGGATGGTGACAACCACCTCCCTGTGCAGCCTGTTCCTTGGGGGCTGTCACTCCCCTTGGTGCTATCCCTCCCAGTCAAGGGAGGTGCTACCCCTCCCAGTCAAGGGAGGTGCTACCCCTCCCAGTCAAGGGAGGTGCTATTCACCAGTCAAGTGCCAAGGTAGCAGAGCTGCCAAGCACAGAGAGGCAGATGAGATCTACAGATCTTAGTAGAGGACTTGACAATCACCAGATTTTATTGGGAACTGAGGATCCCAATACATGGGAAGAGAGGCATGGCATAGATCTCAGAACAGCTCTGGCTGGAAAGGAACCTTTGTAGCTGAGGCCTCTGCTCAAAACAGGATGCTCAGGACATTGTGAAGTCAGATCCTGAGAACTGCCAAGGATGAGCAGGACAGACAACACGTAGAAGTGCCAGTGTGGCTCCACTGTACCTTCAGACACAGGAGACAGACTTCCAGAGAGACATTTCTGCCTCATCACCGCTGCCTGAGGTGGGAAGATAAGAAACACATTATCTATGAAGCCCTCTATCTTCTGGAAGCCTTCTATCCAAAGACAGAGTAGCACTGTGAATACAGAAGAAGACTCAAATATAATTTCTCCTTACTGGAAATGTTTTGTGTGTTGTCCAGAGAAGTACTGGAAGCTGTTCAAAACTAACTGTCTATTGTGAGATGTAGTAACAGCTGACAGAGCAGTGAAGGCCCCTTAAGCAGAACAGAAGAAGTTTTAGGGATTTTCAGAGACACCATTATGCCAATTGTATGATTTTTTTGCAATCACAGAACAGAATCATAAATTGTTTGGTGGGAAGTCTTTTAAGGTCATCAGGTCCAACCATCAACCTAGCACTGCCAAGTCCACCACTCAGACATGTCCCTAGGCACCACTTCTACACTTATTAAATGCCTCCAGGGATGGCACTTCCCTGGGCAACCTGTTCCAGTGCTTGACAACTATCTCAGTGAAGAAATGTTTCCTAATAACCAATCTAAGCCTCCCCAGCACAATGTGAGGCCATTTCCTCTTGTCCTATCACATGTCACTTGGGTGATACTCTCTTCTCCCACCTGGCTACAACTGCCTTTCGGGTAGTTGTAAATCCTCTCAGCCTTGTTTTAGACTAAATAACACTCTCAGCCTGAGAGTGTTATATTCTCACTTGAGAATAACACTCACTTAGGCTTGAGAACTAAATAGTTCTCTCACCCTGATAGGATTTGTTCTCTAGACCCTTCATGAGCTTCACTGACCTTCTCTGGACATGATATCAACCAGCACCCACAAGTCTTTTTAGGCTGAGCAGCTTTCCATCCACTCTTCCCCAAGCCTGTAGTGATGCCTGGGGTTGTTGTGACTCAAGTGAAGGACCCAGCACTGAACCTTGTTGAACCTGCCATGATCAGCCAGTTTCTCCATGAGAATTCTGTGGTAAATGGTGTCAAAGGCATTACTAGAAAAGAGTGTAGGTAGACAACATGGACATCCTTTCCCTCATTATGATATACATAACATAATGTTATGTATATCTGGGCAGCTTGCTGAATTATTGCATTAGAAAACAGACTGAAAACAAACAGAGCTTCTCTCTCACCCTCTTCAGACAGGAGAACAGTCTACAGCTTCTATCTGACTAAATATTCTCTGAAAGGATATATTACAAGCTAAAAAAAATAAGAGATGAATATTTGCTTCATTATATAATTAGAAGAAATTACTTTTATTGACGTAGACAAATTTCTGTCTGACAAAGTTCTTGATTTAAAAAAAAAGATTTGAGCTATATTAGGAAAAAGTCTTTTTATAGTCAGTTATCCTAAAACTGCAGGATCTCACTGCTACACAGCACTGCTTGCAGATGCTTTTTACAAACATCTATCATCTCTTACTTGCAGTGACAGTAAGTGACAGCACCGCATAGTATTATTACTTCTGTATTGAGTATTCTCTGATTTCTTGGCAGGATAAGTATTTCCTATTTATTTCTTCTTTTCTTTGGCAAGGTAAAGCAAACACATGAAAGCATAGTTTTGGTTTTTCACTTAAGGCTACTAATAACTCCAACCTACAGCCATCTGAACCTATAGCACACAAGAGAGTTAACCCATTCAGCATGCACTGCTAGTAACTCCAAAATTTACAATCAGGAACAAAACCATAAAAATACTGGAAACCACCTTCTAAATCCCAGTTTTCTATCACCCAAAAGGCTCGTTGCAGCAGCAAAACAAATTGGGTTTTTTTCAGCAAGGATTTACAGAACTTTTTCTGAGAAAAACAAAGTAAGTCTGTCAGATCTCACAAATAGTTGGGTTAAAAATCATATATAAAAGCAAAACTTAAGGCAGTGTTGGAGAAATTAATTTCTGAGATGCTTGTTCAGTATAGGGGTTCTACAGCCCTATTACCATCAAGAACACCCATGGGCTACTAGGCCATTTATCTTAAACACTAACATTGAAATACACTTGTTTCATATAGTCAAAGATTTATTATTCTTTTTTGCCCATGGTAGATTCCAACACAGTTGCTCTTCAGAAAACTGTGTTAAGTCTCATAAATGCCCTTGACAAGAGGTGCTGAAAACCAGGCTGAAGGAGGAACTGCTGACTGCCATTAGCAGAGGATCAGTCTGTCATACTGATGCAAAATAACAATGAAAGTTGCACTGCCTAATGTAGTATTCCCTAAATGTATTCGGGGCTTTTTTGTTATGCACTGTGTTTAGTTTGAAAAAAAAAAATAAAACATCATGCAAGTATTTATTTTGGTTTACCTAAGAAAATTCACTTTTTGGACTCACCTGTGACTTGTAAAGACCAGGGGTGGCACTTTGACCATGTCCTTGCTATCAGTATACAAGTTCTCTTCTCTGAAGTATGCAGCATTGCTGTGCAAGCAGCAGCTTATATTCTTAAGGACAGAATTAGCCTATTTAAAAGAAAATAAAAATTAAAAAACCCAGTAGCTATCAGGTCTGTCAAAGTTGACCTTATTAGGCATGAAGCTACCTTTTAGCTACTCCTCACTGCTCCTCCCACCACCTTTCCACATCACACCACCCTCCACCCAGCTCCTCCAATGCCACTTACACCTTACACATTTGCAGAACAGTGACATTGTTGCTCTATTGCTGTGAGAACCCACATGACAGAACAGCTCATTAGACAGGAAAGCTGCTGGCCACAGGTCACACAGAGTCCCAGAAGAGGTAAACCAGCTGTGCCATGCTGCACCTGGGATCATACAGAGGCATATTGCCTAGTGAATCTCCTCTATT
Organism: Heliornis fulica; assembly: GCA_013399135.1. NCBI lineage: Eukaryota > Metazoa > Chordata > Aves > Gruiformes > Heliornithidae > Heliornis > Heliornis fulica. The sequence continues at coordinate 5,357 of VXBZ01009577.1, read as the reverse complement.
CAGCTTCATCCTGTCACACAGATACCCCACACAGTCCTCATCTACCATGCCAGTACTCAAGCTGCCCCCATGACCCTGTTCAACGCCACACATCTGCCACAGAACTCAACATGCCAGGTGAACAATCCTCACCTGCCTGGAACTGCACCCACTGAAGGGCTCCACTCTATCTTCAGCCCTACAGCTCCTGCCACAAAAGCAGGCAGGATAAAAGCGTGTTCCCCAGAGCACTCAAAGAATAAAGTTACAATTCTTTCCTATGCCCTCTGCACACCATTTATACCTATTACAGTATAACCTCCTGCAATCCCCCTGCTGAAATTATCAAATTGGCACTGCCTACTGACATGCCTGCAGCTTGCACATGTGCCATTTCTCCAACTTCAGCATTACAGGACACAGCAACAGTCTGTGTATTCCAGGAATGGGAGGCTTCACTGACAGTGTTAACTGGTGGAAGCAATGAACTGAGGCAAAGTTGCTGTTACAATTAAGATAAATCAAGTTAAAATATGCAAGTCATTATGACACATTCATAGAACTTAAAAGCACCTGTTCTAATGTAGTAAGATGACATCAGACTATACCTCTATCCAACTGTGGCTAATGTCTCTCTAGATACCTTGATGCTTCTAGAAAGCACTGAACTTGCTGCTCTTGTGCAATGGTCTCTGGAGCATGTACAATACAACAGCTGTATTTCAAGATAAGAGCTGCAGCAATACAACACTACAGGCAGCTCTGCAGCCCACAGATGGGAAAATCAGGCTCCTTGAATTTAAGCTAAGACAGTGGGTTCCACAATGGAATGACTCGAGTGCACACAACTGCTCCCAGAGGCTATTTTTATTACAGTTTCCTTTCAGAGGGGTTAAGTAGTAATATCTTTGCACCACCCATGATGATTTGTTCAGTAAACGTGTCTAAGCTCTAACCTTTACTGATTTTTTAACAGGCATCCTTCCATCAAAGCAGACTTAATGATACACATTAATGATTTGGCTAATCACCACCTCTGCAACACAATGTAACTATTCACAACTTTAAAAGTGGTTTTCACAAAGCACTGTTTGACATGTGAAATCCCAAATAACACCTGTTTATATCTCAAAATAAGAACTGCTTCAAATCACAGGAAACTTCCAAAGCATTGTGCACACTTCTAGGCTTTACAACCAAATTAAAATAATAAATGTTCCACATCCCATCAACTGTTTTGGTGAAGTATTTCTTCCTGACATCTAATCTGAATCTGCTTGGGCACAGTTTAAAGTCATAATAACAACCTAATAGCAACCAGCTAGGAGCCTGCTGTATCGTGGCTGGATAAGCAGGCCACACTGGATGCTTCAAGTCATTGAAAGCCTTTCTGCATGAGGATACTAACCTGGATCTCTCCTATGTGAGGCATTTAAAGAAGTTCATTATTGCAGAGACATCCATCCACCTGTCACCCACTTTCACCAATTTGATGGAGAGTTCAAAGCTTACCAGAGGAATGACAGACTCCTCAACAACATAACCATTCCATATCCCCAAAAAAGCCATCCCACTGGTGTTTAAGACTGCAATACTTGTCTTCCTATCAACACTTCAAGTTAATGTAGAAACCTGAAATAAGCCTTGCATACAGCAAGCCCCCTCAGCACATGTACAGCCACACTACTGATTTCGGTGCCTTCCAACCCTATATTCTGTCCCTTGGTGAAGACAGGGACAGTGTTTTCCCTGTCAACATACATATGTACACACACACACTTTTAACAGTCATCTTGCACTGATCAAACAGAAGTCATTGATATGAAATTCAGCTTTGACTCATTCCTTTGCTAATCCAAATTCCTGCTTTTCACAGCAATACAGTTGTATCTTCACTTCAAGAGAGATGCTGCACATACATCTACATGCACTGATGCCATCATGGAAGAGTAGTTAAGTCACAGGCTCTGCAGTTCTGTATGCTATGAAACATATAATCCTGCAGAAAAATATTTTTTTTAAATATTATTTGATTATTATCTTAATATTTAAGGAGATCATGAGGCTCTTCCATCTACACTACCTGCGGCTTTCTTTATAGGTTCCAGAATCAGGTTACATGAGAAAACTGCTGCCAAGTCTAAAGAGCCACACTTCTCTAACACACTTGTTTTGAACTTCATTTCTATTTAAGGTCTATCTGCTTTACAAAGCTACACGGCAGAAAGCTTTAGGGGAAGAGAGTCAGACTTGCCCCTTAATTCTGCTTCTATGGAGCATTATCCCTGAAACAGTACACCAGTACCTCCAAGAGCTTCCTCATCTAAAAAACTCTCTGAACACAAAGTATTTCTGTAACATTTATATTAAAACTTAGTGTCAATGCCCAGAAATTAAGCATAAACACTTGAGAATCCATATGACATAGATTTATTCACTGATAACTGTGGCTACATATGTGCCATTATCATAACTTCTGCCTTCCTAAAGTCAGTAATTACAGAAATTCAAATTTGTAAACTCCCCACTTACTTCAATTCTTGCTTTAACTCAGGGAAAAAAAAAACCAAAACAGGAATAATCTGCCAGCAGATAGCTTAAAAACAAAGTCCTGACCTACAATTCTTTTAAACTATTAAGAAGCTGCTGATTTTGTTCTTAATTATAGATTTTTTGTAGATCTAGAAACTCAAGTGCAGTCCAAAGCCACAAGTATTTTGAGCACTGGACTCCTATTTCCAAGTATTTTTGCATGCAAAAAATGACTGAAGCCTCCTCCCCTTAGCATGGAGTTTCACAGAATGTTTTTAGCTTATAAAAGCTGTTAAAACCCTAATCCCCAATTTAAAAAGTAAAAGCACCCTTCATGAAATATTGACATGAAGTCAACAGTTTTAAAGACAGCAAACACAATTCACCTGCAACACATCACTAACCAAAAGTTCAAGTGTGGGACTGGTAAAGGAAAGTTTTACACAGCTGGTGAAAGATGGCTACTTTAATCCATCACTAAGCTGCCTACAATGCTCAAAATATCCAGTCAGCAAATACACATTTTAGTATTTGAATAACATAGCTCAAGAGCACTGCAGGCTCCACTGAAATATAAAGGAGCTTAACACCAGTTACCTCTACATATTCACCTTGCTTGTGATTCTTAGCATGTGCCATTATCTCCTGGTAGACCCTGGCACCACAATGGACTATTAAACAAACAAGTAGAGGGTTTTTAACTGAACTTCCACTCACTTCAGTCAACTAATCTGAAGGCAGGTTAAATTCAGTATTTGTTGATTACATCCCTTGAAATACATTACTGTAAAAACAGATTATCTGTATTGACACATTCAGTACAAGCTTTGTGTTTAGGAATATAAAACATCAACTAAAGTTACTAAATATTTTTCCTGATTTGACAGAAGGACAATCTAGCACAACTTAAATTCCACTAAATCAAAATGTCTTCCCAAATAGATTTTATTTTTTAAAACATTAAAATACTGAAATTGCCAATTACTGAATGCACAAAAACTTTTAAGGTACAAACTGTCACAGACAATCAAATAAAATTCTTTAAGNAATCAAATAAAATTCTTTAAGATCAGCTCTGTATACCTTATATACTGTTATATAGAGACTTCTACCACAATTTCATTAGACTACCAAGACCAAAGCTACTTCTCCCACTTGACCAGCTCCTCACTTTGTGAAATTTAAGTACTAAGCAGATGTCTTTGAGACTGCAGACTTGAGCAGACACTGCTACAATGCCATATGACAGTTATAAACTGTTTCTAAAGAGACAAGAAAGGGGATTCCCTGCTTGAGAAGATGTTATGTTTCTAAGATAATGACAGCAAGTATCCCCCAGTTTCCCATCCACTTCATAAATCTCTCATCATCCCTATCAGAGGCTCTGGTAGTCGACAGAGAGACATTTATGTTTGGAAAATTTACATTTTTGTCAGTCACTGTATGCAACCACTTGAAATGCTGGGCACTGTCAGGCAAATAAGTCATCACACTTACTTTAACACAGCACCACAGCAATCTAAGCACATATTACACTGCAGAACTCATTTTGCTGGTTTTACAGCTTCCCAAAGTATCAGCACTACACCAGACACCTAGCATCCCTCCTGAACAGCAAAACCCACCCAAACCTCACCCCACTGTGAGAACTGGCTTCCACCGACACAAACCTGCAGAGATGTCAGCACGGGCCATTCCCTGCCTGCATTCCTCCCACGGACACGGGCCACTGGGGAAGGAAAGGAAGCACAGACACTCAGACCTGCCCGTTGTACACACCAGAGCACTGCAGAGCTGGTCCCTGTGCTTTCAAGTCCGGTGGCATAGCCCACAGGGTGCACAGCTGCCACCACACCTCGTCTACCTGCCCTAACACCGCTGCCGTGGGACACACACTACACACCTCAGTTACTATACACACTCAGGAACTGTTGCCAGGCTATGGATAGCGTCTCTCCTCAGCCCCTGGAAGCTGCAGGACAAAAACAGCAGAGAGAAACACGCGGATTTGGGGCTATGGGAGAGGAAAGGGCCCCTCGAGACAAAGTAGCAGCACTGATATTAAACGATTACTCCACACAGCTATTCCCAGACTGAGTCTCTAAGCTGCACCAACACTATGAGAGACAGTACAAACTGCTTGCTCTTAAATGTCACCTCATGTTTTCTTCAGACACACACCCTTTAAACACCTCTGCAGCAACTGAACTCCTTCCCTAGTAAGCAAAGGTTTCACACTGCCAAAGGCCCTGCTACAGAAGTGAAAGAAACACCAAGCTTACATGTTTGGTCTTCTTGCTTTACAACCAGTCTCAGCCATGGAATGTCTGATGTCACTGGAGTACCAGTATGTGGAAGTACTATGGGAATTGTAGTCTTTACACCACTGTGCAACAGCTACAAGGTACAGGATCCAGGACTGTAACTGTCAGCCTTAGGAGCCGTCTCCTTCACACAGGAGCTTTCAAGGACTGCCTGAAATACACAGCTGAAGCACTTTATTTAGCCAAAACAGGCTTCTCAGAGGAGAAACACATGTGAGGTTTGGAAAGGCACCTTCTCCCACTTCCCACACAAGAAGTAATTTCAAGTAATTACTCTCAGGTGACCACAAACTTCTAAAACCATTTAAGTTTTAATCAGGAAGCATAACCAAACGAGAACATTTTAATCACTATAATATACATATAAGATACAATGTATGCAACAACATCACATTTAACAGTACAAGAGCTCTTAGGACAAGTTAAATTTTTCTTGTACCTCTGGAGTTTTGGTATCTCTCCATGAAAAAATAATTCACTGGAATTATTTAAAATTTTTGGTCAGTAATGACAATGGACCTG
>VXBZ01009575.1:0-36788 GCA_013399135.1 Heliornis fulica | reverse complement strand
ACAGGGCCACCAAGATGATGAGGGAGTGGAACATCTTCCTTATGAGGAAGATGAACCAGCTCCCTCAGCCTGGAGGCTGAGGGAGCTGGTTCTCTTCAGCTTAGAGCAGGCTTAGGGGTGACCTCATTATTGTTTATAAATATGTAAAGGGTGAGTGTCGGGAGGATGGATCCAGGCTATTCTAAGTGATGGACAGTGATAGGACAAGGGGCAATGGATCCAAGCTGGAGTATAGGAAGTTCCATGTGAACATAAGGAAAAACTTTGTCACTGTGATGATGACAGATCGCTCGAACAAGCTGCCCAGAGAGGTTGTGGAGTCTCCTCAAGACCAATTCAAGACCAATCTAGACACGTTCCTGTGTGGTTTAATCTAAGTGATCCTGCTTGGGCAGGGGTGTTGGACTAGATGATCTTTTGAGGTCCATTCCAATCCCAACAGTTCTGTGATCCTGTGATTCTTACCCCAGGTTATAGAGCTGTGCCCTGTTGGAGCCAGTTTGAAAAGACAAATAAGACACTAGGAAAGGATGTGGGGGAAGAAATTGCTCTCAGGCCTTCTATTAGAAACCAGTCCAGTGAACTTATTTATTTTTGAAAGCCTTTCTCATTCCTTTCTTACGATTTTTAATATGGAACTATTAAAGAAAAAAATTAAGTTTAAATTTTTTAAGGACTAAATCTGTCTTCTACATGCTAGTGTCATTCTGTTAGGTACACTCAGTACAGAAGTGTCTGTAATTTGACCAGAACTGTTGAATGTTTTCTCCAGGATGGTGGGTCTCTTATGGAAGGAACATGACTATCTAGTTATATGATTCAGAAGTAGCTTTTTAGTTCCTTCCCAAAAGACAAGGGCAGGTTCACAGTGCAGTTGTGCCTGTAATCACAGCAATTGGCTCCAGCCTGTGATGGTTTACACATCACACAGCAAGTGGCACAGGATCAGTAAGATCAAGCAGACAAATAATAAAGAGTGCATAAGTGGGAATGCAGCCCAGAATCACAAAACAGATGATAAGAACACATCACAATCAAGGTAAATCGGACATAAGCAGGAGGAACCTCCACGTATTCAAGCGCAAATAGGATAAATTCACGTTGCCGCTGCACAGACAGTGCACTTTTCTGTGGCTATCACAGAATCACAGAATGTTAGGAGCTGGAAGAGACCTCGACAGATCATCCAGTCCTGCATGCCAGTCAGTTCCTCGGTGTTTTATTCTCACTGCTGTAGGTGCATCAATGAGAATCAGGTGATTTGGAATGAGCAGACATCGGTTTATGCAGTAGTCTTCATTCTGGTACGGTGTGGACAGCCCACTGTTCCAAAGGACACTGGGGTCCTTGTGCCATCAACGTGTCAATCACATCAGGTTGGAGCTGTATCTCCCAGAGGTGTGAAAACTGTTGTAGCTGGCAATGTCAGGGACTGCAGCTGAAAATGCAAAAACTGAAAGGCAGCGGGACTTTTTCCTGCTTAGCCCTAGTAAAATTACTGAACAGAAAACAGTGACTGCTTGTATTACTCAGTGGGAGTAAATGGAAGGAGAAGGAGGAAAAATTGTCCTGGATGATTCTTTCTGATGGCCACGGAAAGAATTACGCTATGTGGGATTTTTCTAGGCACATCCTCTTTTGCTCCTTCAGATTTTGCTCAGGAAGATTTAAGGTCTTCATCAATTTGTCCACAATTGCTCCATGCCTGGTGGCCCTAACAAGTCAATCAGATTGTGTGCAGGCTAATAATGCTTGAGGTTCCCAAATGCCTAAACAAGTCAGAGCTGCATGTCTGTTCTATACTGTGACCGCTTACAATGAACACAAAAGTCTGGCAGCCACCTCTGAGGTTACTGCAACAGACCCTGAAAACTTTGGTTTTGCTTCACCGTTTGTCTCCCAGTGCACACTCTCAGTGTTTGTCTGAAGGACAGCCATGCATGGGCTCTGCACAACACACAGGCATTTGGTGCAAGAGCTTTATTTGAAGAGTTTTTTATCTCCTGCCTCTCTGCTCTGCTCTGGTGAGACCCCATCTGGAGTACTGTGTCCAGCTCTGGAGCTCTTCAGCATAAGGACCTAGCAACCTGATCTAATTAGTGGTGTCCCTGCTCACTGCAGGGGGGTTGGACTAGATGACCTCTAGGGGTCACTTCCAACCCAAAACATTCTATGATTCTATGATTCTATGATTCTATGATTCTATGATTCTATGATTCTATGATTCTATGATTCTATGATTCTATGATTCTATGATTCTATGATTCTATGATTCTATGATTCTATGACCTGTTGGAGCCTGTCCAGAGGAGGCCACAAAAATTATCAGAGAGTTGGAGCATCTCACTTATGAAGACAGGATGAGAGAGTTGGGGTTGCTCGGTGAGTGTTGGGAGATGAAAGTACTGGGTTATTGTTGGAGGAGCAAAGGTTCTGGAGGGACTTTATACAGGTGCCTATACAAAAACTGTGGAAGAACTCTTTGTAAGGGCATGGAGCAATAAATGAGGGGTAATGGGTTGAAACTAGAAAAGGGTAGATTTGGGTTGGAATTAAGAAAAAGCTCTTCATTATGTGGGTGGTAGATCACTGGCACAGGTTGCTCAGAGAAGTGGTGGAGGGCCAATCCCTGGAGATATTCAAGGTCAGGCTTGATGGGGCTCTGAGCAGCCCGATCTAGCAAAGATGTATGTTCCTGCTCACTGCAGGGGGTAGTGGACTAGATGGCATTTAAAGGTCCCTTCCAACCCAACTCATACTGTGATTCTATGATTCTATGAGCTGTATAAACCATTAAAACCACAGTTGGACTGTGTGTGGTAGGAAAAAAAGAGAGAAAATCAAAAGAGAAAACCTTATCACACTCTACAGCTATCTGAAAGGAGGTTGTAGTGAGGCAAGGGTTGATCTCTTCTCCCTAATAACTTGTGACAGAACAAGAAGGAACATGTTCAAGTTACACCAGGGGAGGTTCAGATTGGACATCAGAAAAAAAATCTTTCACTGAAAGTGTGGTCAGGCGTTGGAACCAGCTACCCATGAGGGTGGTGAAGTCACCATCCCTAGGGGTGTTCATGAAATGGGTAGATGTGGCACTTTGGGAGATGCCTTAAGGGCTATGGTGGTGTAGAGATAACAGTTGGACTTTTTCTTAAAGGTCTTTTCCAACTTTGATGGTTATATGGTTCTATGAAATTGCACTATTTGTAGACCTCACACTGTTTTTTTTTCTGTGTGGCATGAACAGTTTCATTCATGAAGGAATTCCATTAATAGCTTACTTAGCAATAATACAGAGATATTAGAGGTGACAAAAGCCTATTTGTAAATTTTTGGCCTACCTCTCTGTAAAGGCAGGGTTAAATCTGCTGTACAACCACTACAGTTTTGTCTTCCAGCTTTATTTGACTCAGCAGACAGGACTTCCATTATACCTGGGGGAGTGCTCCATGGCATGATGCATTCCACTTCTAGGAGTGTATCCAGACATTTGGCTTAGGTTTTCATTTCTTAATTTTTATCTCATTACTTTCGTCTATTTTCCTTTATGTTACGTGAAATATCTTTTTTTTTTTTTTTTCTTCTTTTCTCTGCTTAGTTTCTGTATCCCTCAGCTATTTGTTAATGGTTATCTTGATGTCTTTTAAGCATTCCATAGCCAGGCCATGTTTATTTAGATCTTTTCATCTTTCTTCGTAAGTCAATGCCTCCAGCCCACTTTAATCATATCAGTGTCTTTGCACTGACCTCTCTCCAATTTACAGCTCTTCGCAATAATGAGAATCTCAGGGCTAAACACAATTTTCTGGGAATAGCTGCACACTGTAGAGAAATTATTTTACCTGTGATTTCAACTGTGATGTATTTTCAGCTACAAACTATATTTTTCCCCTGCATTTTGCATTGAAAGTTCTGTTTGCTGTCAAAATTACCTAATATGCTACGAGATGCCTGCTGGTTTCTGGTGTTTGGTTTTTTTTCCTGACAATCCATACAAATTATGGATGGGGAAAATCTATTTGGAGAAATGGGGAGGTGAAGGGCACATGGAACTGTCATCCAGATTATGTGGAAATGTGCAGAAGGCTTTTTGCATTTTTCCTCCAGAGGTCAGAAATATGGGCACAGTTTCTATTTTTATGCATTAGACTCAGGAATATGCACTGCATAGGGGGGCTGAGTGTGCATAATGGCTGTACTCCCAGGAGTTCTTGATTTGAAGAAACTTCATCCGAACTAGTGTTCTGGATGAAAATCCCTGTTCATGCCAACAGAGATGGCAGAAGTCAGTGCCACTCAATTAGCTTCACTGCTTACCCTTTTCCTAGCACAAAACACCATTCCTGAAGTTGCCGTATGAAAGAAAGGCTTTCAAAGTGGAAACCAGCAGCTCCTGTTTAATGTGACAGAGAAAAGAAAGCCAGCAGAGGGTAGCAAAACAATAAGATGGTCAAGGGAGAGGCACAGAGTGTTCATTTTAAGATTGCTTTTATTAAGGGCATATATGGAACATGAACACAAAGGAGTTTTGTTAAACAGGAAAATGTTTGCCATGGTTCAGAAAGTTGGTGATGCACAGTTTTTTTATTTAAAAAGACATCCATGCTGGCGAGGAGTGAATGAAGATGTAGTAGAAATCTAACTTGTCACTTAATGATTGTTTTGTTGTTGTTGTGAACTCAACATTTCTAATATTTCAGTCTTTCCTCATAGTGCTTATTTGTTCTCTAGATTCTTCTGAGTTCCTGGGTAAACCACGTGGGATTTGTAATAGGAAAAGAACTGACTATGGCAAAAGTGGGTAAGTGGAGAACAAATCGTACTCTGCAAGCTTCAGGCAGGATTATAAAGAAGAAATACTGTGCTCCTTTAAGATTCATGTTAAAAATCACATTCATTGCTGACATGGTTTAGCAATTTGCCCGCTATTTTTAACCCATTTTTTCTGTGCCTTAACCACTGCAATGACTACACTGTACGACTTGTCATAAGAAATGCATGTTTCTCTTGAATACAAAATAGTCTTGTAAAATGACTACAGGGTGCAGCTGTATAGATTATGGGTGCTCTTGTGATGTCATGAAATATATTCCTCTGTTTCTTCAATTCTTCTTTTTGTATGTGCACGTTGGTCATATTTTGTTTAGACAAGTGATTGTTTGTGGCTCATATAAAAATATGATCCTGAGTCTACAGCTCCATATGTGAGTACTCCTGACTTGAGTTGCATAGATACAGTCCTTTAAGAAGACTCAATGGGTTCACTGACTTTTTGTCAGCATGAAATGTGGGATATTCTGCCTTTCATCCAGACTTGCTGAATATTCATCCCATGTCTGTCTCTTTATTTTGGTGCATCTTCCAGTGGAAATCGTGTCATGACCCAAATGGTAAAAACACGGGAATCACTCCAGATTTTTCTCAGTGTAGAAAAGGATATGACTGAAAGGAAAAGGGAGACGGGATGTTTACCAGGTGAGTACTAGCACACAGGCTGTCCTTTGATCTAGTTTTCATCTCTGTGTGTAACAACATGGAGCAACTATGTGTGACAAAGAGGCCTTTAGAAATGTCACGCAAACTTGAACATTATAAATAGAAATAGTAACTCAGATTTTTTTGGTTCTCACCTCTGTTTGGCTAATGATTCATATGAATGATCAGTATTCAGTCTAGTGGTTTTAGTCTGTCTCAGATTTTAGACTAAAAGAGCGTATCCTTTCCCCGTTTAAATATATGTATGTTTATCCATGATGATTTAGCCATGAGCCGAACTCTAATGTGGAAAATACTATCATAAAACATTAAATTTTTCTTTGAGTAAGCCTGGCTTTTTTTTTGAGTAAGTCTTCATTTTGTATGTGATTCCATAGCAATTAATGATGCTTCAGATTCTAACCAGGATATAAATGGAAGTTTGATTGCTTATGTATTCAGAGCAATTATTTCTAATTTAAAATACAGAACCTAATCATGCAACTTCCTTAATTTTGGGAGCCTTTGCTCTTATGTTTTGCCATTCATCATTTGCTTTCAAGTTGCTGCAGGATACATAGAAAGAAAGAGATGGTGATTTTTTTTTTTCATTTACGTTTCCTTAATACATTTTGATAGGTGGTAGGTGGAAAATTGTTTGTCCTGTCAATAAGTATAACAGTAGAACATTTTCAACCATCGCTAGCTGAAAAGAAAAAAAATATTGCTGAAAATTGTCAAACTTATGAGATTTGATCTTTAACTGAGAAAAGACCTAAGTACCTAGACTGTTGATAGATAAAAAATGAAAGTCTCTTTACAAAGGTAAAGAGAGAAGGAGTAACCACAAAAGATTCAGAACCATAGACAGATAAGTTAAGATGTTGGTCAGTTAGTTACAAGCTTTGATCTCTAATTTTCACCTGCTGTTCCTTGGGATATAGATCCTTAACTTTGCTTTAAGGCTATGACCTCTCTTACAAAGGTCTTTAGGCCTCTGCAGATTTATGTTAGTATCTACTGGAAATCCTTTAAAGGTATCTGAACAGCATGTAGCTTTGTAGACGATCTTATGTGTTCTTTATTACTGTTTCAGGAATCCAAACAATTATGTAAAATTGTCCTCCAAAAATTACTGATTTCAGTGGAAAATCCTTGGGGCTGTTGGGACAATCTTTGGAAATATGACTGTACAGATTTTATTCCAGACAGAAGGTTAACCTCTATTTAGCAGATATAGTAAAAAATCAGTAAAAATACCCTTATGTAGACTTTTTTTTTCTTCTTTTCCATTTTGTTCCATTTTGGCTACTCCCCTAGAATATCCAAGAATCAGCTTTGGTTGTAGCTATAAAACAGAGTATCTAGGATGGCCACGAGGCCACTGTTTTTTCCCTGGCATACAGGCATTGGTTTGGCATTGCAAGTCACCCAGGCATAGCAGAATCCCAGCTTTTTGTTGTCACTTCCTCTCAGCTGAACCTGGAAAGGAGTGGGATAGAAATCCATGGGATCTGATCCATCACCAGAGGTGCAGAATGACCACGCAGAACAAGTACACACTTATTTTCTTTCATAGAGTTCCAGACCAAAAACTCTAAGAAGTGAAGACAGTTTTAGTTATTTTAGGTGCAGTCTTACTAGCTTTTCACACAATCATCCTGACAAAATCAGTGGGGTATCCACACACCAAACAACAATAAAGACAAGGATGCACCTATTACCACAAGAGATTGGTTTGGATACACATGTTTATGAGACACTAATCAAAGATAATTGAGAACTGCGATCTCTTCTTTCCAGGTACAAACATTCTTTTGAATTCAACAGGTCTGCTCTATTCAAAAGTACAGCAAGATACACTGTGATCATCACAGTCTGTTACCTAAACCAATGCTGTCATAGTCAGGTACTAAATAGGATTGTGAGGAAGTGGATCTGTCTTCTGCCAGCTTATTACAAGTCAATGTCTGTGTCCCCAAAAAACCTACACCGAACTGACAGCATTACTTTGTGCTCAGATAATAATAATAAACTGATGTTGTCCTGTGGCATTCCACTGAATTTATAGGAGCTCTGTGGGCAACAAAATAAAATTCAACCTGCTATATTTAGTGAACATACAAATTAAGGCTCAGGACAACTCCCTGTTACTCATACTAGTAATAACTTTCTGTGAATAAAGGACCTTATTTTCTAATGCCAAATATCTCGTTCGGTATCTGCTGCCACTTCACTGAAGTTAAAAACTTTCAACTGACACTAAAAGAACCATTAAAGTGTGCAGCTGTTGCTTTGTGATGCTGAAGAACAACGCTTCGTGATTCTTGGTGCTTTCTGTATACCAGGCAATGCAGCTGTTTTGCTTCTTTCCACAACTTCTCTTTTCTGACTTACTCTTTCTCAGGGTAACTTTATATATTCATAAATGTTAGCAAAGTGTGAATTGTCACTGTCATTGTTTTCTTCTCCTCTCTTTCAAGAACTGACACCTCTGATCTTAGTTTAGCAGCTTATTAATCAGAGCTATAATTATCTTATCGAAGACAAATCACTATATCAGAAATGAGTGTTGAAAACGAACAGGCATGTGTATCTTCATTGAAATACTAGTATTATTCATGTCCCTTCAGCATCATAATTAAAAACACAATCTATAAACCTGAAGTTGTTTGTGGGAGGGGTGCAGAGCATGGCAGTCACATTGCAATAACTATTTTCAGCTGTCAAAAACAAATACTAAAGTTTCCAAACTCAGTGTTTGAATGCTGAAGTCATTATTAGCAAGCCTCACAGAGTAAAGCCATCAAAGTGTCTTGCTGTTCATTCCTCCATCAGTAACATCGGTCCCACTGCAATATTCTTGAACCTGATATCTTTGAGCAGCAGATTAGCTGGTCTTGCAGTATGAGAAGGAATGACAGGCACAGATCTTGCCACACCTTCCAGCACCGTACCAGGGACGAGCTGCAACGCACACGTGGCACTCTCATTTGGACTGGGAGTGGGGTGCCTGGGGAACGCTCCCCTTGCATGGAGGGCAAAACAACTCCCATCCAGAGGCAGGGAAAGAAGTGTGGGGTGGGGCCAGGCGATTTACCAGCAGGTTAAATTTATCCTGCTCAGAAGAGCAGCGTCCTGTAGCTGGACACTAGCAGAGGCTGGGAAGCAGCACTCCGGTTGCTCCCCTGGACTCTGTGTGTGGCACCTGGAGAAGTATTATTACAACCTTGATTTACTGCTTTCCTGTAGCTTTTATTCCTAATTTGTTGTCTCAGCATAATGAATCTGCACCGTACTGTTTCATATCTGGACCTGATTGATCAATTAGTGGTGCCAATACATTTTTAAGCTTAGAGAAACAAAAACTAAGGTGATAAAGGGAATCTTCACACAAGGTATTGGGGAGGTAAAGAACAATTACACACTGAATTCAAGTGACATTTCATGTCTTATTGCTAACAGAAGTGCAAATCTGTTACAGATGCTTCAACATGCTCCTTCTTTACCTCCTCATCTCCTATAATCACTTTTTCCTGTATATGTGTACTCTCTCACATATACTGTTTTTATAGAAAATTTTCAGAGAGTCCGAATAAGAAACTTGAGTCATCCTTCAGTTTGGGCTGAACTTGAACTTTTTACCTAGTGGTCAAAAAACTGACTGAATATACTGTTCCCTTGTTTCAGTCCATCAGGTTCCACAAAGGGACCATTTTTGTTATACACGTATGAGCACACTGCGGTGGGATTAATCATAAACCTGGGCCTGTGAGTGTCTGTGCGTGTGAATGATGCTTTCTGTGAGTTGACTTGCAACCAAGAACAAAGTCAGGCCTAAGCCTCAGAAAGCAGCCTCTGTGCTCTCCTTTAAATGCACTAATTCATCTCTGGGCAAAAGAGGCTAGAACATACCAAGCAGGTCCCTTGAGGACGAAGTACCGTTTGTATCATGACAAACGCACAAGGCGAAGTCTTATATCAGACATACTGTGCACTCTATTGACAAGTTTGGAAAATTATGACACTTTTCAGACCTTTCCTGCTTTTCTGCTGTTGAAAAATATTTCATCTTGAAATGCCATCTGGCTGTATGTGTTAATGTGTAATTTCACATCAGGTAGAGGCAGAACAGGAGAAAGGCCGGCAAACTCCCACCCCTTTACCTGTGCTTGAATCTGAGTGTGAACTGGCATTTTGAGAGTAAATGTGAAGGAAATATCTGTCATATAAAAACTCAGGAACACTGTCATATCTTGACAGTGTTCCTGAGTTTTTAGTCTGCGGGGAAAGCTAGACCTGGCTGGCTGTGGTTGTATTAAGGAGTAAGGCTTCCTACCCTGTGATTCATGACGTGGCAGACCTGCATGCCTTTAACAGCCTACTCAGCCTCTGAGCTAACGAAAAGGCAGCCTCAGGAAAGTTGGCTCAGTGGGACAATGTGTTTGGTTAGGGATGAAATGTTGTGCTGTGCTGATTGAAAAGCAATAATAATAATAAAGTAAAAAAAGTACTGCACCTCGGAAATGGAAAATAAGTGTGACACCAGCCTCTTAGATCCAGTGAAACGGTACTCATATTTGGCTTCCTGGAACAAATCAGCAAGCTGCTTAAGCACTTTTTTGAATAATAATATTAAGAATAAGTAAGAAAATAGCACTACCCCAGGGACATGTTTTGAGACATCATTTCTGTAACGTGTTCTGATATCTCCCCAGCTGATCTAAGCTAGCAGACTTAAATTGGCATACAGTACAGTAGACCAGGTTACATGAAAAGAAGTTCCATATCACTTCTCACATAAGTGGCTCTTCGTGCATTCACTATGCTTCCCTTGCCCTGGTAGCACCCTGCTCGCCATAGCTAGTGGCAGGCCATCACATCCTCCCTCACCTCTGCTGCAGATCAGCTCAGGTTTGCCAGATCTGGGGATGTAAGTGCAAAACATGGTCTACCCTAAAGGCTAGAAGGAACTTAAGGCAGAAACCAGCCTCTAGTATCTATTTACAGGCAAAGTCTTGCTCCAAAGGCTATGCACATTACTGCTCTCAGCTGTCCTGTCCTACCAGTCTTCCAAAAATGGTAACCTCCTTGCAGGGCTGGCTGAAAGGCCCTGACATCCATGAAGATGGGTTTATGGTGAGAGAAAGAGCTGAGATGCATGAGGACCAGTTCTTCTGCAGGCTCTGTCATGGGGGTGGCAACTCCGACAGAGATGGAGACCTTGCAACCATTCGCTGAAGGCAGTGTGTCTGAGCTGCTGTTCCTGTGGCCTCAGCGGCTGGCTCTCAGTCAGAGAACAGAGACAAATAAAACAAACATTCTCATCAGCAATGGAGAAAGATACCAGGATTTAAAAAAAATAAATAAATTAGAGATTTGTGTATTTGTGGTAGAATCTTTGGTGAGGAAAGTGTCAACTTCTATTGTCATTATAACTAGATAGTTTCCTACCACTTTAGGTTTCATTATGCTTCAGAGAATAATGACTGTGTGACATTGTTCAGTGAACTTGGTTTCCGGGAGCTTAGTAATACTATTCCAAACATTATGAATTAATTTGGTAGTTGATTAAAGCTGATCAGACTAAATTCATTTAAACTTCATATAGAGGTCATATACTTTTCCTAATAACATGTGGTGTGATTTCACAGTAGTTAATGGACATTTATCATTATAACTGAGTGATTGAATCTTCTGCATCAAGATGAGAATAAAGGCCTAGAATAACACTCATTTCTGTTGATACTCAAATAGCCAGTCTCCTATTTCAGATAAAGAGATAAGGAAATTGATTGGTAACAATCATATTTCTGGATTAACTTTTGGAGTCTGATTGTGTGATTTGAGGTTTCTTTTATGAGTTGGACTTGATGATCCATATGGATCACTCCCAACTCAGGATATTCTATGGTTTAAAGGTAAGGTCACTTTTCCATCCATAGCTTGAGCTTTCTCCTTTTTAGACAAGACTGTATGACCTTTGTTAGCAAAGATCTATATCTTTGTGTATATAGCTCTTAAAAAGTAATTAATTCATTCCCATACTGTACTACTGACTAAATCTACTTCAATCTTAGCTGTCTCCTTAAAGACTATGTAGCAAAATTGAGTTAGTGTAGAGCACAATCCTACTTTTAGTATGTATTTATTCAGATTTTATAATAAACTGTGCTCCTCAGGAACTCAGCTACACATACCTAGTGAATGAAATTCTCTCAACACCAAATAAATATATGCTTCAGCCATCATAGTTATAAAAGGCCTCTTCATAGCAGTCAGAAAAATCACACAGTCCCCACTGAAGGTAAGAAAAGTCAATTCACTCCAGGCTTCCACCTATCCCACCCCAGTGAATGGCAAAATAAATGGACCTGGCATCTCACCTAAAGTGTAAAGATATTAAAACTATCTGGACTATAGTAGGAGACAGTCCATAGATCCTTTTCATTTATTTTGAACCGTTTCCACCGATATGAATTACATCTGTGGAGCATGAGAGAGAAGGAGACAGTCTCCTAGCTTACCACCTCTGAAACTGGTTTTAGTGGTTAAAATCCAACACCACAAGACTTATCATCTGTCAGGGCTTAACCTAAGGCGTTGGAAATATGGCTAAAATACTGGTTAGTAAGAACATTTTGCTCTACCTGTAGTTACACTAAATTTACAATGTATAATTTTAAGTCTAAAAAGGGCTGAAAAGGAGTTTGAGAAGACACAGTCTAATCTCGTGCACTGAGATCAGCTAAATTTATGTAACTCCCTGACACCTAGCAGTGGTTCTCACTCTGAGGTGTCCCTACCTCTCCTTTGATGCATGATACAAAGACAGCATCCCAGCTGAGAGTTTACTAATCAGTCTAGGTCAGAGTATTGCTTTACATGTCTTCTGTAGAAAAGTGCAGTATCAATATGAAACAGAGTTTTAAATTTGTCATCTGACTATAACCCCTGGGACCTTTTCTGCATAGCCACTTAGGCCTGTTTGGTGTTTATGTATTCAGTATCCTCTGCCAAGATGAATTTCTTCTTGGATTTGGAAAATTTCTTTGATGATACAATTTTTAATTCTGATTCTGTCTTCTAAAGTACTTTGAACACAGTCATTATTTAATATTAAAGCCATTGTCGTTGTTCAAGTTCTATGCAAAAGTTCAAAAATGCTTGCTGCTAGTCACAGAAAGTTATGCAGTTTAGTTAGGAAGATGGATGTTCAAGCTGTGAAAACTGCTAAAATTCCTCTATCCATCCAAGTTATATGAGTCTAATAACTAACATAGGAGCCTTTGAAAAAACAAGGGGCAAGAAGGAAAACTTCCCCACCAAAATCAAACTGCTCAAGAAATTACATTCACATCCCCACTCAAGAGAGAGGCTTTGAGCAGAAGGTTAACTAGATGACTGGCTTATTCCTTAGTGAAGATAAAATGAAAGAAGAGCAAGAACACAGGAGGAGGCACATGCACGTGCACCTCAGCAAGGTGCAATGAGACTCCCAGGAGGTTATAGGGAAGCAGAAAAATGCTAAAACCCCAGCAGTGAAGCCATTACGATATCCCCAGGAGAACAAAAGAAAGGACTCTTGTCAAGGGTTTTGAGCAAAGTCTTTGGTTCTAGAAATAATCAAGATAATGTTACACGGTGCATCCTTTATAAATAAGTGCTAGTAGAATGTCATTACTCAGTTCCATCTTTTTATCCCTCCCTGTAGGAGGCAAAACTTTAC
This sequence comes from Heliornis fulica, assembly GCA_013399135.1. Classification (NCBI taxonomy): domain Eukaryota; kingdom Metazoa; phylum Chordata; class Aves; order Gruiformes; family Heliornithidae; genus Heliornis; species Heliornis fulica. The sequence goes on along the minus strand of VXBZ01009575.1, from coordinate 23,584 downwards.
AATCTTAACTATTTGGTTCAAAGAGGCATTACAGAATGTGAATTTCTTTTGTGACTAGGGATGAAGCTAAGCAGTTATTTCAGTGTGTGGAAATTCACTGCAGGCTACTGTAGAAAAGTGCTTTAGTACAATTCACAGATGATAAATTTCATCAAAGTTCCTGAGTCAAAGAAATGAAACAAGTTACATCACCAGACTCTCCAGTCTTCACATAGCATATAGTTACAGTTAAACCAAACTCCACTGAAAAAAAAAACAAACCCAAAACCAAACACATTTGAATTGGGCTCCAATGTTGTTTCTAACATCCCTTCCTTCATCCTCTCCTGGACTAACACTGTATTACCCTTCTGCTCAGCTTTGGTCTCCATTTGTCTTAGCAGTAATTTGGATATTAGTCTTGCTTTCCTATCTGATCATGGAATATAATTTCTTTCCTGCTTCTCAAGGTGCTGCAAGTTGAGTTGCTTTTTGTCTGCTCTCAAATGAGGTATGTATTGCTACATAACAACTTGTTGGATTTTCCTGGACTTTCTGTTATCTTACATGATCTGAACCTTATTTTGTACCCTCAAAAGACACTTAGCTTTTCTTATGCCATGATACATTTTTACTCTTACTGGCATTTCATGTAAGTTCACCATTGTCAGCATCACAAGAAAGCTATTACCCAATCCAAGAGTGCTGTCAGCATGACTTCCTGGTCAGTTCATTCACTTTTTACCTAAAAGCATCATACAGCTATTAAAGAGGTGACAGTTGAGCACCTTGGGAACAATATTACAATCTTCTTGTGAGAAGCTAGTAGAAGGAAATAGCTAAGACAGGGGAGCTGAAGGCATGCAGAGCAATTTGCTGTGCATTTGCTGTGATTTGAACAAGGATATAGAATATTTTGTCATTATTACCTGACTCTTGCATGATGATAATTTCTAGTATCCCAGTTTCAGGAATGGGCTAGCATTGTAATATGTACTGCCACAGGTTCTCTCCTGCTGGGAATGGCAATGTATTTTATTCATTAATATTTGACTGCATACAGTGCAGTGATGGTGGAAAATTACAAACTTCTTCATAGCAACTTCAGCAACAATAAGATGCGGAGCCTAAACTGCAGGGTATGAAGCACACCCTTTTGAGGAGCTCAGGCTTTGAGATTGATTGATCCCTGCATTGTGCTGACAGTCTTTGGGTTTACACCACCATAAACCTGTGCAACGATAAAACAAACACTGGGGAAGCTATAAGATCTCCAGATATTTAGGAACTGGTTTTAGAATCTTAAGCTGTCAGCTTTTGTTACCTCTTTGTACTCAGGTTTGTGTCATCACTGGTGGATTACCCTTCAAACTCTTGCAGCCTCCACACAAAGCTCAGTTGTAGGTATTTTCTGTAAAAAAAGAGCTCGAGAAGAATAGAATAATGTTGCAGGTAACAAAACAACAGACATTATTAGTCTTACTCTTCTGTCTCACTGGCTCCTCAACCTCGACTCTCTTGTGAGGGTGGCTAATTCATTCCTAACTGCCCTGGGGTTGACTTATAGTAGCCAACACAAATCTTTCTGCTGCTGTTATTAAAGGTGGTGAACAGGTGTTGATGTGCACCATCTCCAGCTGTTTCTCCACACCAGAATGAAAAGACAAAGGTGTTATTTCTCTCCTAATAAGAGGTCAGTTTCCTCATTTCTTAGGTTCTGGCATTCCGGGGTAATATGTGAATTGAAATAAATGATTTCTTCTTTTTCTGGATCTTTAATTTCTGCTTCTGTCCAACTGCTCGTAGAGTCACATGGTGAGCTAGATCACCAAACGTCTCAGTTAGCAGAACCGATTTTGGGATAAAAAAAAGGGTTATTTTTCAAAGAAGGAAGATCCCATATTCTGAACTTGTGCAGATATGAGAGCAGATGTGCAGGTACAGCAGAGGGGACCATGCAAAAGGTGCAGTTGGGTGTCCAAGAGGCAGGCAGAGGGAATAATACAGAATTACTACCATGGCCTCGTGGCAGCTGAATTAGGTAATTTCCTTCAAACCTCCTGAAAAAGGATTTTCAATTAACATTTCTACTACATACCTTAATTGCTGCATTCCTGGCTTCAGGCTGTTTTCTTCTCTTTATAGCTTCCTTAAAATACGATATTATAATTTTATAAACATGTAATTTACATATTCGGTGTGTAGTCTCTTTTTAAGCTGTAGAAGGTGTAAACTTGTCAGTTTTTCTCGCAGTCCACTTGTATAACTTGTAAGCACATAAAAACCACTGACCTGACTATGAAGTGACCTTTTGTAGTTTATAAGATTTAGGACCCTCAAATTACAGGCATGGAGCTGGGCACATAGCCCAGTTGATTAGTAGTATTTAAATAACTGATTAGACAAAGACGGTTTTAACCTATTATCACTTAAAGCTTCCTTTGAAGTGCAGAATTGTTCCCTTGTGCTTATCACAGCTTCTTACCATAATTGGATGCAATCACACTCCTCTATGGTCTCCTTTAAATGACTATGGATTTGGGGGAATTTCTAGGGGGACAAGAGCAATGGAACAAGTTCTAATTATTTGATTTTCTTTTAGCAGCCATGATGTAACCTTAATGCAACTCCAACCTGCAGAGGTGTCTTAATTTTCAGTAGAAATTCATATTCTGGGGTTCTTTTCTTTTTCTAGGTCTCGTAGGAAAACAAACAGACACCATAATGGCAATAGAATTACTGCTTTCTGATGATTCCTTTCTAATTTGAGTTTCTTTGTCTTTATCCAGTTCTGTATTTTTGACTTTGAAAAATTCTGTAATGACCCAGGAAATCTGTTTCCCTTTCCTTCCCGGTACACTGATGTTTCCGCTTTAGGAAGGCATTAACAATGCATTAAGTAGGAGTCATTACTCATAGGTATGAGAAATGATCACTACAAGTGGAATGTTCCAGTTTTAAATCAGTGTTTTGTATCATTGTTTATAAGATCCTTTCTTAATCTTTGCCATCAACAAAACAACCTATAGTTTTAGCATTCCCTGAAATGGCTTCACACCTGGAAATAGAAAAAATGGTCTATGAAATCTCTGTTTATGGATAAGCCTGGAATATGGCTTTGAAACATGAAGAACAGGTTGCTGAATGTATTAAGAAATGCAAGAAAACTTGCACCTGACCAACTTTGCTAATAGACACCTCTGCAGTCTGCAGGAATGGCTACAGGTCCAAACAGGCATAAATGTTAAGAAAAAAAAAATCACCTCTTGAAAGACAACAAAGGTTAATGAGTTAGCCTTCCATTTTCTGGCTACAAAGCAAAGTAATTAAAAGGTATGTAAGTGAGCATTATGAGCTGGTGTTCATTTCAAAGACAGAGAGATGATGTCAGCTACTGAATGGTACATTAGTATAGATGTGACCTGCTATTCTAATCAATTATCTTTTCCCCACAAACATGGAAAAAACATATTGATTTAATCTTGTGATTTTGTTTCTATATACACAGACTAAATTGCTTTCGGCAGCTTGAACATGAGAGTAATTTACTCTGCTAATACTATATTTCCGTGGTCTCCAATGGTTTAGAATACTCCAATTTCCCCTTATTAAGCTTAAGCTTCCCCCCCCCACCCCCCCAAAAAAAAAAAAAATAAAAAGCAAGCAGAATTCTCAGGTTATGTTTTTTTGTCTCTGAAGAATCACCTTGTAGCTTTTCATGTTAGAAAGTGATTAAGTTTTAGAAAGAATATTTATTCCGCCTCTCCACAATATATACTGTAATTTGTGAAGTTTATATCATAAATCTAGCCAGTAATCAGTGTAACAGCATGACATTTTACATATCTCTTTCTTGAATTATCACACAGCTTTTGTCTTACAATTTGGTCTTGAATACAACCTAGAGTATTAAGATCCCTTTCTTGAAAAATGCTTCCTGAAGCCCTCATTAACTTTCTTTCTTTTTAATTTTCATGTGTGTTTCCTTGTCTTTTTATCAGTGCCATGCTGAAACAAATGGCTTTATTCTGACATTCTCTATTACAGTTATATCAAGTTAATCCTTTTTGCTTTTGCCACTTGTGCTTCCAAACGTTATTACTTATTGCTATTTCAACCTGTATTTATCTGTTATGATGATTTTAGTTAGGTATCACAGTTGTATTTTCCCCCATCTGTCTATCTCATCCACATTCATACTATAGCCAGAACTTTAAAAAAAAAGAAAAAAAGTTACTGACAGCAGAGTACTTTTTAAATTCTCCAGTGTTTTAAGCAGATCTAAATCTACTTAATTTCAGAAATGTTCTCTCTCTTATTGACACACCACATTTCACAGTTACAGGTTGGCAAACCAAATGATAGGTCTGTGACCATTTGTCATCTGGAGTGGAAAAGAATTCAGTATGCTCAGTGAGGATGCTGGGATACATAGCTTTCCACGGCTCTCTTTGAAACATTAACAGAAGCCTCAAATTGAGGTAAAATGCACATTGCCTAAGGTGAGGTCTCCTGTGAATCTTTGTCCCATGGAAATGGGGCAGTCTTTCTCTACGCAATTTGTATCATTAGAAGGGAACACCATGAAATCTGTTCTCTTTCTCTGGGCATCAAATTTTCCATGCATGTTTGTGTCAAATTGCCTTGCTGTTTTAGACTTGCTACACATGTGGTACCCTTCCTTGTGTTTACACACAATGTGCCCTCCCATTCGGTGTTACCAAAGTAATTTCCTGCTGAGCCTGAACAAAAAGTTACTGGGCTGAGTTTGAACTTAGGTCCATCTTCACAGGTGCACTGGAGGAAACACTCAATGTGTTAATGGTGATACAGAGAAAACTAAAATTTATGGGGTGTCCCATATTTTAACCAGCACATGACTAGACTCATAAAGTAAAAGACAGCTTGGCCTGTAAAAACAAGTATAGCTTGGTAGGAAAAAGGGGAGTTGAAGTAGAGAAACTGATGTATAACCTTGGAGTTATTTTCATAGACACAGCTGGACTTGAAAAATAGGGGAACGTCCCAAAAATGTGAAGGCAGAATGACCTTGGAGATAAAGGAGGAATGAGCTGATGCACCTGGAAAGAAAAACAATTTCAGCTTTTCATGGTTACATAAAGCAGATAGGGTCAAAGTTTAAAGCCTACAAGACTTCATCAAAAGACCATAAGTTACCACCCAGCCACTAAAACGTGAATGACATAGTAGTTGGGAACCTATGATGATGACTTCTCGGAAGGGTGTTGAATATGTAACCAAGTTACAGGGAATACAATGAATAGGCATATAGTTTACAATGTAAGCCTACTCCTTCTAACCCTGGGTGTGTATATTAGGTGGAAGTATCCCCTATACACCCAGAGCTCTTAATAAAGAATACCTGCTTATTATCTTCTTATTAAGTTTTCACTGTTGAAATCAGAAAATTATCAAGAAATTAAAATGATATCTGAATCTTGATCAGGAGTTCTGCCACAAAGGAAAGTACAGAAGATCCAGAGTTGTAATGACCTCCAGATCACACATAGAAATGAAGACACTCTGGATCTTCTGTACTTCCCTTCATGGCCGAACTCCTGATCAAGATCCAGATAATTAACAGTAAGTATTGTCAAAATGTTCCAGTGGCTAAAATCCTTAGGTAAGCTGGAGTTAATCACTGAGTCATGGTGCATGGTTGTCCTCAGAATCAACATAGATTCGTGTGATCTTTGGAAGGACAGCTCACTGCTGCTGGAGAGTAATGGTGGCATTAAAAAAATCATGGAAACCTTTGGGTTTATGTGCCTTTTCAAATACCTGAGAATCTCGTGGAGCAATTTTATCTGCATATAACACTAGGAATTATAACTTTTTATTTCTGGCTGCACAATTGGAGTTTGTTAACATATATTTAGATTATCTAAATTATTCTTTACTGGTTTATTTATTTTAAACACATGAATAAGTGTAATGCATTAGAACAAAGGTCTGTCTGTCTTATGTCCCTTCTTTTTTACACTAGTTTGTAGCAGCTGCTCAAGTTGGAGAATCAAGCCAGAGCAGGACATGATGAGAATGCCTCTTTTTGCTGGATGCACTTCGAGTTTCATAAACTCTCTTACTCCTTTTTCATCACTGCAGTTATCTTACATTTCACATTCTTGGAAGTCATTTTGTTCATTTATTTGTTCCATTGCTTTGGGAAATCTCCAAAGAGTGCCACTACTTGATGGAAAGGGTTTTTTGGGGGATTTCCTTGCCACACTGGGACCTCATCTGAGAGAACTTAAAAGCTCCTTATCGTTTTTCATTGTCCAGACACAGTTTCATTTCACTCACCCACACACATGGGGACACACATCAATACGTTTATGAAGCTTAGGTATTTCTGTGTGTTTTCAAGAAAAATGATATTCAAAGGCCTCCCATTGATTTTTTGATAAATAGTTCATGCAGAAACTTGCTTGACAGCCAACAGGAATGAATAAGCTTATTCCAATAAAATCACCACCATGTCTGATTACAATATTTTTCAATGGCCAGTTTTGTGCAGAGAAAGAGAACCCTACAGGGAGGTCATTTGTCAGCCTAAGTCAAAGCTTCAATGTTACTCTGTAATAGCTTAGTTGAAGTTAAGTGAGAGTTTCTCTTTTTCCTTTCAGAAAGAAAAAAAAAGTATAAAGAAAATAGGAAAAAATATGGAGAATCACAGCAATTATATATAAATTAGGAAGTGGTGGCCATGTGATTTCATGTGAGCTCCTGGTACCAATAAATTCATTTTGTGTTTGAATGGGTCCCTTATATTTTAAAGTCTTTTTTACTTTTACATATTTCTACATCTACATTTTCTTCAAATCTATTGCAGCTTCTTTTGCCAGTGTCTGCTTGAACACATTTTAATCATAAGATTATCAGAGTCACATTTATAATGTATACTCTATCCCAAGGAATTAGTTTTGCTCTCAGGTCTTCTCATAATTATTTTTTAAATAAACAATAATCCCTATGTCTGAAGCAGCTTTTGCACTAAACATTTGTTCCAGTGGGATATAAAATTTAAATGGCAATAATTCTACTTGCTTAACTCCACAGTTGTCAGAAAAATTAGATTTTTTTGTGTTAAGTGTGCATTCTCTTGCTGCAGCAGCAATGTGAATTTTCTGCCCTCAGCTAGCAAGGTCTTTGTTTCAGTGAAGTTACCAGCTGAACAGTGAGTAATTTTTTTTTCTTCAGTGTGCTTAGCAAATGCCAGCTGATAGAGTGAAAAAGTAGAGAGGACAAAGTTGCTGTAGATTCAGGGAGAAGCTTAAAAGGGGAGGGATTTTTATCTTAGTTTTCCCTTATAGCTATGCAGTTTAATATGTAAGTGGAATTGAAAGTTTCATCATCACTGGAGAAGACGTTCAAGCCAAATTGGATGTGTATGCATGTTCTGCTAACCTTCTAGCACTTAAGCAAGGCTAAAATGTTTGTCTCCCTTTTGCATCACGAAGAAAACAATGAAAATTTAATTCCTAGCAGCAACAATCTTTTTGCTTTCTTTTTCTGAGGAGGGTGGATATTGTACAGTAAATTAAGAAAAACTGATTCCGTAAAAGGATTGAGGCACTGTCGTGATGAGTGTTGCTACACATAATTTCTAAGTGGCTTCTACCTAGAGTGAAATCCCAAGTGACTGAGTTTCTGAGTAGCTCATGGAGAGGTGTGAGGGAAGAATGCAAACTGGACAGACTGCTAAGCAAAGAAACTGGACAGAGGTAACACGGGGTCAGGTCAGATCTGAATCCTGCTCCTCAGAATAAGACCATCAGGTAGTGCTCATCACACGTCATCTTCCTCTGAGCTGGGAAGTTGGTCCTCTCCTTCAATATTCAGTAGAGGGTTGGTATTATGTCCTTAACCAGGCATGTTTTAGAAGAACCAGATGTCTCTAAACAGAGGAATAGGACTGGGTGAATGCCATAGGCTTGAATATGAAGGCTTCCTTTGCTGCTGCCTTCCTGCAGGCCACAAACACTTTAACACTTAATATAAGGAACTGCCTCTACTCATGGTAGCACTGTAAGACTCATGGTCAGCACTTTAACACTCATGGTCACCACTTTGCATCAAGCTCTTGCAGCTCAGTAGGATGAGGCTTTGACATTGAAGCCTGAGAGGCATGCTGGCCACAGATCTGTGTTTTGCTTTCAGTTAAGTCACAGTGAACATAACACAAGATTTTGATGGAAAACTAAATGAGTTTTAAACTACCAAAGGGCAAAGTCAACGGTGTGGCTGCTAGATTTGGAAACCAAATGCAAAGAAACAAGGCAATTATGTACCTTATTAGCCAGATGTACTTGGCTTGGTTTCCTGCCTCCACTCTGCTTGTTTGCCCAAGAGCTGACAGGACAGATTCATAGCTTGGTTCGAGCTAGGGCTGAGTTCGTCTAAAAAGCCACGTCCATCTGGCATCATCTCTCCTGATTTGGAGCCCTCATCTTAGGACAGAGTCTGTCTTTGATGAACTGCTTTGCTCATCAAGGCTTCTATGGAGTGTAAACACACCCCAAGCAGATTGCCAATAATCAACCGTCTTGATAGTTAATTTGATTAGTTTGAATTTATGAGCCTTTTGCTAGGGTAAATCTGTCTGATGTAACATCAGCTGCTGATTCACAGACATGTTTTTGAAGTACTACTTCATCCTGGGCTGCCCAGATAGTGTTACCACTCTCTTAATCAGTAGATGATACATTAAAACCATATAAATTGTGCCCAGGTTGAAGAATATACCTTGAGTCATCTGAGCTTGTAAGATTTTTAAATAACTAGAACATCTGAATTATTTATAATCAAAACACTTCAGGGTAACAAAACATAAGTGAAACACAGAGAACACAGGAAGACAGAGATTACAACACACGGTTTATTATTTAAGATAAACTTAAAGAGCAAATGAGTTTTTCAAAATTTGTGAGTGTTTTCACCTTGAGAAAACTTTCTTATTGTCAAAATAAACCAGGCTTTTTTTGACATTTTTGTGAACTAAGTAACAAAACTTCCAAGATTGTCAGTCTGAAATACTTCATTCTGTAGAAGAAGACATGTTGTTTTCTTTTTGGTTTATGTAAGTTTTTATTAATCTAATTTTACATTCAACTTGTTTTTAAAAAAAACAACAACACTAGTTTTGAAATGAAAAGTCACAAAGAGGGAAATTTATAACAAATTTTGACCATGATATTTCAGAAAGATCAGAAATTAATATTTTATTTCATTGGTGGATGTTCACTGAGAGCAAAATTCATCTTAGTTCCACCGGTGAGGTCCTCTTGATTGGTAGGATTTCCTCCTTTCTCATGCCCAGGGAAGATGCATTGTCCTGAGTGACAGGTGAGTCTGGAGAAGACACTCAGCATCTGCAATCTAATTAAGGGTGTTTATTCCATCTTAATGATGTCCAACATCACCAACATTAGATTTCTTCAAGATAATTACAGACGAGCCGGGTTTTGCAGGTATTCTGATTTAGAGATTAAATTATCTACAAATTTCATTTTGGGTCATTTGGTTAATCTTGCTCAGGGCAACAGGCAATCTTTCAATACTGGATGTTTAATCTTTCAGACTTTGAATAAGTGGGAGTTTTCTTTCACCTGTAATGCAGGAGTAGCTGGTACTATGCAAGGTTTTGATAAAAAAGTGAGAGGGCTTTATTAAAAAACTCTATTGAAAGCATCTGACTTTGCTAGGAAAACTCAGATGCCCAAAGCCTCCCATTTGCAGCATATTTGTGTCTAATTTATTAATTTCTCATGGCAACTGTGTCTTACTGCTTGTTCTATGCTTCCAGTAAAAATGAAGAGGCATCAGTCTTTGCAGTGCAAAAAATAACCACTTTTACAAAATAAAGTATTAGATATTTTGATATATGTTTTCCCTCCAAATATTTAAATGCACAAGATTAGCTGTCATTACCTACACACTCACTAACTTCAAAATGTTGTATGTATTTTGCGCAGGAGTCAGCGCCACGCTCGAGAGCTGTGCAAGACTGGCAGCCTTGAAAATTGAAGCGGGCTCTCCACAAACTGGCTGCTGTGACAAAGCCCACTGCATTGTTTCCTCTGTCAGGTGCTGTTGGGATGCACAGCACTGTTTTGGAAGTCATTTCCTTGAGGGATAAGTATGATGTCCTGTACAGTCGCTGGTAATGAAAAATAATGCATTATTAATTGCACACTAATTAACACTTCCTAATGCATTAGGGTACTAGGGCATTTGTTTACCACTTACCTGTATCCCCATAGCATACAGTACTGTCATGGTTATTAATGTGCCACAGGTGTTACAGCGAGTTTGCAAGACCTCAGGACTGAAACTTCTTGGGTTAATTTTGTCTGAACCTCTCTTGGCTTGCCTCGAGGTTTCTTTGTTCGTGGTTTAGCTGCAGCAGTAATTTTTCTAAAGACCAGATCATCATGCCTAATTTATTTTCCTTTTGCTTATCTTTGTGTAGTACAGCCATAGTTTTTATGCAGATCGTTGTAACAAGCCATTATTCTGTGCAGAATGAAATGCTTCTGTCTACAATAGTGCTGCAGTGTAGAGGGATACAATCCTGGTACGACAGCAGAGCCTTTGAGGAGCAAAGGTAAGAGTCAAGGTACAGACCAGCACTGGAGAGCCCATAGCCATTAATAAGTCAACATGGATCAGTTAAATTCAGACCTGGAGCTGGATGAAGTCGGCTTTTTAGGGGTAAAGGGGGAATGAAGAACGAGTATATTCCATGAAAAAAGCCTCTTATATTGAATTTGGAGGTGATGTGACTTACAAACCAATGAAGAAAGATCCAAGTGCAAAGCACTTTAGCAAACATAAAATAACCCCCCAAGTAGATCCTAAAGTAAGGAAGAAGAAACCCTCACTATCATCATGCTGCTCCAAGCTAGGGACTTGGAATGCTGACAGTTTAGTGTGCTCCTTGCCAGACTTGCCCCACCATTAGGACCTCAGAAAGTGGTGAAAGCACGAGTAAAACTCCTGGAAAAGGAGTAGTATAGAAATGTATATACAATTTTAACTGTGCTATTGTCATAAAGATTTATTTTGTAAAGGTATGTGTTTTCTTCCCCTCTCCCCCAATAATTTAAATCCAGTCTACCAATAGTTCTCTGACTAGGCTATTAAGATTTTTATTTATCCTGACAATAAATTTTTGATTTTACATGCCACTGAATTCCTTTTATCTGAGCTATACCTGTAATTGGTGACATAATCTTGATCCATGAGGAGTGGGATGTTTTCCAGAAAGGGTAAGTTAATCACGCCCTATGTGATGGACTTCAGATTTCTATGAGTTTATAGTTACCACTAATTTTAAGAATAATTAGAACTTGAATTGAAATACAATTAAAATAGTCAATTTACTTGTCATGTATCCTCTATTTCTCTTTCACATTTCTAGTCTTACAGGATTGTAACTGCCAAAGCTGTTATGCCTGAGAGCACCGGTGTAGAGGGCAGTAGGAGCCTTGTCCTTCACCGGCATAGCTCTCCAGAAAGCCAGGGAGCTAGGGAATTTTACTGTAACTGTTAACCAGGAGTTCCCAAATCATGAACTAAGTGAAGAGTTTGGTCCTTTCAAACTAAAATTAGGTTCAGTGGGATGTCTGTGATGATTAGAAAGACATTGCAACATCATCAGCTGAAAACAGACCTGGGTTGTGAATACAAAGACTATCTGCTTTGACATCTTTGTCTGAGAGAAATGTTTGCTTTAGGGAAATAGCCATGTCTGAGAACAACCTAAATAATGCTATTTTGTATATATTTAGCATCTGTCTGACTCAAAAGCGCAGATCATGTTCTGCATTCTTTCTCTTTTTCTTACCTCTCCCAGTTAATCAGCAACACAAAGAGGGACAGATTCAATTCAACCCTGATTACTCTGGATGGGAGGTAGGGAGCTAGTAGTTATGGGACAATGTAAAACAAGGGTGTGATTCATACTGTGACAAAGGCAAGGCATTGAAGATGCAAATTATTTCCAGAAAAGAAGTTAAAGGGTAAACAGAACTCTGTTTTTCTTGTATTTCCCCGTGACAAGCACATTAAAATATAATCAGATGCTGATAGTAATAAAATTCGGGACAAGCAGCTCAGTGGAAAGAAAAGCTAATCACAAAGAAGGGTGCGGGAACTGAAGACTGAAGAACCAAATGAAAATTAAAGGATCTTGTCCTGAAAACTCATCAGAAAAAAATAAAAGTATATATGTGGCTGTATTTCATGATCAGATGTCTTGTTATCTGTAAGGGCCTATAATGCTTATTTCAAAGAATAGCAGAAAGGGAAAAAGAGGAGGAGAGGTCTTGGACGTAGTGAAGGAAGGATAACAGAAGGAGCTGGAAGAAGTTGAACCGATTCCCAGTAGTTAAAAAAAAATAAATTCATCTGTTTGTTGGTTTTGTTTTTTTTTTTTTCCCATCAGTTTGCTTTTTGCTTGCAACTTTCGTATTTAACTTCTTCATTCGTAAATAGCATTTTAATTGATAATTAGGGACTTATTAGGCTTAACCACCTTTGGAGTCTTTGGAAAATTCATGGTAGAGAGATCACTATTACTTCCCTATAGAGAAAGTTCTTGACAAAAGCTGTGAACTGTGTGAGAACGATGTGACTTCTCTACACATGATCTGGACTTCTGCATTTATGTCTCTGGAAATTTCTTTCTCTAGGAATTTTTGTAAAACCTACATGCCAAAGGGGAATGCAGAGGTGATTTTTTAGAATTTTAGGACCTGTGAAGAGGAATGTTCCCATGCAGGTGGTTAGATGGTTGGAAATGTATAGCTTTCTTCTCAAAGTTAGGCTGATATTCACACATGAACAGAAGTTAGTGATAAAAAATCGAGATAGGAAGTTACAGTAATTTCTTTCTTGCAGGCTGTAATTTTGCTTGGTGTTTGATTAACTCTGAGCACCGTAGTGTCCTGGTTCATTACTAGGGCTCCTCCCTGCCATTAGCAAATACTAAGAGGGAGCAGTTGGAGAACAGAAACAACATAAAAGTGGGCGAGGGAAATACCTGGTTGGATTTAAAGGAAAGAATGAAAATCATTCATGTAAGTAAATTGGTCTGCTTAGCCCACCTGAGGAAACAGAGGACTGGTGAATTGCTGTCTACTTATAAGCAAAACCCATTAAGACACTATAATCAATGGCTATAAACGTAGCAGAGAGCCCTGTGGAGACATGCACAGGTTAGGTTGTGTCTTTTGGGAAGTGATGTCCTAATAGTGAAGGGCACTGGGGCAGGTAGAACGGTACATTGGTGCTGCAGAAATAACATGAAGTTATGGCCTTCCCCCAAGAGGAAGGTAAGGTGTAAAGGCTTTAAGTACTTGTTCTTCATTACTGCAGGCAATAATTCATTGATAATAAAGGAAAAAAAAATGATTGCAGAAATGAGCATCCTTTCTGTCCTACATCCTTTCTGCTACAAACACCCTGAAACAACCATACTGTGTAAGATTTTCAAAATATAAGTCTGAAAGCCTCAGAAATTTCAAAGTAATACTAATTTCAAAGTAATCCTAAAAATAGGAGAGAGTTAAAGAGGGAAAGTAAATTGCAGAGCAAGGCAAAAACATTCAAAATGGCTTATACTAACACTAAGCATTTCTCCTGGACCTGAAAAGCTGTAGAAGAGTGTAATTCTGAGTGCTTATATGAGGCACAGGAATCAAACATGAGAAATATTTTCCAAACTGCAGAATTGTAGCAGCACATCCAAACCTAAGTCTAGGCATGGTTTTGGTAGGGAAAAATACCTAGAATCTGTCAGTCAAATCTTAGAATGTACCCATGAACCCAAAGGCAGTTAGCAGAAGCTTAAACCCAGGAATGTTTAATGCTAAAGAGCTTGCACGCAATATTTTGAGTATACTGAAAGGTGAAGAATATCTTTATTGCTGTCACTTCCACGCATTAATTTACCAAACTCCATTTTGATGTCCTGTAGGTTACTTTCTCTCCAATGTCCTGTATAAAATCTGTGCCCAAGCAATATTTTCCTGCTGGTTAGAATACAGGAAGTTCCTACTCACTTTCTACAAACATTTAGTGATTCCCATTAATTTTTAGTTTCTGAGTTTCCGATGCACTTCTGTTATTCCCCTAAGGAGAGCTATGAACTCCTGTTAACATCCTGGTGGTCCTTCTCTGCACAGGCCCAACTGAATCTAACCTTATTTTTTATTTGAAGTGACTTGAAATATATTTAATGTTCCAATTGAGGCCTTATGGATGATTTGTAAAATGATGAAGAACCTCTTTCATCTGAGAAGCCAGAAGCTTAAAGGAGAGCAATTATGATATGGACCAGGCTTGAAAATACATATTGAAGAGCAGCATCCTAAGCATTTCCAGAAATTCTTAGTCTTGAAAGCAGCAACAGCACATTTGTGTCCAGACAAGTGCAGAGATTATATTGATATATTTAATTCATGAGGACTTTCTCAAGGAGGGTTCAGAACTCATTCTTATCATTATGCCTGATTTATCTGTACAGGCTACAGAAAGTTTTAGTTTGCTCCACTTTGGAACAAAACTTAGACCTTGAAAATTGTATTTATAGACAAATAAATATATGAGGTGAGTTGGCCGTTATAGGAATGAGTATTTTTGCAAAGTGCCTCTAATCTGTGCCTCTTGAGCATCAAAGCATAGAAGNATTCCTCTTACAACCTTAACTTCTCATTGGCTTGATTTAAACACTGCTAGCCAAGGACAATGGATAAAAAAGTGGACTATCACATTCAATGATGTTTTCTATCACATAAGGTGCCAAAAAGTTATTACATTCAAGTGTATGTATTAGCACTAAAAGGATGGGAAAGCATTATCACTCAAGAAGCAATTCTCTTCTTTGGTATCTACAAGTGGGAATGATTCTCATTATAAACAGAGGTTGTAATGCTGTGGTGAGACTATGTCGTATTTTCCAATATTCATTTTAGTGTCTTCAGGGTGATTGCATCTCGTGTGGCACAGTGCCATCCTGTGGACCCTAAGGTTATCTAAGGCAACTACACTGATGTAACAGGTATGACAATGTAACATATTGAGGAATTTTTCATGTAAAGCACTAAACCAGATCTCATTCAGTAATTGATGATGCATTAGTTAAATGAGAGCCCTTGGCTGAAATCTGTGTCCAAACTTCTTGGTGTATCCATACACTTCCTCCTGTGGCACTGCTGATATTAAATTCTGAAGTGCCTGGAGGACAATAATTATTCTTCTTCATACTAGCTATCAAAAAGGTTCAGGATTTATTTTGCTTTGACATGTCATCAACGCAACATCTTGCCAGTGCTTTAATTAAAAATCAAATCAGATCCAGGTTGTGTTAGAAGTCCATTTTTGATGGACAAGTACATTTTTGGTGACATTTGATCAAAATTACTTTGGGTGCAAAGTGGTCACCGACATGGGAGAGATATGCTGAAGCCATAGTTCATGCAGAGCTTTTCCTCACAACTCATGCTAAATGTGACCATGAGAACTCACTTCCTAAGGCAGGTTAAGGAAGCACATCTTTCCTAGCTTTCCCATCTTAAACTTTGTGATCCTTATTCATATGCTGGTGAGATGACTTGGCTCCATAAAGTTTCATCACATTGTAAGTATTTAATCTACCGCTGACAAAGTGATCTTGTCTTCTTGTCTGTTAAAGTGGGCATATTTCCTGGAAAGCAGCTGTGTGGAGCACAAATGGTTCCCAGGAGGCTCCATCTACATCCTTGCTTGTACTTTCTTGCTGAGCCTGAAACAAGAGATTCAGCAGGTCTTAGGAAGCTTTTAAAACAACTCTAGGAAAAGCAGAAGAACCATCTATTGCCTCAGGAGTTCATTCAAGGGACTGTCTGGTATCAAGCATGTGAGCTGAACGCTCTGTGACCCCATCCGGATGAAGACAGTTCATCTCATTTATGCATGTGCAAATATAATGCTACTCAATGCAAAAGTGTTTCATTGAGTGTTGAATGAATGGTCTCTGGTGACTATTTATGGAGGCGAAGTGTTAAAAGTGTTAATGTAATCGATAAAAAGAGAAGGCCTGGGAGTAGCACTCAATCTAAGCAGTCGAAGCTTTACAGAACATTGCCACCAAAATAAATATTTAGTGACTATACACTGAAGGTGCTATTCTTTTGACAGGATGAGCTTCATGCCTCACGGCACAAGAGTTATGAGATTTCAGTCAGTAATCAAAGAATAATTCTATATTTTTCATAGCTAAAAGACATTGCTTCTTTTCCCCTGACATGCCAATGATTAAATGAAACAGTTCCACCTCCTAACCTCCACCCCCGGCCCCACTCCCCTTCCATTTTTTGGGGAAAAAGAGAACAAAAGGGGAAACCTGAAAGAGAAGAGGTGAAATAATGCTGGAAAAATTATGTTAACTATACTGTGGCAAAGTTGAAAATGGTATACAAGTGTCAATGGATGCTGCTACATGGCACCATCACATTGTTTGATTCTGAAGTTGAACTCCAGCTGCCTGAGCTAAAAAACACTCAAGAGCTCATGCTTAAGACCACAGGGAATAGTCTGAGTCTTAGATTGTAAAAGATATTTGGGTAGCTAGATTCCATAGCACTGACTTCAGTGGGAAAATGGACTACTTATTTTCATTACTACACAATTACTAGGTCTCTTACTACATTATTTTGTTTTGTAAATATATTTTTTATAAACTCATTTTATACATTTATAAAATTTCAGTTTATGCAGTACTTCCAGTTAGGCAGAAGTTTGTATCAACAACAAATAAATAATTGAATTGCAGCAGGTCTCAGATGGGAAGCTGGAGATTTTGACAGTAGAGGAGGGTGGATGAGGATTTTGGCATGTAAGAAGTCTGTGGGGAAAGTACATACTGGCAAGATGTTTTTGCTACAGTGCAGCAAGGAAATACCCTAATAAGGTTGTCTCTTGAAATGTCATCTTAATGACTTTTGGCTTCTGGAGTCCTCCAAGTGAGTGGTGCTGCAAATTCATCTTGAAATGAGTTTTTCCAACTAAGCAGCCTCTGGAAGTTGATAGCACATCACCAATGTGCCTTTTAATTTAAATAATATTTTTTTTCTTCTTAACTATGAAGACCAAAATTGCAAGGACATATTTACTTGATAAGAACATGTTGGCTGTGTCAGATGAATACTTTGGATACTGCTGCTGGAAGGCCTGTGCAACTCATGCGGTAGGGAGAGGGTAGTGACACAGAAATGTGTACTGGTATGAAATGAATGACTTTACATCAAGTAGTTGAAAATCCAAATGTACTCTGGGAGAGCTAAGGACTGAAAAATTCAGATCTGAATGTCCTTGAATTCCCACAGTGTGAATGGTCATCTTCCTGGAGATAGTGGAATAATGCCTCAAAATGTAGCAAAGAACAATGTCCTAAATTAAATACTGAAGAGACTGTAGATTTTCTAAAACGTGTTTTGCAATAATTAGACAATTAGTGTGTTGTTGATCTAAATTCAGCTTATTTCAGACATTTAAAGATAAAAAAACCCAGGTTAGAGTGCCTTATATTCTATTATTGTTTGCTATCTAGGAAGAGCAGAGACAAGTATCTCCACTCTCATGAGACCCCACCTGGAGCATTGTGTGCAGTTCTGGATCCCACAACATAGGAAGGACATAGAACTGTTGGAATGGGCCCACAGGAGGCCACAAAGATGATCAGAGGGCTGGAGCATCTCTCCTATGAAGACAGGCTGAGAGAGTTGGGCTTGTTCGGCCTGGAGAAGACTCCAGGGAGATCTTACAGGGGCCTTCCAGTCCCTCAAGGGGCCTACAGGAAATCTGGGGAGGGACTATTTAGATAGTATTTTGCCTTTTTTTTTTTAATTTTATTTTATTTTTTCCCCCTAATTGAAAATCTATTATTACAGTGGCATGTTAACTAAATAACTTCTGTAAATATTTTATCGATCGGATCCCAAAGTTTCCCCCACTGGCAATCAGAATTGGGTTCTAAAGTCACTTTCACAGATGCAACAGTTTTACTGCTTTTCAGAAGCACTTTCAGTTCTCTCCAATCAGAGTAATTAGATTGAGACCAACCTCAGGTACACTGTGATGTTATCTTTTCATGTAACCAAATAAGATAACAGAAACATGGAAGTGCACCTTGTCTTAGCTGAGGTCCCACATGTACACTGTTATGCGATGAAGCTTTAGTAAGTACAAGTTATGTACTAGTTTTTAATTGATTTTATGTTTTATAGCTTATCATTAACAAACTTTGAGGGAGATTCACAACTGCATGAAATTCTTGGTGGGATTCCATGAATAGATGCCATTCAACAACAATTGTTTGTGTATTTTTTTATTTTCTTCACTGAAAGAAACCCCTCAAAATCATTTCAAGATTTGTTTGCTGAAGCTATTGCTTTGGTTCCTAGGAGAAGAATTTTTTAGTCAAATATCCCAGTAGTGGAAATTGCTTCTCTGTCTGTCTTGGCACTTCAAAGTAAAGAAAAGTGTCAATTTAAGTGTTCCTACTTTTCAACTTAAGTACTCACATGAATCCAAATTGCTTTCAAACGGTATGTAGGTACAATTAAGCACATCTAGAGAGGTTTCCCTAGGGCTTGTAAATTATAGCATTGAGAAAGGTAGCTGACCATACTGGAGTGGGAGTGGTATCCACACTGTCTCAGGACCAGTAGTTTGGAGACAATTAACTCAATTAACATTATTTATGTGCTTTGTGTATGGGTTGTTTTGGTTTGGTTTTAAAGAAATATAGTCCTCCATAATAAAGGAAGTTACTGTTGTATTTTTGCCATTCAAATAATTGCCCACAGGTTTTTTGGGTATAGGGTTTTGGTTTTTTTTTTTCTGATTACTTACACGTCTGTTATGAGCATAAGGTTTAATTGCAAATATACAAAAATATCTCACCTTATTTAATTTGTTTAAAGTACAACAAAACATCTCAGATAAATGAATCATCTTATGGGAGGAGTTATATGTAAAGGTTATTTTACAGTAGAGTAAAAGTTATTTTTGTAGAGTTTAATTCCATGCAACTGAAAGTTGCAAGAGAAAATGCTCCTATTCTTATGTAATTTCTGTTTTTGTCTGAGCCTAAAAGACCCAACTGTCCTACTACAAAATATATTGTAGAAGAATGCAGTGAAAATTTCTACACATCTCTTCTTTATTGACTTGTGTGGGAGTAAAAAAAAAAAAAGCCTGCACTGGACATGTTTAAATATGTGAGTGGTAATTAAAAAAAAGGGTGGGGACCATGGGGCTGAGAACATCGTCCAGACACTTGACCTCAGTCCAGCTGGGTGCTGTGACCACTTCCCTGGGGAGCCTGTTCCAGTGCCTGACCACACTCTCAGGAAAGAACCTCTTCCTGACATCCAACCTAACCTCCCTTGTTGCAGCTTCATGCCATTACCTCAGGTTCTATCCCTGGTCACCAAAGAGAGGAGATCAGTGCCTGTCACTTCACTGTCCCTTGTCAGGAAGCCACAGACTGGATGAGGTCTCCCCTCAGCCTCCTCTTCTCCAGGCTGAAGAAACCCAGAGATTTCAGCCTCTCCTCCTAAGACTTCACCTCCAGACCCTTCACCATCCTCGTTGTCCTCCTCTGGACACACTCCAATTGTTTTATGATGCTCTTGTCCTGTGGTGCCCAAACCTGCCCCCAGCACAGTGTAGAGCAGGACAATCCCCTCCTCACCTGGATGGCCGTGCCGTGCTGGATACACCCCAGGGTACATTTGGCTCTCCTGGCTGCCTGGGCACACAGCTGGCTCATGAGTAACTTGCTGTCGAACAAGACCCCTAAATCCATCTCAGCTTGGCTGGCCTGGTCATGTCACACTGTAGTTCATAAAAAGTCCTTTCTTATAAGCCAAGTATGTTTCTTTTTGCTGGCTGCACTAAAACCAATTGTTAAATCCAGCCTGAACTTTAATATAGAATTCATATAGGGCAAATATTTGTCTGAGTCAGATACACTGGTATCTTCTAACTGTAAAATAGAGTTTAGGTAGAGTACTTTGGGATGACTTAGGAGTGAGTGGAAGTCCCATATCCTGGTTTTGAAATTACATTGTGCATTTCAAAGATTAAATCTCATGAAGGTTGGAGGAACTTCTAACCTGTTTACAGCTATGAAAAGTTTTAACTTCCAGTCACAGCTTTCCAAAGGCGTATAATTCAGGCTTCTTTTTCACAACCATGTAGCAAACTCCACATTTCAAATCCTTATTCCAGTTCACACTGTGGTATTGCTTTGTCAAACAGCCTGCCATCATGACTCATATATTACTTTTAGACCTAAGGGCAGGTTGGACCCTTCTAATTATGCACATTAATAATTATGCCACAGTTAGCATTTCAGAAGCCCACAGAAATATTCTAAAGACACATCTTTGTAGTAGAATGGTAATATTCCTGTATTTTCTAGTACTTAAATACTGTAAATTAATCAGTAGCTCTTTCTCCTTTTACATTTGTCTATTGTCCTCTTTAAACAACAGGATATCCCTCCACAGTTGATTTACGGGGACTTCATTTTAAAATTTTCCTTTTTTTTTTGTATGGTTTTGAAATATATATTCCATATGAACCATATTTTCAGCCTTCACTTAAACTTCATTTAGCATTAAGCTCTTATGAAGTGTGCTTTCCAGACTTTGTATTACACATTTTAATTACTTTCCAAACTTTCCAAACATTTTTTCAACATTTTTGTTTGTTGGGTTGATTTTTTTTTCCTTTTTGTAGTGAGGCTAGTCTCAACATAAAGTCACACACAGAGCTGAAAAACTTCTTCCTTCTTGTAGAAATGTTCTCCTTGCTTATTCACCATATTGGATAATGTTTGCCCCTCTGGGCTTCAAGAATAATGGCTGTATCTGTGCTCTGTTAGTAATATAATCTGCAGGTCTACTGCAGGGTCACTATTTGTTGGAGCTAGTTTTCTGCCTTTCAGTGAGACATAATACACATTGTGCAAAAACACCAGGTGATCCAAATTCATTGACATATTTGCTACTCACAATTGGCATCACTTGTTCTCATATCAGTATTACTATTCTTTTCCCCATATGTATTTCTGAGGATGCTCGTCACATTTACAGAACAAGTTACTTTTTCTGTGAGCTTCTTTCCATGGTCTTCTTCCATCACATATTTAGATCATCTGCTCCTACCTGGAGTGAGCAGATTAATTCTCTGGATGGGGAGAGAGGACTAACGAGCAGGATAGTGTAAAGTAGGGTTGATACCAAATATGGAGTATGAATACAGCGATTCACAGTGCTTCATGTGGAGACCAGGACTTACTGCCTGTTGAGATAACCCCATCACTATCAATAGGCCTATAGGCACACCTCCATTGAGCCATGTTTAATTCTTCCAGGACTTCACTAAAACTACAGGATAAGGTAACAATTGTTTTTAAAAAGTGTTTTCTGAACTCTATCATTAATCCATTAAAGCACCATAAACTGCCATGATACTCAACTGGATATTTATCACACTATTGCATTATCATACAGCAAATTCCTTGGTGATGTTGAAGGATATAATTTATCAGCTTGACTTTCCATATCAGAAACCAAATTTTACAAAATCTACTTGTTAGAAAAAAAATGTTGCTGAGCATGACCAGTTTTGATGCCCTTTGAGCCTTTTGGAGGAATGATTATGCCACTTCCTCAAATGGGAGTAGTTTGCTTATTTTTTTGTCTAAACTCCAAAGACCCTTTTAAAGAAATAAAGGAGAGGTCATATTCTTATATTTTAAATTATCTGATTTTTAAAATATAAAATTAATGTAATATTAATGCCTGCTTAATGTACCATTCATTAATACAAATTAATTTTCATTATGTGTTAATTTAATATTAATTATTGCCTCAGGAAGTAGTAGCTGCTATTTCTGTGCCTAGAGGGTACTAATTATATTTAATTCAAACTTTACTCAAAAATTTGACTTACAAATTTTACTGCAGAACTTCTCTAAGCTACACCTCTGTGTAAGATATAAATCCGTGAACATTCTTATCATCCAGATGAGCTGAAGTAGATGTAGCAATGTGCTTGAAAGCCACACTAGTTTCCAATCAGCACTACAAGGGTTTTCCTTAAACTTGGACAGAGTGACCAGTGATGAAAAATTATATGTCTCCCGTGGAAGTAGGCTGTTAAAGCACAGCAACTTTGCTGTGCTGTGTGGGGGTTGGACTAGATGACCTGTGGGAGTCCCTTCCAACTCTAATCATTCTATGATTCTATGATTCTAACTTAATTTCTTTCTTGTTTTCCTTTCTAAAAAGACCCCAGAACCTCTTATATGAAAACTATTTTTTTTTGCTATAATTGGCAGCAAAAAGGAAAATGCTTATGCCTTTAAGCAATTTTTTAGAGTCACGCTCCCTGCTTTATGTCATAAGGTCCTGTTAATAATCTCTGTTAATAACTCTATTGCAATATTTATGTGTCATAATTTGGATAAGATATCTAAATTTTTATTTAATGACCAAAAAAAACCAAAAAGGAGCTTTTCCTCGATATCTTCCTTGTAGGAAAGAAAACTATATTTGTAAGGGGCAGTTTTCATTCCTACAGATTTTGAGTGCTTTACTGAGCACCTGAATAAAAACTGCATTCTTGTCCTGTGCACGAGTTGAGTGAAATTCATCCCTGTGCAGTTGACCACCAAAAGACTGAGGCATTTGTCAGCCCTGACATTACTTTTCAGTGGATATATGTTGTGAATAATGGCATTAGCCGTTTCAGTTGCTTATAAATAATTGCATCCAATGTTTCTTATTAAAAAAATGTACTTGGTGGAAAACACACTGAAGTCTATATCCACTGGCTTAGGCATTTAAAATGCTATACTATATTCCATCAGCCAGAAAACTTTACATTCCTTGCCAAAGAGAAACTTTTATAGGAGACTGGGGCAGGAGGAAGGTAGCAGCAGGAAATATCCCTTAATATTTAAGATTCCTTGTTAGCAAAGATATACATTTTCCAGTGTTTTATCAGAAGCACAGTAAAACTCAGTGAAATATTCCATTAGAAATATTTCACAATATATTTATCTTTTCATACACACATAGACACACATTTATATTTTATAGTCTCTAGTATTTCACTAGTGGTCTCTGTTAGGACTTTTTTCTTCTCTAATTGATGTTACAGAATCATAGTATATTAGGAGCTGGAAGAGACCTTGAAAGATCACTAAGTCCAACCCCCCTGCCCGAGCAGGATCATCTAGAGTAGATCACACAGGAACGTGTCCAGATTGGTCTTGAAGGTCTCCAGAGAAGGAGACTCCACAACCTCTCTGGGCAGCCTGTTCCAGTGCTTCATCNAGCCTGTTCCAGTGCTGTGTCACCCTCGCGGTGAAAAAGATCCTCCTTATATTAAGATGGAACTTTCTATGTTCCAGTTTGGAACCATTTCCCCTTGTCCTATCACTGGCCATCACTGAGAAGAGCCTGGATTCATCCTCCTGACACACACTTTACATATTAATAAACACTAATGAGGTCACCTC
>VXBZ01009574.1:29923-58012 GCA_013399135.1 Heliornis fulica | reverse complement strand
GTCAGGTGTGAGAACAGCTAGTCTGGCGTTCCTGCCACATCTGCATCTCTCACGACTGCTGGTAGAGGAAGGCTGAAGCTGTGTATGTCATCCACCGGGGGGACAAGGTTCCCATGTCAATGGCATGCATGAGCTGATGATGAGAGGCTTGTGGCTGGAGGGCTAGTTATGTTTCTCCAGTGTCAAACAGGATCCAGCAAAAGTAACTTGTCTAAAATAAACTTGTCCAATTATGTCCCAACAAGATCACTGAGTCACATAATCAAAGAACATTAGGAGTTGGAAGGGACCTTGAATGATCATCTAGTCCAACCCCTCTGCCTGAGCAGGATCACCTCGATTAAATCACACAGGAACCTGTCCAGGTTGGTCTTGAATGTCCAGAGAAGGAGACTCCACAACCTCTCTGGGCAGCCTGTCCCAGTGATCTGTCACACTCACAGTGAAAACGTTCCTCCTTCTATAAGATGGAACTTTCTATGTTCCAGCTTTGAACTATTTCCCCTTGTCCTATCACTGACCAACACCAAGAAGAGCCTGGCTCCATCCTCCTGACACTCACCCTTAACATATTCATAAACATTAATGAGGTCACCCCTCAGTCTCCTCCAAGCTCAAGAGACCCAGCTCCCTCAGCCTGTCCTCAGAAAGAAGATGTTCCACTCCATCATCTTGGTGGCCCTATGGTGAACTCTTTCAAGGAGTTCTAGGTCCCTGAAGTGGACACAGAGCTGTCTGAGGTCAGTTCCCAAATCCCATTTGTGACTCCTGCCCTTCCTTCCACACTTGCAATAGCACTGACTGTTGCCTTACTCATTTGTCAGCATCAACAGTAATCTCTAAATTTCTGATTTAGTAGGTAACTCTTGACTGACAGACAATGTCTCTTTAAAACACAAATCCTTGTCAGATAGCCCATCTGTTGGTTGATGGCTCTTTATGGCAGTTAAATATCCTCAACCATATTCTACAACAGATAAGACTGCCATGGAGTTCTTTTGCTAAAAGAATTCATGTGTTATTTTATTTCCCCACTACACCTTTGGTGACACTTCCAGTAACTTCCCCATCACTTCCCCACCCTCAGGGCAGGTGCTCTGGAGAAGTGTGAATTTCCTTGGGCATTGTATAAAACTGCCACCTGAGAAATTCAAAGCCATGAGAAACTTCATTCAGCTTTTAATATACCAGACTGGATAAGTCAAAAGCCAGTCTATTATCTTGAAAAATTAACCGAATTCATTTTAATTTACTTGCTGTTTCATATCCCTTCAGGTTAGACATTCCTTTAGACTAGCTTGTGTCACCACTGATGCATCAGATGCCTTGAAGGATTAACCAATTTTCAATCCATTTCTTGCATGGTAAGGAAGTAGAAATCTGTGTGAGGTCAAGGGGTTATGACCTAGTTGTAATTACAGAGACTTGGTGGGACAGTTCACATAACTGGAATGTGGCCATGGATGACTATGTCCTTTTTAGGACACACCAACAAGGAGAGGGGGTGGAGTGGCTCTTTGTGTGAAAGAGCAACTAGAATGTATTGTGTTCTGTCCAGGAGCAGATGAGGAATGAGACGAGAGTTTGTGGGTGATAATTAAAGGACAGGCTAGCATGGGTGGTACTGTTGAGGGTGTCTATTACAGGCCTCCTGATCAAGAGGAGGAAGTTGATGAAGCCTTCTACAGGCAGCTGAGAGTAGTTTCATAATCACAGGCCCTGGTTCTTACGGGGGATTTTAACTACCCAGATATTTGCTGGAATGGCCAGCCACTTGTAGTGCAGGAGGTTCCTCCAGTGCATTGATGACAAATTCCTGATGCAAATGGTAAATGAAGCCCACTAGGAGAGAGAAACTGTGGCTGCCCCCTCCCTGGCAGAGTTCAAAGTTTGATGGGGCTTTGGGCAAACCTGGGCTAGTGGAGGGTGTCCCTGCCCATGGCAGGGGTGGGAGCTGGATGATTTTTGAGGTTCCCATCAACTCAAACTGTTTTGTGGTTCTATGAAGATCAAATTATATTCTCCCTGTTCTTATCTATCGTTGGATGCTGACTACTAACAAAGTCCCACATAGATCCAGAAAGGTTTTAGTTTGTTTTTATTGTTTGGTTTTGCTTTCTATGTTTACATGAAAAATAAAAATTCTATTTATTTTTAAAGTAAAAATCATATATTGAAGCAACTGACTGAACTATCAGTGGTTTTGGCTGTGGCATTCTATGTCTGAAGAGTTTGATTCTATTGTGTTATTATTTACACTCTATAAAGGTAATAGTTAGATTTCTCCCACATTCTTAGTTATTCATTTGCTTGTATTGCATATGAAAATGGTTGTGCATTCTTTTTAATTACTCCATGCACACAGGACTTGATATATAAAATGAAGGATTTGGTTATTCATCTGGAGTTTTTCCCTCGGTTTGCATTGACCGTTAATCTGCCACCAGAGGGCAATAATTCAGTTTCCTAAATCTGAGTTTCGAACGTGAGTACATACTCGAATAACGGTTTCATTAATTATTTTTTTCGAGCAAGCATATGTGAAAACACAAATTTCTTAGAATCACTTAAGATGTGTAATTTAATCCAAACCACAATATTTTTTTTAATATTTTACTCTATGCTACTTAGGCTTTTTTTTTGTTGTTGTTGTGTTTGTTTTTCAAGCCGCTGAAATTTGATTGCTTTGAAAAAGGTTTTTACTGGTACACCTCATGCAGCACTGTGACAGTGCAAGGTTTGAGTTTCATGCAAAACACATTTGGGGTTTTTTTGTGCCATTGTAATATTTTAAAATTTTTGAATGCCATTACTTTCCTAGGTTTTTTTTTCTTACACTAATGTCTCATTAATATTTACTAGCTTATATCTGTAATCCTTAATTTGGTAATTATAGCATTTGACAGATATGTTTATATCCTTATATGATAAGTATTTATTTTATTTATGTGCATGTTAGTTACAGTATACTGCAGTTAATGTCAAGGCTGCCTTTTGTTAAGATCTGTGCAATTCTGTATCACTCAGTCTTCCCTTTAATGACAGTAATCTTGTAACTCGACCTTGCATTAGATCTATATGTACTGTCAAAAGATGAGCTGAAGGAAATACCTTCCCACAAAGGTAGTAAAGTAGAAAATCTTGAAAGGCAGAACTTGCTGTATATATCTGTTTAAACTACAGAGAATCATAGTGTCATCTTTAGTGATGTATAGAATCACAAGGCTGGAAAAGACCATTAAGATCACCGAGTCAAACTGTCCCTGCCCTCTCCTAATCCATATCCCTGAGCACCTCATCTTCCCGTCTGTTAAATACACCCGGGGATGGGGACTCCACCCCCTCCCTGGGCAGCCTGTTCCACACCCCAACAGCTTTTTCAGTGAAAAATTTCTTCCTAACATCTCATCTGAACCTGCCCTGGTGCAGCTTGAGGCCTTTTCCCCTTGTCCTATCACCTGTCACTGGGCAGAAGAGACCATCACCCACCTCTCTCCAACCTCCATTCAAGTCCCTGTAGGCAGGGGTAAGGTCTCCCCTCAGCCTCCTCTTCTCCAAACTAACCCCCCTCCAGCTCTCTCATTGGCTCTTCATGAGGTTTGTTCTCCAGACCCTTCCCCAGCCTGGCTTCCCCTCCTCTTGACCCGCTCCAGGACATCGATGTCTTTCTTGTAGTGAGGGGCCTAGAACTGGACACAGCACTCGAGGTGCAGCCTCACCAGTGCCCAGTGCAGGGGCACAATCCCCTCCCCCGACCTGCTGGCCACACTGGTTCTGATACAAGCCAGGATGCCATTGGCCCTCTTGGCCACCTGGGCACACTGCTGGCTCATGTTTAGTCATCAGTCAACCAACACCTCCAGGTCCTTCTCCACATGGCTGCTCTCCAGCCACTCTGCCCCAAGCCTGTAGCACTGCATGGGGTTGTGATCTCCCAGGTGCAGGACTCTGCCCTTGGCCTTGTTGAACCTCATCCCATCGGATGTATGCACTGGGTATCTGTGAAGTTTTTGAAAAAGCTTCTGTATATTTTGCATAAAATAGGAGAACACTCTGTCTTAGGTTTTACAGCCGAATTGAAACATTTTGGCAAAACTGATGCCCAATTTGGACTAATCCTGCTCCTAGTTGGTGTTAGTTGTGTAAAGCCGTCACTTGCTCTGTTCATACAGAGACAGAGTTTTCTGGACTAGTTCATAATTTCACAGCTGCCATGACAACCCTTGGGCTGCTCCACAGATCTGTAGGCTCTGTTCAGAAACCCAAGCTTCTGCCAAAAATACAGTTCTCCTAAGTTGCACAGGCAATTGCTGTTGTTTGTTTCTGGAGTTCATAGTATAGCTGTTCTAATGAAGCCAAGAACCTATTGGTGGTCTATCATTAGAAGTTGAGAAGAACAGTCAGCCTGGAGTGAACATACCATTTATTTGCCCATTTATCTCCATTGCAATTTTGGATGCTTTTGATCTAACACCACACCAATGCTATTTCTTACATCTTTGCAGTGGTATGTGTTTTACAAACAGCCTATGAAGAAGCAGCAGAGATTGTTACAAGTGTCTGAGGTAGAAGACTTGTGCGAAACATGGATGATGAAACTGCATAGATACTGGAAGATTTTCTGGTGTGGCTACATCAAGGGATAATAAGTGAATTCACTGCATTATTGTATCTTTAAATGCTATTTGATGTACTGTTTAAAAATATTTAGCATCTTTATACACGTGAAGATTTTTTCATCTCACTTTACTATGAAAATTGCTAAAATATTTTTTATAAAAGGTCACAGGAAAGTACACAGAAAACTTTGCTTCTTAGGAATATGTGCTATCAGTGTGTGTCATTTATATTCTGTCCATGACAATGGACAATAGGAACATCCAGCTTCAGGAAGAATTTAAGAAACACAAGTGTAAAGTAGTGCCCTGTCTAGAGTATTCATTTGTAATAAATGTGTTCACTGAATTAATTTTTGAACCCTTTGATAGTTTTGACTGCTGTTATATTTTGCAGCAGAGTTCTACAATTGTATCATAAGTTGTTCGAAAAAAAAATTAATTTTGTTTCATATATGATCTTTAGTCATGTCATTGATTGTTCTGTAAACTTGTGTTATGAGAAATTGGAAGAACTTCTTTTCAGTTCAGTTTTCCCATAGTGTTCTCAGCTTTATAGATCATTATTGATTCAGTTACCTAGTTTGCAGTTTGAAGACTCCAAGTTTATGTAATCTGTTCAGTGTGGAATTTATTTCAAATCTGAAGTCACTCTTCTATGTTGCTTTTCTTTTCTGCTAGAGCCTTTTTAAATGGTGTGACAATTGAAAGGAAGATAATTGTAATTTTTAAAGAAGAACAAAGAAAGGGAAGAAAGGAGATTTACCCCAACATGAGTGCAGTAAAGCAGTGGATCAGGCTGCCCAGCGTGATTGTGTAGTCTGCATCCTTGGAGGTTTCCAAGACACAACTGGATAAAATCCTGAGCAACCTGTCCTCATCTCATAGCTGACACTTTCTTTGACTGGGAGATTGAGATAGAAACATCCTGAGGTCACTTCATATCTGAAGTATCCTGTGATCCCACGACCAGATATGCAGGTAGTATATACTAAGTCTACAGGTGTAGAATTAATACGATGCCAAAATGATTTTTTCATCTTTATTTTCTATTCTTTTGCTAATGCTGGATATGCCTTTTTGTCATTGAGCTGATGTTTCCAGAAAACTGTCCACAGTGCTCAAAGACCTCTTTACTAAATGGGTAAGAGTCCCTCATGCACATATACAGTTAGCAGCTGCAGCAAGAGCGGAGAAAAAAGAGCATCAAAAGCTGGTTTTGTGGAGCATAACTTTGGAAGCAACTTCCCTCCTTTCTATGCTGAGTTACTTCCTTGAATTTGGACAAAAGTGGGTATCAAGGAGGATGTATCTGTCATTGCCTGGTTCTGTGGCTGCTACTGTTGGCTGAGGTAGTGGCAAAAACATTGCTTGGAAGAGCAAGAGTTGTCTGCTGTGAAGGCAAAGGATTGCACTTTGTGCAACCAGTTTGTCCATTGCCCATGCTGTGCTTCTGCACTGGAGACACTGAGCAGAGCTGGACCAGCTTCAGTTCCGTGACAGTGCTGGTGGCAGCTCCCTTTGTCCTGAGCAGCCTCATACCATTCTCTCTTGACCTGCTGCCTGGATAGGTGACTCTTCTGGTCAGCTGCTTTTGCTTTTCCATTGACCTCCAAATCTCTACATACTCTAAGCATCTTGCCTCAGACTTCTTCCTTCTCTGAGTGCTGCTATGACTTGCTAGAGATACAAGGTGGATCTTTTACTGCACATCCATTGTTTTTAATTTATTAGTACTTAATCTGTTTTTTCAATAATCCACTGCTATGAGATATGCCTGCAACATTTTGTGATCTATATTTGAATGTCCTGAATAATTTTCTGTCATTTCCCTGTTTGGCCCTGTACCATGTTTCAAGCTTTGTCACAGCAGTGCTCACCTCCTTCTTCAGACTGGAGAATTTGCTGAGAAACAGTGCATCAATCAGGCACTGGTGTCACACTCAGATTTACCACTCCTTTAGTAATGAAGTTGCTTCAAGCCATAGGTTACATATCTTACCCTATAGTTAATACTTCAGCAGCTTTATATTTGGATTAAAAAATCATTTGATTCTGGTGATATCTTACTTTCTAATGACCTGTCCATTCTAAAGCTTTTGCTGATCATCAGGAAGAAGTTCTGACCTTCAGAAGTTGTGCTGACATGTCACATCTCTGGATTGTTCTGGGAAAAGCATCTAACTGATTTTGTAGAGATCTTCTAGCATCAGAATAGATGAGACATCTTGATTCTCTCTCTTTTTTTTTTTTTACATTTTTATTTTTAAAGTTTACCTGTTATCAAAATAAAAGCTCATCCAAACTACAGCCTCTGACTAGGTTCCCTCATCTGCATGAACAGCATCAGTTTGGGATGATTCTTCATACTTACCCAGAGGTTGTTTCTGTAATGATTGTAAGGATTGATTCTATTCTGAAAACTCTCTTTCACACAAGAAATTTATTGTGACTTTCTGCTACAACTTAAGAGTGGTACCCTTGTCCTTCTCGAGTGGTAAAGGCTATTGGAAGGTAGTGTGTATGCTGAAGGTTGGTAGGAAATCCTTCCATATGTAGTGCACTAGTTCTTAAAAGGTGTATTACAGCCCATGACTCAGGAAGGAAAATCTTGATGCTGGCAGTCTGGCTTATTGTCAAAAGTTATCCAGACATTCAGGTCTTGTCTTTGCCTTGACTTTTAAAAAAGCTCTGTACTGTTTTTGAGACGTGAGATGAGTTTGGTTCTTTAAATTAGGTTAGAAATGCTGAAGAGCATGAAAATAGGCAGTTTACCCTTTTGGTGCAGCACAGCTCTAGCTCATTTCCGAGAATCAAATGTAAGTATCAGATGCATTTGGTTAAGTTTAAGCAATTTGCCAAGAGCTGCACACTGTGCTGTGATATAGGCCTTGCCTCAGAGGAGAAGGTTGAAGAAGCTGCTCGATTGAGCATGAGATTAGGCAAATCTGGATGATATTTTTTTTAAAATCTTAATTTCTAGGCAAAATTATTGCAATTATTATGACAGGCTAAATAGGCCCATTCCTTATTTTTTTTTTTCAGTCACTGAGGTTATGATTCTCAAGCTGGATCAAATCTGTGCTGTTTACACTAGTTGCTTAGGTTGCCCTAGCACTGAATGAAGATAAAGCCTATGTTCTGATTCTTTTCAAATTGATCAAGAATTTTACAAAGATTAACAGATTGTTTTCACAGAATCACAAGGTTGGAAAATACCTTCAAGATCATAGAGTCTGACTGTACATGTCCTCTCCTAAACCATATTGGTATGGCCCATATTACTGTGGTGCTCAAGAGCTTTGTGAGATGAACTAGGGAATGTGAGCAGTTGTGGCTCTGCCCCGTGGACCACCTTCTTCTGACCTTAGATGTGTCATGTCTCTTAGTTGCCAAATGAAGCCACCAACAAGGAAGAAACATGGGGTAGGATTTCCAAAGTTTTAAGTTAACCTGTAATTATGACACCTTCGTTGTGTCTGGCCTTGGAAGTTAGCTACTTGTTGCTTAATTTTAGTCAGTAAAACAGACCTCATTAAGTAGGTGCCTAATGCATCTTCATAGGTCCTCGGAGCGTCAGGTGCCCCTCAAGGCCTCCAGAGGGAGATCCTGCCCACTTAACTAAAGTGCTTAACCTTAAGCAGACAAGATCTTTTCAGAAGTGTTAAGCATCACCTATCTCTCTCCATAGTCTCTGTAACAAACATAAACGTTCCAGAAGGACTGTTTTATCGCATGTGTAATATCAGGTCCTTAGGAAGAACATGCTGGCTGTACTTGTAAGAGATTTTTTGGAAGCCTCATACTGGTCACCTGAAGGTGTTAATTGCTGAAAGTGAAAAAAGACAACTTGAACACATTTATCAATCGAGCTGGAAAGTCAGAAGACTTGTGCCTGTGATTTCTATGCTCTTAAAGGGGCTTATTTCATAGCTCATAATCTTTTAAAATACCCTTGGTTACGTTTTTCCTTTCATTCACTATCACATCATTAGATTATACTGGTATTTAAGTCTGGCTTTGCAGAGGAAAAGTTTGGAAGCTCCTTTTAAGAAAGCTATTTAGAACAAGGGTCAAGAAACAAAGAGCATAAACAATAGGTAAGCTGGATTTGGGAGATAACTAGCAATCCAGGGCACTTTTCTTTAATCTGTATAGATCTTTCAAACTAATCTCCAAGTGGCAGGCTTTGGCTACCCTGACTAGATTTCTTTTGCACACAGCTATCCCCCTCAAAGTTTCCAGCTTCTCTGAAAGACTCCCCCTTTGCTTTCCCACCCCCGGTCTTCCCCCTACACCTCTGGTTTAGAACTCCATGTTTTTATTTATTTTTTCCCCTTCCTTTCCTCCCAGGGCTGCTGAAAGTGCCTGCGCTGCAGACCCTAGAGCCAATAAGGCAGGTCTCGTTGGGGAGATACCATATCGGGTGGGAAGCAGGGGTGAGGATGCGTGAGACCGGGGAGGGAAAGCCGGGGGGGCGGCTCATATTCTTGACCTTAGGTAGCTGATGCTGAGAGGTAGCGCGTTGGATTNAGAGGTAGCGCGTTGTATTGACGCACAGGCGGGACTCGAGTTTGTGGATGGGAAGGAGGGAGGGAGGAGGAGGAGGGAGGAGGAAGCCGGGACAGCGAGGGGGGAGGAGAGAGCAGCATCTCTATCTTTCCTTTCAGACCACGCTGCTAAACAGAGAGGGGAGGCTTATGCTTCCCTAATATCCATCACTCCCTGCTTCCAACGTGGTCGCAGCCGGAGCAACAAAGGGGGGCTCAGAGGTAAGATCCTTGCAACTCGTAAAGCTGTAGCGCCTGCGAAAATGGGGAGAAGCAGCAGCAACAACACGGCGGAAAAGCACCTGGGAACGCTCAGAGACTGCGGGGTGGGGGGTCACTGCAAGCCGGGTCCCCTGAAGGCTGAGGAAGTGTTAGCAGCAAGCGGAGGAAGAGGGGAGGGGATGGGGTCCGAGGGGTCAGGGTACCAGCTACGACACTGAGCAGCGGGTAGGTCGGGAGGAGGAGGAGGAGGAGAGGGTAAGGGTCTAGAGCTGGGAGAGCACATGCTCTGCCACCTGAAGTACGTGGCCACATAAGGTTCAAGTACCTACGGTCTGGAGGGAACAACTCAGTCGTGCGTGTCAGCAGAGGAAAAGCAAAGCTGTGGTTTGTGTGTTGTTTCCACTTTTTTTATGGGAAAGACTTCAGTTTAGGACAATGTTTCAGCTCAGAAATGCATTTTATAAGAAGGAGCAAAACACACAAATGAAATGTTAATATATTTTAGGCAAACAAAATGGGCTGTTTGACATTTACTGTAAGGAAATATTTGTGATATGAAACAAAGTATGCTATTCGACCTAAGAAACA
Source organism: Heliornis fulica (assembly GCA_013399135.1). NCBI lineage: Eukaryota > Metazoa > Chordata > Aves > Gruiformes > Heliornithidae > Heliornis > Heliornis fulica. The sequence goes on along the minus strand of VXBZ01009574.1, from coordinate 48,036 downwards.
GTGTTTAATTTCATTTAGGAAAAAAAAAATACCCAACCCTTAATTTTGTACTGTCCTGAAATGAAATTTATAATTATGTTTGATTCAGCCTAAAAAAATTACCAACTTGCTCATGTGTCTTTCTGAAGTGAATTGTTTATTTTTAGTTGTGGATATGGGAAGCTTAGGTGGAGGAGACAGTATAGCATTTATACCTTTGAGAAATTGATGTTTGTTTTTTCCTTGTGCTTTGTCTCATTTGCTTTACTTTTTGAGGTATGAGCTACTTTTGTTCTAACACCTCATAGACCCTTCTGAAAATTATTAACGAATAACAGCGGTAAACCCAGTGTTTGTAATTAATCATCTTGAACTATCTACAAAGGAAATTATCAGTGACTTATATGAATAAACCAAAATTCTTTGGGATTTTTTTCCCCCACTCTGAAATATAGAGTCAGTCTCCAAAGGTGGACATTCTAGAATATTTGTGCTTAACTGGAAGTTTCTGTGTTTTCACCTCCATGCTAGGTAACTAAAATAGTTGTAGTGAGTTGATTTGGTGTGTGAATGAGGAAGTTACAACTACTGTTCTCTGCTGCCTTGAGGAACCTGGAGGTGGTGGATCTGTTTTTGATTTGCTTTTACAACAGTATAAATTTACTGGTACAAGTGTACCTAGGATCAGCATCAGGTTTTGTACTGGTCTGCTTCATCATTGCCTCATCTTGCTTATAAAAGCCATGTCACAACAATGGGCTTTTTCACCCATTTTTACAATGATGTTAATTGCTATTTCAGGGCTTATAGCTCTGTTATTTTCAAACAATAAATAATAATCTGACTTCTGTCACCTTATCTGGTATGGTAGTTGTCAGCTCTAGCTTTGAAATAGAGTTCAGTCTGAAAATGAATTAAGATTTTTATTAAAAAAGAAAAAACAAAATAATGTATTTTTCCTGTCAGCCTACCTCACTATTTGCACAACTTTTTTTTATGTTTTTAATCTATATTTTGGTTTGGTAAGTCCAGGAATGCTTGACACATTTTTTAAACCTTTTATTCTGTCTTGTCCTTAATATACATCTGTTCAATGAAACCTCAAATAAACAGAGGCCTTAAAAGCAATCTTTTGTTTCTTTAGAAAAAAATAAACTCGCTCCATATAAAATAGATTTTAAAAAAAAATTGTTTATAATTTTGATTTTTCTGTGCCTTCTGCTAAAGAAATGGAATGTTCTTGCTTTAGAAAGGCTTAACTGTTATGGGCATTAAAACCAGTAACAAACCAAACCTAACACAAATCTACTACTGCAGGTAAATTCCATTTGAAGCTAACATTCTTTCCTACTTAGACAATAGTTAACTATTGTTCTCTTAAAACAACCTTCTATGAACTGTATTGTTCTTGAAGCTTGTATAGACTGGATGCTAAGCTCCCTGAAGTCAGGAAGAGACATTCCTTTGACTTCAAATGGTTTTGGATCAGGCCTGTCACGTGAGATTAGCTCCTGACAGAAGGAAGATTTTTATAAGCACAGGCACAGAACAGAATGATTTAGGGATGGAATTTCACTTATGTCATGATCAGGTTTGGGTTTTTTTTGTGACTGTCTGTTAGGCACAGTGTTTTTGAAGCAAAGCTTCATCTGTTTTTGAAAATGTCTGTATTCCTTGCTGTTGTGAATATCTAGTTTTGAGGACATTTTCTTCTAACTGAAGTCTCAGATCTATTGCCTGTTTGTGTCTGTATTTAAAGGCTTTGTTAAGGGAGTCTGTCCTTGGATATGACAATTCAGAATCTCTTAGAGAAGATTTTTTATCCTCAACAATACCATGCATAATATGCACAAAGCTGGCGAAAGAGCCTTCTACTGTCGAATAGCAAGTTAAAAACAATCATTTGAATTCTGTTTGTCTCATTAAACTAAAAGAACATGTTCTGTATAAGAAACTAATGGCTTCCATAGTTTATCTTATAAAAAAACCCCAACATCTGCCTCCAAAAATCCTGAAGGGATTGCTGTACTAGTTATGAAAAGGGGCAATCAGTTTGACATTTTTAGTTTTTCTGCATTTGAAATGTATGCAGTGTAAAAGGAACCATGAGAAAACCAGTATAGTTTTGTATAACAGAATAAACCAGGAGCATTTTACAGCACTTGTTAGGTACAGCCAGATTTGGATTAGGAAGTTGTGAAGTTTCAAAGATGATTCTTGTTAATAAATAAAAGCCTGTCAGAGTCCTGAACACTCTAGTGATGCTGGGCATAATTATCTTTAGGGGAAAATTGCCTTTGGTTCTTATTGATTGTGGCTCTTTTAATGAAAACAAAGTCTGCAAAGCAAATGATAAGTGATCTGTCACTCCTTTTTTTTCATCCTCATACAAAATAAAGCATTTACTCTCAGAGGACATCAGGCACAACCATGGGTTTATTTCATGTGAGTAAACGCTATGTGAAAGGGCATAAAAGGCTAGTGTAACTAACTACTACCAAAATCTACATATGAGCATCCCTACCTACACAAAAACACGACTGCTTTTGGGAGTTACACACATGCTTGGTGTACATCTTTAACTACAGATGAAAATTCTGTGGGGTTTTCCACTTAGATTATGGTTAATGATTCTGTCAGTCTGCAAATCTCGAGTCTTAAAAACTTCTTACACAGACCGTGGCAGGAGATAGTTATTTACTACAGAAATTTAAATATGTTGCACTCTCTTTGTAGGCATTTGTAGCTGCTCCTTTATAATTACACCCAAGGATTCAAAAAAATGTTGGTCTGATTTTTTGATTTGCTTTCATTTGCCATTATCCATGTGTTGCCTTTCATGCCTGAATGTTCATGTGAGGAGTAAAGGATGTCTTAGAAGTAATGTTGTCATTGGTGTATTTCTGAAGAAACAGTAGAAGAAAATTGCCATTTAGCCATCATGTATCTTAGGAAAAAAAATCGCTGTAAAATTTAAATACTGATTGCTATATGAAGAAAATAGCCTGTTTTCTAGCTGAAGAGCATAGCAGTATTTACATACTAAAAATCTATTGGAGATATATTTTATGCAATTATGCAACAGATAAAAATGATTAAGGGAAGTATATTAACATCATAGTCGTAACAATAGTACTGACAATGAATTGGATCAAAGACGTATTTATAGTTATGATAATTCAGCCTGATACTTAGCTGATTGACTTAGTTAACACTGTGTTTTAAATTATTAGCTGAAAAATAATCTTTGATTTCCACTGGGGTGTAAATCAGGGATATTTAGGAAAGTGTAGGGCTAATCCTTCTGTCTGTATAAGAAGAGAATACATAGATTTCATCTTGTGGGGAGAAAAAAATTTCACATTTCTTTTACAAAGTCATGTAGTGATAAGACAAAGGGTAATGGTCTTAAGATGAAGGAGGGCAGATACAGATTCTCATTAAGAAGAAATCCTTCCCTGTGAGGGTGGTGAGCCCCTGGCACAGGCTGCCCAGAGAAGCTGTGGCTGCCCCCTCCCTGGAAGTCCCAAGGCCAGGTTGGATGGGGCTTGGGGCAACTTGGGGCTAGCTTGGGGCTAGTGGAGGGTGTCCCTGCCCATGGCAGGGGGTGGGAACTAGATGGGCTTTGAGGTTCCTTCCAACCCACACCAGTCTGTGATTCTATGATTTAAAAAAAGAATTATGGTCTGATCCTGCCCTGTGAAGTTCTAGTGTCATTCTACAGTGCTTTGAAATTATCTGGTTTCTAATTATGACTGAAGTTCTGTTGTGATTTCATCGTGCAGATCTTCATCTATGAGGCATATGTATCGACTGCAGGAGGACTTGAATGGGTATATAGACAGGTTTAAAAAGGCCAGTTTTGCTTCTGTCAACTAGAGTGCATTCAAAAAGGTTTTTCTGATTTGGATCCACATTGTCACGTTTTCAAAATCTCCATACTCCCTCAGTTTGTGATTGAACTAGAGATTAAAGCAGCAAAGTATTACCCTATATGCAAGGTGCTCACTCATGGAGTGGTGGATAAAATCGTAGATTTCACTGGACATTACTTGCAATACCAGTAGTGAAGATTATCTGTGAGCACAAAGATTATTTGGAAGTTGCTGAAAAGGTTGTTTCAACCTAACCTGACAGATATTTTCATTATTTTCACTCTAAATGTAATGAAAGGGTTGAATTATTATGTAAATGCATTTGGTTTTAAAGAAAACATTTGTTTGTTTGCATTTGGCTGAAGTTGAAAGGATGCTCTAGTGAAGTGGGGGATCCAGAACTCATTGGCAATTTTGTATAAATGGAGCTATGAAAAGTTTGGGCCTTAGTTGTTCAAAACTCATGTATCAATATGCTGTGAACACACAGACATATGTAAATTGGACTCAGTCATTCCTGCCATCTGTGAAAAGGTCACTTGTAGCTTTCATTTCTGGAGGAAATGCATCTAGATACCAGCCATTTCAGACTTGATAGAATTTATCTGATGTTGATGAGTAATTTTCAGTTTTATCATTTTTTCAATTAAAAATCTTCTGTCAACAAGTATATATGTTGCTACATACTTTGTTTCCCCCCTTGTTCTGCTGTGTTCTCACATTTTTTGTCATTTCTCATCTTTTGTGTAAAGAGGAGCATAGCATTCACATCAGTGGTAATTATGTCTTTTACTCAGAAGAGCCTTGAAAGCAGAGTGCCTTAAAAGAAAGTGGATAAGGCAAGTCTCATCCTCTCAGCATGAGACAGATGTTTGCCTCGATATCCAGCCTCTCAGCTACGATGGAAGCCTCTCACACACTTCCAGTGCAGCATTATAATATACCTCCTGCTTTGAAGTTCACATGATGCTGTAAAAGCAGGACAGGATCTTGGTGATGTACTGTAGGGCTGCCTCACAGCGGGGTCTCCATTTGAAAGGCCATTTAGAAGGAATATTTCCTAGACAGTGACATTAGGCCAATCCCTAATGGGATACATGGCCCAGCATGGTGGTGGCCGTGAGATATCAACCAGGTCTACTCATGCAGGAGGGTGGCTGAGCAAAAAGCAGCGCATCCTGCATATTTAGAAGACCTTACAAAGATCTGGATAAATCCCCTTAGATTCTGTGGAGCAAACCTGCATGCAGAACCACAGTTGGTGTCTGGAAAACTGGTCTTGCACAGATACTGCAGCCTGTCCCTATGGGCAGGTTGGCTTCCTCATTGTCAAGTGAGGCTGCAGCTCCTCAAGGAGAACTTGTCGTAGTTTTACAATTGTTAATGGATTATTGTGGAATTTACTGTCTCTTACATAATCTGATTATATCAGAATGTTTCCTCTTGCTACTTAAAGGATTGTTTAGAAAGTTAATTTTATAAATGAGTTGAAAATTCTCTAGGATGTATGTCTAGGTCTTGCTCAGATTGGAAAAAGTTCCAATTATCCAGCTTTCAGGCTAGTAAGGTCAAGCTTCTTATGTCCTAGGCATGAGTCATAAAATCACCAAGGAAGATTTTATTGTGGAGTTTAATATTGTTAAATCTTGTTTAAATTCTTACCACTGGGGAGGGTGCTGTGTGATGTTGCTCCAGTTCAGAGAGCATGGCAACACATGGTGACTGACACCTGAGCTCCGAACTACTGATTAGATACTTCTGACTTTTACTGAGTTTTGGTACCAGGAATCCTTAATAAATTTTGGTACTCAGAATCCTTAATAAATCTTGGGTGTTGCTTTGCAGCCAAGTGTGGCAGGTTCAGATTACTGGGGTAGATTCCCAGACACTTATCTGTTATGTCAGGAGAAATTGATAGAAGAGTTTTTGAAAGTCCATTTCTTTTTATGTAATATTTGTGGGAGAGCCATTGTACTGTACTTGCTTGCTTATGGATCTCTTCAGAGGAAACCTGAAAACAGGAAAGAAGCAATATAGTACAGCATCTCATCTTGTCTTCTTCTTGTAGAATCACAGAATCATAGAATGATTAGGGTTAGAAGCGACTCCCAGAGGTCATCCAGTCCAACACCCCTGCAAGAAGCAGGGACACCCCCAACTAGATCAGGTTGCTCAGGGCCTCATCCAACCTGGCCTTGAACGTATCCAGGGATGGGGCATCCACCACCTCTCTGGGCAACCTGTTCCAGTGCTCCACCACTCTCCCAGGAAAGAACTTTTTCCTAATATCCAATCTAAATAGAAATTGTCCTGTAATGTTACTGTACCTTGACCACCTCTGAATGGTCAGCTGTAAATTTCATAGTATTGTAACTTAGCAAAAGCAACAAGCAATATTTGTCCATGCATATTTAAAACATCAATATATGACAAAAACATGAAATAAGTGAAATTTCCACATTTTTAGAGTATCTTCCCTTTGCCTATGCCAGCTCACTGGTAAACATTAGTACCAGCATTGCTGCTAAATTCACGTGGCCCCAGCGTGAACCATAGACTCCTCTACAGACTGTACATGCATAAACAGGAGTTTATAGCCTCAACAAACATCTATGTTATGGATATATGTGTAAGTTACCATGGCTTAGCTGCATGCCTGGTCAGCTGTGTGTGTTACCCATGACTAAAGGCTTTTGTCTGAGAGGCTTTAACAAATAACTAAGAGACTTTGAGTTACCTTGCACTGAGATTTCACCAGCATTGCAAACTGTGTTGCCAACTCTGTGCCCTGTATTTCTTTGATTCTTCTACCCTTTCCTTTATATTTCATCAAATCTAATCATACTATCTTTTTTTGTTTGTTTGTTTAAGAAGCTTTGTTTGCTGTAATATATAGGTACATTTTGCTACACTGCCTGGTATAATTCTTGGTGTGCTGGGAGGTGGGCTTGAAAGGCAAGTTATTAATTTCATATATTCATCTACAGTCACTCTTTAACCTGACAATCTTGCATCTTCCAACCTAAGAGTCCCACACAGAGATTTAATAAAAAAAGAAGGGATTCCTGCTCAGAAAAAATACTAGGAGGAACAACTAGGAGAACACACCGTGCTTCTGTTTCCTGGGAAGATGTGCTTAGCACTGGTGGCTGAATAGGAGGGAAGTACCATCAGCTCTATTTTTCCTTGGGATTATCAAACAGGCAGTGGGTTTGCTGATGCCAAACCTGGTCTTATTCATACCAGTTCAGATAGCTGTGCTGGTGGCAGTCTTTGGTTAATGGACCTGTTAGTGGTTCTGTGTTTGGCTCCACACTGATTATTCTTTTTTTCTGTTCTACACCTGCCATATATTTTCAGGGCATAATTCATGTCTGTGATCTAGAACATTGTTTCCTCTGATTAATTTTGTGGTTGTTTGTCTATCTGAGTAATCAGGCTATCCCCGTGGACACTTTTTGTATGCATGCCATATCTATCTGATGGGCTGCCTTCCCATGTGGGGAAAGCAATGATCCCATGTACTGAATATATCAAATTAGATTAAAATTTTTATTGACAGTCTGGCTGATTAGTTAAAGAGCAAAGAAAATTATAGTATTCTCCAGCTGTAATGCAAGGTTTCTGCTGAAATTTCATTAAAAAAAAGATGTGCTTATTAAAAAGTTAGATAATGATTTTATAATCCCTTTGGTTATATCTGTGTATTTTTAGCATTTCATTTTACTGTGCTTTAAAGGGTCCCTGTAATCTCAAAAAGTCAGTTTACCAGTTTCAATTTCACATGAATTTAAATGTTAATATTTGGTAAATCAGGCAGTGACTGTGTGTAGTTATTCTACAGGTGTAAGTGTATGTCTTTTTGTGTTTCTCTTGTTTCATTTTATGCAGTGAAGTTTCCTGGCACATTCTGGTGTTCACTGTGTGGTGGTGTCTCTTGGGTTCTTTTATAGTACTTCAGTGATTTCCCTCCAAGCCAAAACTTAAGAATGGTTCTGGAGCTAATTCCCTTCAAAAGCTGCTCCCACTAGGCAATACAGGTGACACTGTTACTTAGGACTTTCTTAGTCCCACACAATGTTCTACTACTATTTAACTAAGTCTCTTATCCTGTGTATAACGTGATGGAACACCCTGGTTTGTGTATCACATGCTTTTAGTGGCATGCCAAAAAATGGTGCTCTGATAAAAGCTTCACTTCAGCCTGTGTAATAACAGAATTAAACTGACTGGGGAAAAGAGACTGAGATCCAACAGATTCCCAAAGACATTTTGTCCAAGCATCAAATGATATGAACATGATCTTGCAGTATGAACACAAGCGATTCTCCATCCTGTGACAAAGGCCAGGCATCTTTTCCAGGGCCAGATGCATTGAGCAGTAGAGGTGCAAGGTCATGTTGACAAACAAATCTGGATGTGAAGAGATTTTGTGTAGGATGACAGGAAGAAAACAGAACTTTACAGTTGGCACTATACTCATTTCAGATTAGCTGTACTGTTTCATACGCCTTTCCTTGCTAGGTGGCATTGCTTTTGCCTGGGATTTGGTTTCTTTGGCAATACATTCACTTTTTAAAGATAAAGAGCTATCTTGAATTCAAGATAAATCTTATTAAGAATTGGAGTTACTCATTTAAACTTCACAAATGAGGTCTTAAGCTACAGGGAAAACTTCCCTAAGGTTGGCAGTTCTGTTGGTTTTATTTTTTCCCTACTGTGTGCTCTGTGGATCCAGGATCATAGAATCATAGAATGATTAGAGTTGGAAGGGACTCCCAGAGGTCATCTAGTCCAATCCCCCTGCAAGAAGCAGGGACACCCCCAACTAGATCAGGTTGCTCAGGGCCTCATCCAACCTGGCCTTGAAAGTCTCCAGGGATGGGGCAGCCACCACCTCCCTGGGCAACCTGTTCCAGTGCTCCACCACTCTAACGGGAAAGAACTTTTTTCTAATATCCAATCTGAATCTCCCTCCCTCTATTTTGAAACCATCCCCCCTTGTCCTGTCACAACAGGCCCTACTGAACAGCCTCTCCCCCTCTTTCTTGTAGGCCCCCTTGAGGTACTGAATGTGTGATGCAACACATTTTTCTTCTTAAGGTGCATCTTTTCATATATCCAGTTAGAAATTCCTTACTCAATTTTGTTAGGTTGTGTGATGAAAGTCCTGCAACTCCTAATGAAGTTGGCATGATGGAGAAAGAATAGTTTGACAAATAGCAGGATGCCAAGAAATAATCTATTGAATCTTACATCTTCTGCCTATATCAGAATTAAGTGTACCAGCAGCCACGAATTTCCCTACACTCAGTGCCCAGTATAAAAGCATGCACATGAAAATCTAGTGTGTTCTACTCAGTTTTTATTCACAACTGCAGCTGTACAGGCTAAGATTACTGTCCCTCATACCTCATCATTGTACTTCTATCAGAGGTTCTCACAGGTGACTCTGCCAGCTGAGCTGCACCCATGCACAGTTTCTAATCTGTTTGGCTTGAAAAGAGCAGTGGTGGTGAAGATTTGAGAAATGTATATATTATAAATATATATTTATAATATTTATAATATAATAAATATAATAAAACCCACAATATACTTATATATAATATAAAATAAAATCTACATCATATTATTTATATTATTATAGAATATAAACTCTATGATTTTATTTTACTGAAGAGGTTCAGTGATTGTTTGTGGGAGCAGCTATGTGGGTAAAACTGGCAGGGCAATAATGTCCAACATTGGAGCAAGTAATGAGCCTCTATAAATAATGAGCCTCTATAAAAGTGATTGTAATCTTTGCAGTGGACACTCCCAGGACTGGAGGATTTGTTGATAGTCTTGTGTGCATCAAATTTATACCACTGATTTTTTAGCCTTTTCATGCTGTTACATGGACATGACCTCAGGTTCGTACACATGTTGCCTGTTTAGGTGTAGTTTGTGTTATCCATGGTCATGAGTCAGTTAAAATATTTACAGACTTGTGATTCAATAAAGCATTTTTTGCTGTGGTATAAATTTATCTGTTTTACATTCATACTGTAGGTGTTCTGATGTCTCTATTCAGAGTTGAATCCCATGTTCTATATGAAGACATGCAATTTATTTTTAAAATGACAAGAGTAGTCACTGAGCAAAACCACTCAAGCTCTGGTTTAGCTCAAAACCCACCAAAACCAGTAAGATCAATTCTAACGCCCTTGTGTGGCTGTCTCTAGCATTTTGTCCGAGAACCTTTTGAACTCTAAAACCTTAAGAAACCCCTACTATTTGCTGTTACATGCCTTATTTTTTATCTTAATAAATTAATATAAAGGAGTTTCTAAAGGTGTCAAGATCCTTGGCCATTCTACTCATGTTCCATTCCTTTTGTGAATTAATTTTTGCTCTTTTTCGATGGACATCTACATCCAAGTAAATAAATGTTGACTGAACTGAGTAGATAGTATCAGGTGTTTTAGAACTGGCTTTAAAACAGGCAGTATAAATCCCATTATAAATGATGAATAGTTTTATTTTGAAAATGTTAGCACGTATGTTTTCTTTATCTGTTGCTTTGTCACTGATAGGTCATTGACTTATAAGGACTTATTCCTTATAAGGAATATTGTGAGTGTAGGAAAGAATTGTGTCACTGCCAGTTTGAATAAAATGCAAAACAGGTTATTACTTGGGCATAGATTTTAAAATTGATGTTAGTTTTCAGAAGACTGAGGACTTTGTCCTTATTCCCAGCAATAAAGCTTCACAGTAGGTTGATAATTTAGCAGTTTATTACAACCAAAGCAGATGAGTGAATATAGACACTACTTTGGACTCCAAATTTCTACATAAGCCAGTAAGTTTGTCTTGTTTGAGTTATTACTTATATATGTGATTTCATTTACATCTTTAGAGTGTGCTTTCAGCAGGACTTCCCATATTAATGAAAGGGAGAATGGTGTTTCTCTAGGTGTTTCCCTGGCTGAGCTTGTGCAGAAAACATTGTTTAAATGCTGTGGGGAGTGTATTGTGTTGTTAATGGTGTTGGGGAGCATACAGTGTCTTGGCTAGGATGTGCATGAGTTCTATTTGACCATTTTATTCAATTTTAATCCCTCAGAAAGAAGGAAAATGAAATTGCTTGATTAAAAGTAGCCTGGTCATCTCTAATAGTTTTGTAGAAAATATTTTCTCTAAATATTCTGGAGGACAACGGGGAAATGATCCAGTTATGAATCATACTCTGTATAGGGAAAGTTTTTCAAACTGTTAAAATCACATTTCTCTTAAAAATATGAACAAATGCCTTGAAATTGGTACCAATCCTTAAATGACAACAACATGCTCACCATTTAAAATGTTTACATTTGACTGAAATCGCATGTGTAAGCTCATATATCTGCATCTTAAACCTGGAATTCTGCATGACATGGGTGAAGCAGCAATACTGTGGGTACATGTACACAATGTGGCCTCGTCAGTAAGCTTTAGATGGAGTGGTTTGTGAAAGGAAGTTGATGTTTGAGAATGGTTTCAAAACCAGAATATGGAAAGTGTTTTTCTCACTGATGCTTTTCATTCTGCTCTTATTGTAAAATCTTCTTAGTGTTCCCAATGGTACACTAGGATGCAAAGCAATTATGAAAAAGCAAAAGGAGCCCTTAGTTTATTGGCTAAATTTGGAAAGAATTTTTGACATGGCTGACCATCCTTCAAATAAGATCTTTGTGTCAGAGTGCAGAGGTCAGGGTATAGAAGCCTTCGGATATCAAAAGGTGGTGAGAAGAATGGCTGGGATTTCCAGCAGCCTAAGAGTGCTCTTTTGTCTCTAGTGGTCAGTTGTTGAGGATGATGCCTGTGGACATCAAAGAAATGTCTAAACAGTGTTATCTAGGCCTGTCCTTTGCCCCCTGCCATGTAATGGGCCTCTTTTCAGGAAAACATTGGGAAAGCTGAGAAAGCGAGTTGTCCTATGCCAGTGCTATTAATTCAGCAAGAAAGCAGATCAATAACATTTGCACTAACCAGTAAAACAATCTGTTAGCTTCTAAAAATGCAGGTTATTCAGTCTATAAATTGTGTCTGGCACTTCCAAGAGTCAGTTTTAATGGTCTTTCATAATGTGTTTGTTATGATACCTTACTTCCTAAAAATTTCCTTTTCTGCCTGCTTTGACATATTGCAGAGAACTGTTCTGAGAAACAAAACCAAACACCCACTTGTTTTTAACACTCACAAAGAAGTTGGTTTTGGGGTTTTCTTCTCAACTGATGGGTTGTGTATGCTGAAATACTGTCAAAGTGGGACGAAAAAGAGCTGAGATTTGATGCAATTCATGCTTAAAACGTTGACTTTAATGTCTGCAAGAGTTCTGTCATAATTTTGAAGATGGATTGCAACAACAACTAGAATTTACAGTATCAAAACAAATCCTTTACATAATACATTTCAGCTCCTGTGTTGTCTATTCCATTTGTACAATAAATAACTATTGTTGACTGTTTCTTTGTGCTGAGAGTAGTAAAAAAGTCTGTTCTGAAAATGTTCTGACAAGTCTGAGTCTTTTCTTTCATTGCCTGTGTGCAAAAGCAAAATACATCATTTGGCCCTTCTCATTTTGTGTTTGTTTTTAGAGATGAGAGTTATTTCAATCCCCAGTTTGGCAAAGAGATTCTGTGAGCTTTAGCAGTGAGCAACTAGGGTGGTAGCCTGGGGCCCTGAGCATGTGTGAGCTCATTGCACCTAAGACAGGTAGCAACAGAGAGGAAGTCAGACTAGAAATGGGCCTTTGCTTGGGACTCCCACGAGTCTAACTGGGTTATTTTTGTAGAGTCAGAACCAATGAGAACTGGTGCTCATGTCATTATGCAGCATCACTGTCGTTCCTGAACTACATAGACACGAGGGCTAAGTAGAGTTTCTAGTCATGGATCAGCCTCCAGGGATATTTAATAAAAACAGCTTTTAGGATTCACTGCTGTCCACATTTTGCTAAGAGTGTATTATTAATTAGAATATACTTGTAATCTTTACTAATAAATTAGGCCACACTGATATACATAATTGCATTATTGTCATAAGGAAAGTATACAAACTCAATATTAGAAACTTAAGCCAAATGGTATAGTAAGTAAAATTAAAAATAAAACAAACCTGTGTTTGAATCAATGAAATTTTCATACAAATACAAAATTTGAGCTGGGATTTGTCAGTACATAGTTATGTGTTATCTTCTAAAATGTAAGTGCAATGTTTTTTCAAAAGTCTGAAATTAAACTTTTTGATGAGAATATGTTTCTTTACCATATTTTGTTTTTTCCTAAGTTAAGATTGAGGAGAAAACTTTCATATAAACATATGAGTTAACTTTAACTAGAAGAACATTTATAACAATATCACTGTTGTTGAACTAAATGTAATAACAAGTAACAGATGTGCTGGGATAATTATTATTTATTTGAATGGATATTACACTTTAAAACTGGTGTGTCAGGCTTCTATTGACTCACCATTACTTACCTTCCCATGTCCTCACCTAGTTAAGAGGAAGAAGCACTACAGATTTGCTAGCCCCTCTGAGTGACCCCAGAGATGAGGTTCATAGATAGTTTCCACTGCTACTCTACAGGTCCAAAGTAAATGTTTCTCACTTTCAGAGTATGGATGTTGAACATTGATGCTGCAGCTTGTACATTCCATAGTTAATATATTTTGCATTATATAATATTACTCTTAGAAGAACGTGGAGAAGAAAGTATTACACATCTTATAATATTTTATGTTTTTTCTTATTACACCTGCATTGATTTTCTTGTCATAGTTGCACCCTAATTTTGCAAGCATCTCTGTCCCTAGCTTTACACAGGAGAACGTTTCAAATGAGTGAAGAAGGACAAAGGGGAGTGTTTACAGAAATGACATCCTGAGCCTGTAGTTCAATTTATGTCCTATGGCTAAATAGATGAATTGAACTTTTTAATAGAAGTGATATGTGACTGTAAGTATTGTATTTCAGCAGTGGCTTAGATAATAGACATAGCTAATTAATAGGTCACTACTGTTTGTCAGCAAAAGCATATTCTATTATGTCATGAATGCATAATTTATAGGTAAGGATGAGAAGATGAAACTCAAAGAAACAAGAGAAAAATGCTATTTCCATTCTGAATACTTCCAGACAATCTTGTAAGTTTATAAAATTGCTTCTTTATTTGTCTCTAATGGACACTCATGCAGAACTTTCTGCTGTATAAATTTATAGACAGTCTTTCCCCACTTCCCTTTAAAAATGTATTTTTAAAAGTGGATTGCCTGTTGATGACTATGGCTACCACCACTCTGGCAGTTCCTGCTGCTGGCCACTCATTCCCACCCACAGCTGTTGCAAAGCCCCATCACATAGATGCAATATGCATTCATGTGATTATATGGTGAAATAGTTTAAGGGACTGATCTGGCTCAAAATCAATTTAGGAAGCAAGCAATAGATTTTTTTTTAAATCCAGGTTATGCTCTAATGCCACTTAACATGTCCCTGTAGGAATACATGCTTTTTATTTTGTTTAGGCACAAGAATGTATAGCTTGGGTCATCCCAGAAAGGAGAGGCACTCCTTTCCACAGACTGGAAAAACTGCTGAAAAATTTATTCAGACTCTGTTATGAGACAATGGATTCCCCCTACTGACACAGACACATTTGCAAGTGTTCATATCTGAAGTAAGAAGCGCAAATTTGACATTCTTGGAAGCACAGAAATTACCTTTTCCAAATTAACAGGTGCTGGCCTGTCTCTCTGATATTTCTGTGTATCTGCTGTACAACACTTGTCTGGCAAAATGATGATTTTAAAATCCATTTTCAAGTACTGCTCTTCATTCTACATCATTCAGTCTAGAGAAGTCTAATTAGAATTGTAAAAGCTGCCAAAAAAGTCATTATAACTTTGGTAAAGGGAAGTCAGGCATTGTAAATTTCCATCCCTAATTGCAGAGTAGAATTAATGGCCTAGTAATTAGATGATAGTGTCAAGTGTTATAAAAAAAAAGAAAAGTAATATATAGTGTAACTAAATATCCATGAATAGTGATGTGATGTCAATGAACTGTTCTTCCTCAGGAGACAGGTTTTAAAGTTGTCAAAACTCAGTGGCAGTTAGGCAAGTAAGAAATTAAGAATTATTAAGAGGAGAATAAAGAAAGTAAAAAAGGAAAACAATATTTTGCCACTGTAAGTATCCACTGTCTACCCATATCTTGAGTGCTGTTCTGGTAGAATAATGTTCTGGTAGAGCCAGAGGAGTCCTGGAATGGAGACAGAGATGACTGCAGGTCTTAGGAGTAGGAAAGGCTGAATAAGTAAGAGTTCTTCAGTTTCAGGAAGCACAGGAGAAGGGGATAGAAGTACTAGAAGGAAATGAAAGATAAGAAATTTCACTGGGTGTACTTATTCACTATTTTTCTTCATAAAATATTTAGGGGAGCCACTGGAATGATCATGCAACAAATCTAAAATGAAAGAATGTGTTGGTTTTATTATTTCTTCTCTTCTGGATTTTACATCTAACTGACCGTGCTTCTCTGTAGCACTTATGCATATGTTCATTTTCATCATGAGAGAATGGTTTAAATCTCAATTCTGAACTATGTCACACATAAAAAATGGTTGTATATGGTGCAATTAGATAAAACAGTGGAGTTTTAATTTTACAATCATTTCTGAAAAGCACATCTTATAGGATGTTAATAATTTTTTTTTTGTCTTTTGATTGTGGGTAACTTGAGATATATTGAAATTTCAGATAGTAAGCTTCTGTCCCAAATTTATTAGAAAGAATGGGATGGGAAACCTGTTAAAGGCATTTTCAAGAAACTACATTTTTAATAAGCAGAATTACATAGAGGTTTAGGGGGAAAAAAAAAAGCTGAGTTCATGACATTAATGTGTATTAGTATTTATTATAACAAATCAAGTTAATCTTAAGCCTCCTAAAATCAGTGATATGGGAAAAATAGTTGGACCAAGGTGCCCTGTGGTGCTCAGGAGAAGCAGCCTGCTTGAAATCAATGAAAGTTGTAATTTTCAAAGTTTTATTGGAAGTCTGAATGTCTGTTGGTCCTGTGCTACCATTTCTGAATGCATCTTCCTCTTGCTTTCAAATTATACCATTAGGCTAAGATATAATTTTCTGAAAGAGACTTTATCAAATGTCTAAAAAACCCCCGTCCTTTATAAGAAATATTTCCTACTATTGAAAAAGTGATGTGTGTGTGTGTAAAATATGCTGGATGCATAATCACAAGGAAAATGTATGCTGGCAGATGTGAAAGACCCACCCCTCCAAACAGAGAATTTTGCTCTTACACAGGTTAGAGGATACATGGATGCTGCAGATGTGGAAGAGTCAGACCGTTAAGGCAAGAATTTTGCTGTTATATAAACGCTTGTTTCTAACATGCCAATTGGTACAATATGTCCAGTTGTGCTGTCTCAGATACAGCATTTTGTACTGTTTGTGCTGTCTGTTCAGGGTGCTGTTCCACTCTTTCATCTACTCACATGAATTCTGTTCTTTTAAACCTTTCTTAATCACGAGAGAGGGTTCTCTGCTGCAGGGACAATGTACAGTGGATAATGAAATATGTGAGGCACTAAAACCAACTGAAATAATGGCATTAAATTGATATTATATTTTTATATTAAATTGATATAATTGAGCATCCTAATTTTTATTCTTAAAGAGAGACAGTTCATAATACCTTTATGCACCCTTGATGTGCCAGTCATGATTTTGTATACAATTAGCATATGCCTCTAAGTCATATAATAATATAAACATAGAATGTGTTAGGTTGGATGGGATCTTTAAAGTAGTCCAACGCCCTGCAGTGAGCAGGGACATCTTCACTAGATCAGGTTGCTCAGAGCCCCATCAAGCCTGACCTTGAATATCTCCGGGGATGGGGCCCCCACCAGCTGTCTGGGTGACCTGTTCCAGTGATCTCCTACCCTCCTACTGAAGAATTTTTGCTAATATCCAACTAAATCTTCCCTTTTCTAGTTTAAAACCATCACCCCTCGACCTATCACCACACACCCTTATGCACAGTTCTTCCCAGCTTTCTTATAGGCACTTTTCAGGTGTTGGAAGGCTGCTGTGAGGTCCTCCTGGATCCTTCTCTTCTTCAAGCTGAATGAGCCCAACTCTCTCAGCCTGAGAGGTGCTCCAGCTCTTAGATAATTTTTGTGACCCTCCTCTGGACACACTCCAACAGGTCCATGTCCTTCTTGTGCTTCAGAGCTGGACACAGTATTCCAGGTGAGGTGTCACCAGAGCAGAGCAGAGGGGCAGAATCCCCTCTCTTGATGTGCTGGCCACACTTCTTTCAATGCAGTCCAGGATGTGGTTGGCCTTCTGGGCTGCAGATGCACATGGGGGGCTGATTTCCAGCTTTTCATCCACGATTACTCCCAAGCCCTTTTCCTCAGGGCTGTTTTCCACCACATCATCTCCTGACCTGTATAGATAATGGGGGTTGTCCCGACACGGGTGCAGGACCCTGCACTTGGTCACCTCTTTAATGTTCCAAAGAGTCCCAGCTAATTATTCAGATAGTTCTGAAGGCTGTTAATCCTCTCAGTCTTCCTTCTTGTCCCTCACTGAAACTTCTCAAGTTATCTGATGTCCTTTTTGATACAGTAGATCTAAAGCACACACAGTGAACTCCAGTCTGTGTGGCATAACCATGTTCTGTGTTTCATTCTTGTTTCCTTTCCTCTTAATTCTTAAAATCCAATTTCATTTTGCTTGCTATTGAAAACAACAACAACAAAATCAAATGGTAGAAGTTACTAAGAAAGTCACTTAATATAGTGCTGAGATTGGTTTTCTTAACCAGGACACAGAAGTTCTAGGGCATTTTTTACTATAGGAGTGAAAAGTAATTTCAGGTACAAAGAAAACATTCTTGATAGCCATTTTCTTTGATCTCTATAATTAGAAATACAAACACTGTAATTATTAGGATTAGACAACACACAAGTATGACAGAGAGGGAGAACGTGATTTTCATTATGTGATATGTGATTGGGGATGTTGGTTGACAGCCGCCTAAACATGAGCCAGCAGTGTGCCCAGGTGGCCAAGAGGGCCAATGGCATCCTGGCTTGGATCAGGAACGGTGTGGCCAGCAGGACCAGGGAGGTGATAATCCCCCTGTCTTCTGCACTGGTGAGGCCTCACCTAGAGTAATGTGTTCAGTTTTGGGCC
>VXBZ01009574.1:0-28575 GCA_013399135.1 Heliornis fulica | reverse complement strand
GGCCACCAAGATGATGAAGGGAGTGGAACATCTTCCTTCTGAGGACAGGCTGAGGGAGCTGGGTCTCTTGAGCTTGGAGGAGACTGAGGGGTGACCTCATTAATGTTTATAAATATGTAAAGGGTGAGTGTCAGGAGGATGGATCCAGGCTCTTCTCAGTGATGGCCAGTGACAGGACAAGGGGCAACGGGTCCAATCTAGAGCAGAGGAAATTCCGTCTGAATGTAAGGAAAAACCTTTTTCACTGTGAGAGTGACCAGAGAGGTTGTGGCATCTACTTTGGAGAAATTCAAGATCCATCTGGACACGTTCCTGTGTGATTTAATCAAGGTGATCCTGTTCAGGCAGAGGGGTTGGACTAGATGATCTTTCGAGGTCCCTTTCAGGTCCTAACATTCTTTCTATTTCTGGCATGGGGTCCACTGATAGACTAAACTTGTTTAAATGGCTGCTCTGTTTCAGATTAGTTTTAATAAACCTTACAGTAATGATGTATTAATTCTCAAGAGCAGAATGTGAGAAAAAGGATCCAAAGTTTGCAAAATGGTGTCTGTAGCTTGTCCAAGTAACATCTCCTCATCTCAAAGGCAGCTGGATTCCAGTCTGCTAATACTGTTTTATACTATTTGCAAATACAAGATCTATTTTGTGGGTTTTTTTAAATGTTAGAAAGATCCCTTTGTACAAGCAACTGCACTGTCAGTTACAGAACTTTCCTAGGTAATGAGGTAGGTACTGCAAAACTGGTTCATGCAATGTGCAATTTAAAGTGAATATGGAATCCTTTATACTTGCCTTCCCATAGTAACATTTTTAGCAAATGGTTGCGTAAAATTGACCATATTGGTGTCATCTGCTCTAGTCATGTCTCTAGGGAAAGGGAAGAAAACAGGAGGAGGAGGAGGCGGCGTACTGAGCCGAGTTCTGCTTAACCTTCATTTTTGCTATTATTAGCACCAACAGCTGGGTCTCCACCTGCAGAATTTACTCTGCAGAGGAGTTCTGAGTAAGCCTTTTCCACAACATTTCTGAACTCCCATGTAAAGACATTTGCTGTAGGGACTGGCTGCAGTGGTTGCTGCTGTGCTGTGTATTTACAGGCCTTACCAAAAGGCAGCCAGCATTACACAGAACCACAGAATATCAGGAGCTGGAAGAGACCTTGAAAGACCATCCAGTCCAACCCCNAGATAGAACTTCCTATGTTTCAGTTTGGACCCATTGCCCCTTGCCCTATCACTGGCCAACAGCGAGAAGAGCCTGGCTCCATCCTCCTGACACTCACCCTTTACATATTTATAGACATTAATGAGGTCACCCCTCAGTCTCCTCCAAGCTCAAGAGCCCCAGCTCCCTCAGCCTGTCCTCAGAAGGAAGATGTTCCACTCCATCATCTTGGTGTCCCTGCACTGGACTCTCTCTAGGAGTTCTATGTCGTTCTGGGGGGCCTGAAACTGAGGGGCCCAGAACTGGACACAATACTTCAGGTGTGGTCTCACCAGGGCAGAGTAGAGGGGGAGGAGAGGACCTCTCTTGACCATTGTTCACAAGCAGCTCTACAGATCATATATGCAGGGGGAGTCAGCATGTGTATTTTCCAATTTATATCCCATTTTGTTATGTGTGAACTGGTTTCAAAGCCTTCCAGATGCAAATGGAAACAAATTTAACTGCTTTCTCACCTTTTCTTGGATGAAAACAAGAATTTGTTTCTTAGCTGATCAATACTGATGTTTTTAGTAGAATATTTGAGTAATTTTCAGAGGAGTAGTATTCTCAGGAGTCTCTTGTACTGCACTTGTCTACTTGACAGTACTGCAAGTTCATGACTGCAGCATTTCAGCATCTTTGCATTATTGGCCTAATTATTTTTATTCCAGAGATAACTCCCCATTATACAAGGGAAGGGCTGGGAAACCTGGGTGGTGAGAAATTAAGTCAGCATTGCAGTCTCTGTATTAACACAGTGTAGGATCAACAACAATAGTTCAGTGTTGACTGTCAGTTCAGCAGGACCTGCTGGTTCAAGCCCTGGACTGCTGTGTGCAGTCCAGCTGTGGTTACACTGCCTGTTCACTGTGAGACCCTCTGCCTGCAGCATAGTTAACACCCAAGGCAGGTAACATTTGCATGGAAATTTGGGTGTTGCTAATCTTTTGACATTGGGTTTTGTATTGTTTCAGTACCACATGGTTCCAGTGCTGTTTGTAGATGTGAATAATTTTCAATGTAAAGATTTATATAATCATAGAATTTTTAAGGCTGGAAAAGACCCCTAAGATCATCCAGTCCAACCATTAACCTACCGCCACCAAGTCTACCCTTAGACCATGTCCTCAAGCACTGCATCTCCCCATCTGTTAAACATCTCAAGAGATGGAGACTCAACCACCTCCCTGGGCAGCCTGTTNCCCTGGGCAGCCTGTTCCAATGCTTGATGGCTCTTTCAGTAAAGAAGTTCATAGAATCATAGAATTTTTAAGGCTGGAAAAGACCCCTAAGATCATAAGAACCATGGAATTTAGAACCATGGAATGATTCCATTATAGAACCATGGAATCTACTGAGTTGGAAGGGATCCATAAGGATCATCAAAGTCCAACTCCTGGCTCCACACAGGACCAGCCAAGTCAGAGCATGGGACTGAGTGCATCGTCCAGATGCTTCTTGAAGTCAGTAAAGCTGGATGCTGTGACCACCTCCCTGGGGAGCCTGTTCCAGTGCCCAACCACTCTTTCAGTAAAGAATCTCATCCTAATATCCAGCCTCAACCTGCCCTGTCTCAGTTTCATACCATTCCCTCAGGTTCTGTCACTGGTCACCAAAGAGAGATCAACACCTGCCCCTTCACTCCCCCTTGTCCAGAAGGGTCTGTTCTGTTGCTAGTGGAGGCATGTGACTGACAGCTACGAGCTTGGCAAAGCAGAGGAGGAAGGTGCTGGCTGTAGAACTAGCTCAACATATTCTAGAGGAGATCTGTTTCTTCAGTTTCTGTAATACAGAAGGTTTGCCATGATGATGAACTTTCACTGTAACATAAATTATTTTAGTGAAAGAAAATAACAGGAATCCTTGTTGACATTTGAGATTCATTCATAAAACAGTTGAAAATAGAGTCAGGTTTGACCCAAAACCTGTCAGTCTCATAAAGTTATGATCTCTACTCTTATTGCAGAGCAATTAAATTGTAGAGGAAAATGACAAGAGATGGGAAGGCTGTATGCTTCATTTTTCTTCATCTATAGTTTACAGTAATTTAGAAGTGAAAGGAAATTTCTAGCACTATTTACCTAAATAAGCAAAAAATCTACTTTTCATTGGAAAACTTATTTCAGAAGTTGTTTCTGCATGGTTTTGCTGTTAGCTTTGCTAAGTAGAATTACAGAAGTTGAAATATTAACTCCTCCACACCCTCCAAACTCAATACATCTACCAGCATTTAAACTAAATAGGTAAATATTTAATAACATGATAGAACATATGATGGTGCAGTACAGAGAGGTATCTCAGGAGGGGTGTATTTAGATCTGAGCTTTTCCACAGCTCTTGTATGACTTTGAAATATATTTGTCCTCAGACTCTCAAAAGTACTTACATGACATTACCTACAGTAGACTTCAGCATTAATTATGGATTCAGATGCTCATAGGATTTATGCTAATATTGCTTCACACCATAACTTCCTATTGATAAAATGGAGGGAGCATATACCCTTACTTCCCTGTTGTTCTTCAAGTGTGGTATTATTAACCATTGAAGTGTTTGGGAATTAGGATACATAAGCCATGATTTGACAAAAGAGATTTTGAAGATTCTGGTGCTCTTCAAAATTAAGAAGATACAGATTTTATTTTATTGAAATTTAAAACTGTGCTGTTGTGAGCATTCTCAGTTAGTGCAGTCACTTAGCATCACTAAGTTCTTCAATATCAGTCAAGTGACCAGATGATAGAATTAAGAAAAATGTATATAAACCCAAGGTAAGCTGAGAGAATGAAACTCTAATGATTCTGTAACTGAGAGTCTGATGGAAAGTTGTACTGTAATATGAGTTGTGTACATAGTTGTGCTCTGGTTTATTTGTTTTGCTTACAGGCAGAGATATGTATTCCTCTCTGAGTGTGAAATAAAACCATCCATTGGTACACATAGATGTGACTCCTTTCCAAGGGATATAGGAGGTTGTATATAGGGGTTGGGAACATATATATAAATAGCAGATGGGGAAGCAGGTACAAAACACAGCAATGTCAGCAGACATTGTGCAAGTATCTGACAGCTTGCAGTGGTATGGCATCATCACTGTCTCTGGAGTTGGAGATGGGTTAACACAGCCATATAGAATCACACACACCCAGCACAAGATTTGTTCAATTCCTCTCAGTTCACATTCACAACAGAACGCAACGTGCCTGTTCCCCAGGTAGAAGATGGTGCCACATCTTGTCTCCTGACCCAATGTACTGTACAGCATCCTGCATCACATGGCTTGGTATACAATGCCTTTCACAGTGAGAAGGAAGAAAGTTGAGAGTTCTTAAGAGCTGGTTTTCTAAGCACTCCAATGAATGTTACTCAGCCTGGAGTTTTAGAGGGTTTTTTTGCCGGTACGACAATTACTAGAGATGAAGGAACACTCTTAAGGAAGCGTTTTGAACAGTTAGATCCATTAATAGCCGCTGAAGTATCAGGCTGTAGCTTTTAAGATTTTTAATAAATGGTCTTTGAACATTCATTTAAGATTTTTACACAGGTACAGCATGACTGAACAAGTAGTGGGTGCTTTTGTGCAGCGTGTGAATAGAACTGAAACGTGGGTGAGAGATGGGAGCAGCGGCGGTCTCAGTTACCGTTAAGAGCGACGCAGAAACAGTCGTGACATTCTGAAATGTTCCTGTGGTGCACTGAGAAAATGAAGGTTTTTTTTTCTGGCATAGGTTGTTC
Source organism: Heliornis fulica (assembly GCA_013399135.1). Taxonomy (NCBI): domain Eukaryota; kingdom Metazoa; phylum Chordata; class Aves; order Gruiformes; family Heliornithidae; genus Heliornis; species Heliornis fulica. Next base: position 23,631 of record VXBZ01009574.1, on the reverse strand, counting down.
CAGTTGTAAAACAACGTGTCTGCTTAATAACATGTTCCATTGAAAAGCAATGGAAGGTTTGCTAAAGTATGATTCATCGTCGGCTGTTGCAGTAATTAAGTCTGTTACTTGCCTTAAGGTCAGCATGACCCTGTTTATTTTAATTTTTCAGTCTTGAGGGTCTGTGCTTTTGGTGTTTAAGGTGGAGTTTAGCAAGAGACAGCAATTTATTGTTTTCTCTAGTTTTTGGCAAGTATTTCCTTCCTAATTTTTCTTTTTTTTTTTTTTCTTCCCTACTCATTCATTATTGAAGCACTTGGTTGTTTTAGAAAACTTGACATTTTATTTTGCCCTTTAATAACATTTTTTTCCCCAAATATTTTACAAACATACACTATCATGGTCAAGATCCTTGTCAATTAAGTGATATGAGGAACAAAAGTCCTCATAATTTTAAATATAAAGCAGTATTTTAAAAGCCCTTATGTGTCATTAATACAATCTCATATGAAAGACAATCCTATTCCTGCTATCGTGTTACTTTATAAATAGCAGGTTGCTACTCTCACCCCCTGAGTTTCCTTCACATTTGTTAGTATTTCACAGTAGATGTCTGCACATTGGTTTGCAGTTCTCCTTGACATCTTTGTTTTAAAACTCCTGTTTCTTTAATACCTACAAAAATTGAAAAGCTGTCTCCTGACATGCTTTTTTTTTTTTTGCTGGCAGCACGATTGGAGTAGCTCTCAATCCTGAGTATAACTGTTCTCTGCACCTCAGAGAAGTTATATTATTCCCAATCTACAGTCAAACAGTAGAAGGACATTGAGGTTACAGGGAAAAAAAAACACAAAAGAAAAAATGCAGGCAAAAGACTTAGAAGAATTTACAGAGAAAATCCCAGACTGAAATGCTGAGAACCCTGATGAGCTATTGCTCTCCTGGAAGAACCCAACTCCAGTGTTTTGGACCCACAGCTGCCCAGGGAGATGTCCCAAGGCCATGCTGCTCTCACACTGCTCAGGGTAGCATTCTTCAGAACGGGGGCGCCGAGTCCACAGTGCTCTTCACTTGACTTTTGTGACCCCAAAACACTGGGAGGAATTTTTCACTGCTGGCCAGAAGGGACTGGGCATGATCTTTTCCTTGATGACCTTGATGAGGGAATAGTGTCCACCCTCAACAAGTACCTGATGATCCAAAGCTGGGAGGAGTGGGGGACATGCAGGAATGCTGCGCTGCCATTGGGTGAGNAGTTCTGGGCTCCCCAGGATAAACCAGACAGGGATCTCCTGGAGAGAGTCCAGTGGAGGCCACAAAGATGATGAAGGGCCTGGAGCATCTCCCCTGTGAGGAAAGGCTGAGTGAGCTGGGGCTGTTCAGCCTGGAGAAGAGAAGACTGAGAGGGGATCTCATCAATGTTTATCATTATCTGAAGTGTGGGAGACAAAGGGAGATGGCCCCAACCTCTTCTCAGTGGCCTATGGGAACAGGACAAGGGGCAATGGCCACAAGTTGGACCACAGGAGGTTCTACACTTTGGAGCACAGGAAGTTCCACACTAATACATGAAAGAGCTTCTTCATGGTGAAGGTGATGGAGCCCTGGGACAGGCTGCCCAGGAGGGTTGTGGAGTCTCCTTCTCTGGAGATATTCCAGACCTGTCTGGACACTGACCTGTGTGACCTGCTCTAGGGAACCTGCTTTGTCAGAGGGGTTGTACTCGGTGAACTCTGGAGGTCCCTTCCAACCTCAACAATTCTGTGATTCTGTCTCTGCATGTGCTGAGTGAGAACTGATCAGTGTAGATGAATGTAGTGTTGACAGTGTAGATGTATCCACAGACATTCTTGCCTTTGAGGGCTAGTTTGAGATAAGGATTTGACTCAGTTTGTTGTTTACTTGTTTATGACATTTGAGACATCCTTGGGTATTCTACCTGGCTTGGTCTCTTGTGGTGTGTTTGTGGGACCTGTGCAACTGTCTCAGATACCCTAGAGTATATGAAAGACCACTAAACTGTAAGGAACTAAACTTCTAAATATAGAGGTCTTCATGTAGACATCTATAGCAGCAGCTCCTGGTACTCTAAATGAAGACAGCCAATAAGGTCAGGGGAGCCATGTGAGTGTTTCAGCTCACATCGAAGTACATAGAATATCAGCTGGCCAGCTGAATCACTCCATTGATTTTATTGATTATAATGGAAGTTTCCACGTAGTGAACTAGTAGATACCTGTGGTCTGATTCAGTTGCCTAAATACAGGTATAACATTTCATTTGAGGTTCATTGAAAGACTGGCAGATATCACAGAAGACTTATCTCAGACCTGAGCTTCTTTGGACCAGCTGCTAGAATCCAGACAGGATACCCCAGGACATCCTAAAGTTAGAAAATGTGTGTGGTTAGGCAGCTGAATTGTGCTCCTTATTTCTAGATGATCTGAAAGGTCTCCTTTAGTACATGTCTGAAGTACAAGACTAAGCATATTTCTCCTGGACACCATCTGGGCTCCACTTAAGTACCCTGAAATCTCAATGTGGTAGGCATTTTTAGCCCATATATATGATACTTTGTGTAAGGTTTTATACACATTTCAGTATTTCTGCATAAACACAAAAGGCCTCCATTCATACATTTTAAGAAGGGAAGTAGTTGTCTTGCAATTAAAGCATCCATTCTGCTTGGCAGAACCCAGTTTTAGTTCTTTCACGCACAATCTGCACACAGGATGTTTCAAATCTGAGGTTGTTGTGTGTTTTGGAGTGACAATCCCCATTTTATCCTGCCAAAGCTGCTGGACAAAGCAGTCATTAGATTAGAAATAGCTTTGCTCATCTTGGGATACAAAGGCATTCAACTTAAGTGTGTTGTAATTTTCCTTTCTGTTTCCACAGCAGATCAACTCTTCCTTTGTTCTTCTGTTTAAACAAATGTCCTTGTAAAATATTTTCATGATGCTGTTTATGGTTTTGGTCCTTGTGCTTTGAATTTCTGAAACTCTTGTTCACCTGAGGTTATAAACTCAGGTTATGTCCGTTGTCTCACTTCTATTCCAGTGTTCTCAAACTTTGGAAACTGTGCCCTGTGGATTCCTGCAAAAAAGAAGATTCTTTCCTGTAGGTGCCCAGGGTACAGGGTAAATATTTCATATACCTGTTGTTGGGATAATGATGGGGTCAGCTTTCCCCTAACCACTGTTCTGTCACTTCATCACTTACATTACTCACCTCAGCAGTTCATTGTGGCAGGCAGACTCCTCCTTTCTGATGTATCTGCATCTGCAGCTGCACACTGACCGCACTGACCCTGTAGGCAGGATCTCTTATACATTCTCTTATACATAACCTCATCCCTTGTCACCCAATCCTGGGTACTGATAAAGAACAACAGACCCCCCTGTGCTTGTTTGCCCTTTCTCCTTCTCTGAAACTTGTGCTCCACATCCATATTGGAAGCAGGGAGGCCCCCTTTGCTTTCTGCATTACAGAATATCAGGCAAACATCATCATCTTTTACATCTACACTACTCTAAGAGTCTTTGAGAGTTACACAATGTTTCCAATCCCACAGCAAAGCCAGAGATAGGCACTGCAGCATCCTACACTTTATTCTAGACATTACCCCACACAGCATCCTGGAGAAATCTTGTTCTTGAGTGCTCTGCAGTCATGAGGCAAGTAAAAATGTGAATTTTCCATCTTGTGTTACCATTGACCTGGTGAATTATTAAAAGGGACTCTTCCACATGTGCCTTCACACACACACAAGTGTATTTCTTGCAGTATTTATTTTCCTTTTGGAATTCTCAGAACTTTAGCTGTCAATTGGGACTTTCAAGTGTCATCTTGTCAGGTTAATATGTTTAAGGTACACAGTTGTACAGCACTGATAGGAAAACAGACAGTGATTTCTGTGTTCCCCAGCAGAATGATTTCATACCCTACTTGAAAATGACATGACTGACGTCTCCTGTATTTAACTCTATATGTTCTATACTTAACTCTCCTGAGTTAAGTATAGAACATTTACAAAGCTTCTGCTTTACTCCCATGGTAACAGAAAAACATACCCCTCACTCTCCTAGAGCATTATTTACTACTTTCTGTGCAGTTTTTTTTTTTTACACATTTCTTCACATAGTGCTTGCTTTTAAAATTTAAGTATAGAATAGAATAAATTATGGCAGTTGGCAGCAACTTACAACCATCATTCAGTCCAGCTGCCTGACCTCTTCAGGGCTGATCAAAGTTAAAGCATGTTGTTAAGAGCATTGTCCAAATGCTTTTTAAACACCAAGTATATATATAGAGTATATATTTAAATTACCAAATAAACAATGAGAACTTTCCATTAATACCTAAATTGTTTTCAGTGAAAACTCTAAATCATATAATTATCCAACTTGGGTTCCTCAGGAGGCTTTAAAATTCAATTTTCTTCCTTTGTGTTACAGAAGAAGATTCAGAAGATATATTTTTAAGATTTAAAAGTATTATTTAAAACATTTTCATAGTCTGGGAAAAAAGATCCTCTCACCACCATCCCTACCCACGTGAGGTTTTTTGCATATATTAATGGTCATGTATATTAATATGCCACACATATATATATACATTAATGGTATAGCTAGACAAGGGATCTGATCTAGCTGGACATAACCCTGAAAGAGTTATTAGTTTTCAACCATATCAGCTCAGATCTGTGCCATTGAACACCAGAGAGGGAATTTGTGATCTGGAGTGAGAAAGGTTCCTTTTCAGCTGTAACTAGAGTTTAGAGCAGATTATGCCAGTCATGAAACTGTACTCTGAGGGTAAAAATGAGGTTTCCCAAGCTGTACTGAAAAATCATCTCTTTTCCTTGTTCTGTGTATCCTGCATACAAAGGTTATACTGAACCTTAATTCAACTGAGAGCCTAGAACAGTGCTTGATTTTACTAATTTCAGTGATACCCGAATTGAAAATCAAGCACGTATCCGAATGTTTCATGCTGGGAGCCATAGGAAAAAGAAAATTCAATTTTCAGAATAATTGCTTTCATTTTCTGAAGTCATGTCCTGCAATTTGTGACCTAAGGAAAAGTTTAATAAATATACCTTTCCCAGAAATGTTCTCAGTACATGTACTCTAAATGTATCTTGAAAAGATGCAGTGTTTGTTTAAACATGATACAATAGCTGTTTCTTTGTATGTCCAGCAGTATATTGAAGATAATCTCACAACCTTTGTTTTGATTTCCTATCCTTTAGTCAGAAGACACAGGCATAGTACCAACACAAAGATAATATTACTGCATATCTAATTTCTTAATCTTCTCTTAGCAAAATGAAGTACCCACAGTATGCACTATAAGCTTTCTGTAGTGATTTTGTTATGCATATATAATGCAAAAGGACACCCTCATTTCTTGAAAACCCCCCACTTTCTGTCCTTCCAAAAACCTGACACAAAATAGTTGATGTTAATAGTGCTTCAGACAGATAAATTGGTGTGTGCCTGGCCAGGAGCACCATGACCCAGCACAGCACTTCTCTATTAATAAGACATAAAATCAGACCATTTATCATTTAGTATAGCCAGCACACAAATTAGAGAACAGCTTGCCAGGGTATATTGTGGCCTCATTACTTTGTTTTTGCCATAGTTGCAGAACAGATAGCTTTAAAACCTTCCTGTGTTCTACTGTGACAGGAGAGTGTTCATGTCACGGTGACCTGAGTTGTTCAGTTGCGTACAGTGCTGACTCAGGAGCCTTAAGTGTCCTATCCAATTCTCCAAGCAGCAGAGTCCTCTAAATCAAAAGAAGGAAAACTCCATAAAGATATAATCACTGGCAGTTACCACAGGTGTAAGATGTTCAGCACTGCAGCCAGAATATGAAGCTTTGGGAGTAATTTGCTGGATGTCACTGAGGAGCATATGCTTTCACTACGGTACAGTATATTTTTTATTACACAGCTAGTATTTCCATGCTGAAAAATACTGCTAGTGCTTAATGAAAACATTAACAAGACGTACTTACACTGCCTTAAGTTGGTTACCATTCAGATATTGTAGTTGAGGGACATTTTACAGCTAATATTAAAGTTTTAAGTAGATGCATTAGTCTGCATTTTGTGTACCTCCTGCCTTGTCAGTCATTGATGGGTGAGTGATTTCCCCTCAGGAAATCTCTGCAATATTAACAATAAATGGAGAACCCCTAAAAGAGACAGTTTAGATTTCAAACTGATAAGTTCAGTTCCTTGAAACGATAAAATTTTACCTCTGCAGTAGTTCTTTAACTAAAGATGTTTGGTTAATGCTTTTGGATTGCAAAAATTATGTTTGTGAATGTTTCTTATTTAATATATTTTTGACAGGAAATACATATGCAGCTGATCTCCTGATTGAATATACCTTGATGCTGAGTTTTATTTTGCAACGTGATACATTCATTTATGGATGTTATTTGCTATCCACAGATGGTGAAGCATATTTTAGACTGCTCCCATTGTACTTCTGTTCACTCGGTTCATTGGATGGAAAGTATGATGAGATACAGTGTAGTGTGCTCTGTCAGAAAATAATCAGTGGAGATCTCTTTGAAGCAGTGAGGTGCATCTCTGTGGGTGATGTGGAGCCTCTAAACCTGTGTATGTCCTTGGAGAACCACCACAGAGACTGGCTCTCCCTCTTGCTCTGAAAGTGTCTCTAGGTGATCCACTCCCATCTCTGTGTGCGCACACAGGGCTGCCCTGCAGACTGCTGTGCTCCTTCCAGGAATGACAGGAAGGTCTGTGGTGAGGAAAAACCAAAGTCTGGTGTGAGGATGGCTCAAAACTCAACCTGTACAGTCAGTGTACAGTCATTGTAGGGTTACTGTTTATATATTCATTTCAGAGTCCAAAAAACTTCTCAGAGAACAGTGTCTAGCACCAGAAAACATAAAGGGTAATATACCCCAAGTGCTGATTTCTTAGAATTTCCTTTGGAAACATGTACTTGAAGACAACCTCGCTCCTTCTGGCTTACCAGTCTGCTTCCTGCTGTACTCTTAAGTTCTCAAGTGCTACTGTACTCCCTGGAGCAGATATGCGAGACAGTTCTTGGAAAGAGACTCATATCTCTTCCCTGGATGATAGTGAGAAAGCCTTTGCACTTAGGGAGCTGGAGAAGGGAATGACCTAGAGCTGTACAACTTAGGGATCATTTTTTACTAATTTTCCTCTTAGCACTTTGATCATCTCTTTGTAGCGTTGATTTGTGGCACCTCCTTCCCTCCCTTTCTCCTCCCTCTACTTGGCTTCTTCCTGCTGCTTAACAAGCTCAATTGGTTTTATGTATGTAATTCTTTTTTTTTTTTAAGAGAGTTTGAAGGTGGTCTGTAAAAGAATTGCTTTCATCCAAAGCCAGGAGCTGATCAAAGCAACACTCAAAAGCCGAATGGGAGCCAAGGCAGAGCTGCCTGACCAGCCGTAGACTCCGGGTTCTGTGCTGGAGAAATACTAAAGCATTATCAGCTCAACTGTGCTGGAAGCTGCTGATAAGGGACTTTCTCTGCAGTAACACCTGCAAAGTTTATGAGATCCTGCAGGAAAATCAAAGAAATCTGCATCAGAATACACTGTTTCCTGCAGAGAAGAATGTGAAAGCATTTACAGGATCAAGTGTCATTGCCCAAATGTATTTATTGCCATATCCTGTACGAGGCTCAGTCTGCACCGTTATTACGGCACTGGACTATCCCCCAGCTCTACATTTAATTTTTTTAAGTGGCTCCTCAGCCCAGTTGTCAGGATATTAAGTAATGACTTGTATGATTGTCTGTGAAAAGAAGATTGATGCTAAATCGAAAAAGCAAGTAAATGAAAATTGGTGTTATCCTTATGTCTAAAAATTGATTTCAAGTGAAAGTTATAATTAAGAGATTAGTTAAAAATATATATTCAGTCATCTATGAAAAGCCTAATTAAGAATTCTTCTGAATTGTTTTTGCAGATATGGATTTTTATCAGGCATTGCTCCCAATAATGATTATGATTTATAAAAAAATTAAGTAGCAATCCAGTTTATGACTTTTCAGAAACAGCTTTCTATTATGGTAAATTTGAGCTTTGTCTTACATTTTTTCTTCTCTATTAAGTTAGGCTAAAATATGGTGCCTTTTTTAAACACATCATTACTTCAAATAAAATTCATCTCTGTCTTCAGAGAAAGCATAACATTTTTCAGGGTAAAGAAAATTTAAGTTTTCTGTAGTCATAAAGGAAGACTAAATTATGTTTCAAAACTGAAACAGCCTTTCATCCTTAAATAATTAAAGGAATCTGAGTGCAATTGGAGTTTTCTGTTTCCCCAGAAAACGACAGTGTCGGCTGTTGCAGCGTAGATTCCTTGTCCCTAAATTGCCAACAAGCCTTAGTCTGGATCTCCAAGCATAGCTGTGTATTTTAATGGGTTTATGACACATTAGATTGCTTTGGATTTAGTCAAGCTTTATTTGTTTTGTTCAAAGTAAAGCTGAGCTTGTATGAGAAGTTTAAACGTGATTTTTTAAAATTCATATGGGGAAAATTAATTTTTTCCTCTTTTTTTTTTGGTAGAAAATATTAATTTACCATTTTTTCCATTATTCCCTGAATGGACTGTAGCAAGTGAACACTTTTCCTCAAAAGTAATGCTTGTTAACTTGCAGTTGAAACAGTTCAACAAAAATAAGAATGTAGCTGTTTTTAGTGAAAGTTCTCATTTCAGTGGCCAAAATAGATATGAAATAATTTGATATTAAGAATGATTCATTATATAGTTCTATTTATTATCTGCCTGAAGCAAAAAAGAAAGCAATGGCTTTTTAATAGTGTTTTTATTAGTGTTGTTTAACATTGATTTGTGCAAGTCTGTTTTCATCCCTTTTGATAGGGATCTCTGTGATTTTTTCCAAGGGCACAGAGGGCAGTTAACAAATGGACTTGACTCTTCAGTACGTGGAGAAAATGGAGTATATTTGATTTCCACAGTGCCCTTATTAATCTCAGCTGCAATCTCCTGAGAATAAAGACATCTCACTATTATTTAATTCTGAAAGGAGAGAACTGATTTCAGTCATTAATAGAAGCAATTTTGCTTGGGATATAAATTTGCCAAAAAACTCGGTGATGTCTTCCCACTTCTTGCTCTCCCCAGTGCACTTGAAATCTTGTCACCTTTCGATCTGAGCTCTCCTTCCAACGTCCTGTTGCTTGGAAACACGAGTCAGGGGAGGAAATCATCTCACTGTTCATGCAGGAGAAATCCCGTGTCTGTAGTCAGCTTGATCTTCAAAATCAAAAGAAGATATCATAGGAAAATGAAAAGCAAACACAAAAGAAAAAGAAGTATAGAGAATCTGGGTAGTCTTCTTGCAGTATATTCTCTCTATGGAAACAGTAGCAGAATTGGTTTTGGCTGGATAAAGACTGTAGGATTATGTTCCCTGTGACCTGTCATCAACCTCAATCAGAGTCTCTGTGTTTAATCATGAACTACTTTCCAATGTGGCATTTTTAGGAAACTATTAAATTTAATCTGGTCTGGTCTGTAGATAACATTTCTAATGTAGTTCCAGGGGGAGTATAGGAGTTCTAAGACCTGGTAAGAGAAAAGAAGTCAGAATCTCTGGCAAAGGTAACTGTGGTTTAAGTTAAAGCTTTTATGTGTCCTTTAAAATGTGATGGCTGATCAGGGTTTACTGGATTACCATGACTTTATTTATATATGAAACACAGAACTACAGACTTTCAAACAATCTGCTGGCTCTGCTGCTGAGGAATAAAGTACTTTGCTGATGCAGTTGATTTCAGTCAGCAGGTCTATAAGTGACCACTGCTTTTAATCTCAGTATTGAGTTTAATCTCGGAGTTGAGCTCGGCAGAGTATCATAATTTCATTTCTCAGCAACTTTTGAAGCTTCAAGATTTCTCTTTCTGGGTAAGACTAACAGTGGAAAATGGAACCTTTTTTGAAGATTTTGATGAAACTCGAAGGAGTAATAAAACATTGGTCTGGAAGTGATCTCAAATGAGGAAAGGTATTGAACTGTTTCCCACACTCCAGTATTATACCATAACCATCAGTGTTTTGAGTCCTTTTTTTCCTCTCTCCTACAGCCAAGCCATCCTGGCAGAATATTCTGAGGAAACAGATTTAAATTACAGAAACTATTTTTTTTATTACTTTTTATTTTTTTTCAGAAATTGGCAGTATTCCCCTTATTTACTATACCAGTTAGTGACTTTGTACCAACAAAGAAAAAGCTCGGTAAATTACTTCTAAAAATGATAATTCTTCGGTACAGGAAAAAACAGATTTCTCTCTAAAAGAGTAATTTTGTCTTTGCCCATATGAGCCATGGCTGTATTAGGATACACAGTTGCAGGAAAAATTCCTGTGTGCCAGAACCTGGTTTTCTGTTGTAACGCCTTGGCACGGCTCTGGTGCCAGCTCTCACTCTGCAGCAGCTCCTGGGAACCCGTCAGAAGTTATGATGGACCAATGACCATTCCCAGAAGGTGTTTTGATGGAGTAACCTGGTTGTGAGGCTAGTGGTAAATACACAAGCTACAGTACTATGCTGAGTTAGGTGGGGAAGCCAGTTTCACTAAGGGTCTCTCTTAGTAGTCCCAAATCATGAATTTTATATAACCTCTGGGAACAGATTTTTTTATCACTTTTGCACAAGACAAATCTCAATACAGAAGGTTAAAAATAGTTTATTCTTCCAAATCCAAAGCTAAATAAAGCACTGTCTATAAACACAGGTAGCTTAATGAAATAAGAGGAAAATGTGATTGCACAGTCTTGTGACTGAACTGAGTCTTGTAGATCTTGTAGTCTGTATCGCTACCATTGAAGTGAATCAGTTCATGCAGTCTTCAAAATTACTTTTCTTCTTATATTTGTGTACAAGTACCTGCCCTGCAATTTCTTTCTCTTTAACCAGATTATTGTTTTTAATACAAGTTTTCAAGAATTATTAGAGTCTTTACTTTTTTTTTTTTTTATTGATGGATTTTTGATTTTACTGGATGGACTTAACTCATGTCCAAACAGCAAAAGGGACACATGAACAACTTTTCTGGCACTTCTATGTGGAAAAAAAATGTTTATCTGCAATAAAGAATGTTTTCTCCTCCCAGACAAGTTTTAATAACTTTATGGACACCAGTATCCATAGTTCACCCAAACAAGCCCCCACTTCACGCAAGTGATGAACTGCCTTTTACCATAGCGATAACAAATTATTTTGGAATGACAGTGAGCTTGCAAACACCTTACCAATCTCCTCTTAGAAATGATAGAATAGAAATCTTAGGATTGAAATGTTGAAATGTTCTTAGGATATTTCAGAAGTATGAAAACTGGCTACTTATCCTGGGAAAATATATCTATAGCTATACTCTTTTACTGGAATGATTAAAATATATTAGGAATNTATATTAATTCTATATTAACACATTAATATAATATTATTATATTAGTAATATTTATATTTTAGAGTGCAAAAAAATTGCAACTTAATAGGAAACATTTCTCCTGAAATGACTTGTAAGTTGTATCTAAGATTTGTTAATTCTGTGTGTCTTCCTGATTTCCTACTTAAGTGTCTTGACTATATTTTCAAGCCTTCTTAACATGGCCCCCATATATTCTTTTCTTTGTTTCAGCTGAAAGCATTCTTTCTTTATTGGTCTGTTTCAGTGAGAGTCATCTCAAGCCCTAGATTAATTCCCATGCTCTGTCCTAGAGATAGGATAAATTTTGTTCAGAATTGCTGTGCTGAATCTTCAGTCTTCACAAACTCATAATACTCCTCACTGACCTTTGCCATGGACAACTACAACTGAAAAATCACCCATGTTTTATCATCTTTGTCCCACTGTGCAAAAGATCTCCCTCCAAGACCTAAGTGATGGGACTGCATGTCCCCCTGGTGCTGGCAGTCGCTCCGTGTCTTATCGTGACCAGCCGGTGCCAGGGCTCGTGTGGTAGGCACTGCTCTTGTGCCTGAGAGGGATCTCCTTGACTCAATCACAGCAGCTGGAGTACAGGGCATAGCAGAATAGTGCAGGTCTCCTCCAGAACCTGGCTGTTCAGCTGCCGTTGACCTTGAAGTTGACTCTGTGTGACAGACATTAACCCTTAAGATCCCTTGTTTTTCTAGCCATGTAATACTTGTTTATCATAGGGATCCTGGGAGTTCCTTGTTTGAAATTTGAGGGCTAACTTCAGTGGCTGACACTCTGCTACTCCCATTTTTGAATGTCTAGACTTGGCATCTATTTTGGCAGCATTATCCCTGGCTTTCTAAGACGTGGGCCTGACCTGCTCCATTTGTATCTGTATTGTTTCTTAGACTCCCAAGTTCCTCAGAGTGAGTGGTTTTCTTTTTGTCATGGTTTTAAGCGGCTCTTCCAGGTCCAGATCTTTCCCTTTTGGCTCCCCTTTATATTGGCAAGTGTTTTTCCCTGCATGCTTTCCATGGAAACTGACCGTGCGATAGGGAGGTGCCCTTTGATTTATCAGTAGTTGGGCTTGAGAGCTATCCTTCTTTGTCAGTGTGTTTTGTTTTGGTTTTAATAGATCTGGTCACTGTCTATGTTCATGGCTTGGAATTTCACAAGCATTTGAAAGTTTAGCCTGTGCCACCCACTTGTATCCAAGAGAGACATAAATCTGGGCTGGGAACGCTGAGTTCATTGAAGCAGGAAAATAGGACTCAAAGCCTTTGCTTCCTGGTGCCACGGAGTCAGCAATTTACAATTCAGGTACCACAGTCTGAGCAGCTTTAAAGAAAAGAGGGAATGACAGCCATTGTAGAGTTAGTGAGAAACAGCTTCTCCCTTGCTTGCTTCGTGGAAGCAATTTCTCCTCCTGCAACTGAGTCACCGAGAGTCTGAATGACAAAGGTTGATCTTGGCAAGAAAGCTTCCACGGGGCTTATTTTCTGGTTCCAGTGGGATGTTTTTTTTGATGAAGGTAGTTATAAAATACTTACCACATCTTACAAAATATTTTCCTGGATTTATGGTTGCATTTGGCTTGGTGATTTTATGATTCCCACAGGTACATGAGAGCTTACAAACTGTACACATCCAGAAAGCGTATTTTCGTTTCATTTTACGAACCCATTCACATAATTAAAACAGCACCCTAATGCATTAAAAAAATGCTTATGTAGTAAAGGATTCCAGGACTTGTCCCTTTCAGAAGTAACTTAACTGATTCCATGTCTGTAACATCATGTCAGTAAGGTGCTGGTTTCTGCCATCCTCGGGGTTGAATACAGGGATCCTATTGGGCCCTATAAATCCTGAGCCAGTAAGTTAAATCCCTGTAAATGGTGTATGTTTCTGTCCCTAATAAAATGTACAGAATGATGGGTGGCTGTGTCTATGAAATAGACTTTATAATCAGAAAAATAACAGTTTTCTTACTCACCACAATTAGATCCAGGTAGTGATTGGCAGAGCAAGTAAGTTTTTTCATTACATAAAGCAGCCTTGCATTCCTCTGTTGCTTTTGAGTTGCCTCAGGATGTTTTGTTTCATTCTGAGTGAATTAAAAAAAACTTTCATGTGCTTTAATGAAGCTTCTCAAGAAGCAAATTTGAAAATCAGGTAGACCAGCCTGCTTTTCATGGTCATGTTCAGGACAGGTAAAATCCATCCCCTTTGTAAGACAAGCTTATGCCACTTCAGTCAGGCTTTCAGATACTCTCTTTGTGCTGTATGAGTAATTTTTTTTAATGTGTAATACATCACATGGATGATATCTGAATTTTTCATGTTTTGGCTCTGTATTTAAGTAAAGAAAACTATGTAAGAAAGTGTGTGGAACTGATGATGGCTGAATGCTGTTTCCATTCCTGAAGGTGTAACTTTGAATGTTAAGATGCTGAGAGCATGCTCAGGCAATTTTATTTCCCTTCAGTCTGGACTTTCAAGACTGTGATGAGCAGTCATGCAGAAGCATATTGTACCTGCCCCTGAAAATGCAGAGAAGGATCCCCAAGCCTGCAGATGCCTCCAACCTAACAAGAGAAAATGTTAATTCATAATATGGGAAGAGATTTAATAGAACAAAGGATTAAATAGGTATCTGTTGGGTATCTTGATAATTATTTATCTTTGTTACACTGATGTTTTACATGTAATATAGCAAGGACAAATAATTACCAAGGTACCTGACAGTCTTACAATGGTCAGAAGATGGATTAGAATAAGAACTAAACATCCAGAGCTTTTGTGTGGAAACAGCACTAGTATAATTCATTTCAGAGCCTGACCTTGGGCTCCGTGCACATACCTCTGATAAAGCTTTTTAAGGACAATACTGATGTCAGGCTTTCCTCATTCTCTTCGTCTGTGGTTGGTGCAGCAGCACTTAAAGCGAGAGGAACCAGAGGGTTCTTATACCTGAGGATAAGGAATTTTAATCTGCTTTTTGTGTTGAAAGAGAAGATGCATCCTCGCTTCCATACTAGCACTGAACATCACTAACACGCTTTGCATTTCCCCTTCACCAAATGGATGCATTGCTTCTGCTCACTGCAGCTTTTCTGTGTGACTTGGTGTATATATGCAAATAGTTTGGCAGTAGTGCCTGCTTTTAATCCAGATTATGTTCTTAAATGTTGCCTGTGTAGTTTTACAAATCTTACCGTGCTTCTATTAACAGAATTAATTCTATGCTTCCCAACCGGCTCATATTAATCGAATTAACTCTATTCTATTAATTCTTCTATTAATTGCTATATGCAATATCAGTGCAGTAGTAATTACATACATAATAACACAATACAATCAAGTACACAGACTTGATTACATATGTAAAATTTACTTTGCAAAGTCATAAACACATATCCAAGTCATCAGCTTTTTCTCTCGTTCCCTGCAAACCCCCTTTTCCATCAAGAGCAGCATGGGGTTTCACAGTGGTTTTTCTTTTGCTTGACTGATTCCTACAGGATGCTTCCCAACAGGCTCATTTCCCAGGCAGTTCCCAGTGCTGAGGAGGGGGCTGTTCAGTGTTTAGGAATTACTGCCACAAACAGGAAGCGTTTCATGCTTTCTATTCACAGTTACTTGAGGAGGGAAAGGACATGGGGCCCAGGGCAAGAGCTACTTTGTAATAGGAAGAGAAAGCTGACATGGCTTTTGGTTATAGCAGCTCATTGTGTCCCCTGTGGAACGCAGGCGGCGGTTAAGTACGTGGGATATTCAGCTGGAAGAGACTGACTCCCCCATGGCAGAATGAGCAAATCATGCAGTTTCACTGACAGTGAAGCCCTAGTAATGAAATGCAAAATCAGATGGATAGTTGATAATCTTGCCTTCTAATAAAAAATTAACTAATTAAATAATAAATAAATAAATAGATGTGTGTTTGCAGGAAAAGAATGTTACTTAGGGTGAGAATAAAAAGCCATCATCTTTCACAGTATCTGAGTTACAGCAAAGTTACATTATTTTTACCTGCTTTAGCCCAGAGTTTTCAGCCATGATGGGCCATGCAAAGATAAAGACAAAATACTGTGTTATTTCCCTCTTCCTTTAACGTTTCTTCCATTCAAACCATGTAAAACAGAAAGACTGTTTAACAAATGAGACTGATGGCTATTGAAAAGGCATCTCCTCAATTGCCATATAAACCAAGGAATGACTCGAATCAGATATCTAGCCACATCTTCAAGAAGGTGTCAAAGCTTGCTGCCTTTCTGCTGAACTACAGAAAGCTGCTACTTCTAGATAACTTCCTGTAATTTACCAGCAGGATCTGCTCAGTGACTGCTGCAGTCAATGTTCTTTGCCTTTCTTTGTGGACAATGGAGCTTCTCTCTTTCATGAGAATGTTGTAGTCTGACATCAAGATGCAGCGATTGAGCTCTGAGTGCTAAAGTTGAAATACCTTTTTTTTTATTATTCTTCTTGTCTTTTTTTTTTTTTCTTTTTTGAGAAGATGGGAAATTCTTACGCTGGTCAGCTCAAGACAACACGGTTTGAGGAAGTGTTGCATAATTCGATCGAGGCGTCTCTCCGCTCAAACAACTTAGTTCCCAGACCAATCTTTTCACAGCTGTATTTGGAAGCTGAACAGCAACTGTCATCACTGGAAGGTAGGAAATAGTGGAATTCATATTTCTTCTCAAAGGCAATCCTGCTCGTTGATCTCCCACAGCACATACATTTCAAATCAGAATACAGAAACCAAAAGTATGTCAAGTTTTTCTTTGGAATTTTAATGACCTGCAAATATATATGTGTGTGTACATATATACATATTTTGGAATTTGATTAAAAATACAAACTGCAATGTCTTTTATTTTGGTAAAATTAAGCCACTTTCTTGCCCAGTTCTCACAATACAGAAATTGTTCCATTAAATGTGTGCATGAACCTTTGGAGATTTGGAACATAAATCTGTTATCCTATATTTTATCATACCCTGCTCAAAGTTATACAGTAAATGGTGGGAAACACATGATAGATTTATAAAAGATTTATGCTACAGCTGATTTTCATTGTGAATGAATACAGCATAACTACTTTGGCTTTTAAGAAGTTTTATAATTACTTTGAGCATAATATTTGTTGCTATTCTATGGATGCAAAGGTAAAAATTCAGAATGTGTTCTCTCATAAACCCTGTACAGTTAGTATTCAGCACATGGGATTTGTCACTGAAATTTTTGGTTTGCTTAGAGAAGCTTTTTGGCCAAGTTTTTGTTTGTTTGGATGTTTTTCTTAATTGCAAGTTGCATAGTTTAAATGAACTGCATAGATCTGATAAGGAAACTCATGATACTTTGGTGGGCTGTTACCCGTAACTGTGTTGTGGTTTTTGGTGAGTTTACTGGTGTGTGCAGAATGCTGGCAGGTTGGTGCAAGGTTTTGCTTAATAGTTTCATTATTTAGCCATTTCTGTCAGCAGGGTGTGAAGCACTCAGCTCACACACCGTTAGGCATCTCTTCTTTGTTTCGCTTCCTAATATAGGACACTATAATGAATACATATTCATTATAATTATATTCTAATTCATTATAATTCCCTACACAAAGTAACCTTTCCATCAAACTCTTCTGTGAGGTTTTCATAAACTTTTCCATGGCAACCAACTATGATGTCACAAAATGGATTATGACATCACTTGGGAGAGATGCTACAATGCATTGTTCAGGGACAAAAGTACAGTTTCACACTTCTGTTGTTACTTTCGAGGACATCAAAGAACTGTCTAAACCTTGAGGGGCTGATTGTGTTTCCTTTGCAGTTAATGGTAACAGAATTGAACTGTAATCAATTAATCTCACAACAGCCAGGCAGAGAACATTCCCTTCATGGAAGTTTCAAACTTTAGAGCTTTTCCTAGGTGTTCCTCAAGTGGGAGAGGACTGCAAGTTGGCATCATCTACTCCAGTCTCATCATAAATTGAGATTTCCAATTCCAGCTATGTGAATCACTGGGTTCAGAGGGTCAGGAGGTATCTGAAGCAGAGCACCTTCCTTGGGCCCTTGTATTAGCCCTGGTCCTCCTCTCTCATTGTCATCTTTCCTTGGCCCTGGCTTTCTGAGATGTTGATAGACATAGACTATCCTTGGTCATAACTGCCTCTTGGTCCTCAATACAGCAGGTTTTTTCCTGTGGAGAAGGAGACATGATATAAATAATTTAGACAAGGTGGTGCAGTGGGTCAGCACAGCCCATGTGTTTTGGCTTTCCATTCTGTGGACTGCCAATACGTTATAGATGTTCAAAGCAGTAATTGGCCACAAAACCAGGTACTGGTAAATAAGGCTGATATTATGGATTTTTGTCTCTGATTATGTTAAAATATCAAAATTGCTGGAGAGCCTGACAATTGAGTATATAATCAGCTTAAGAAAAACACAAGTGCAGGTTTTTTTAAGCTTTATCAATTGCCTGTTGTAACTTATCATTATGATTAGTATTTTATTTTGTTGTTTAAAAAACATTTTTCTGTCTCCTGTTGATACATAAATGACCATATTAACCAGGAAACCATATGTAGCCACTGACACCTTCCTAATATTGTTACTTATCTGATGAGCTAATTGATGCCTAAAGATAGTTTATTTGTGCAAAAAAAAGACTGTAGTGTGCCTGGAGACAAGTGAAATAAGCCTGTTGGTCCCTTCTGGCCTAGATGTTACATTTTTTGCTAAGAACACACAAACTTGTATTTTCCAGGGAATATGGTTTTCCAGTCTACGTGTTCTAGATTTGAAAAAAATATACAAATTATAAACATATGCCTTTATAGTCATTTATACAATTACATTTGCCTATGAAATTATTTGTAGCTATGTAAATTAGAAGTATCACATCCAACAAAGTTGGGTTAGAAATAATGTGAGATTTCTATGGCTCCAATATTAGTATTTGTTTCCATTCTGTGGTTTGGATTTTTTTTTCTACCTTTTATTATTGATGTGTTTCCTCTCTTCTCCAGACCTGGCAAATTCATGCAGTGCTCAACATAGTCCAAACCCATTAAAATAACCCAATATAACAAGCCTCTTGCTAGATTGTTCATTTTATCAAAAGGCCTGCAGTTTGCATTGGCTGTACATTTCTAATGAAGGTCTTCTAAAGTCTTCTTAAATTTTTAGTCTTTGTAATCATAGAATATATCTACAAATGCCAATAAATTGTCTGAAAGTTAAGGAATTTTCTAGAAATGGGCATTAAAATGTCTTTAGCATAGAAGGCAAGGTTATTTGGTTCTCACATGTTTAGATTTCTTCCATATCAGGTTCAGATTTCTTGCATATCTCTGCCTAGTTATTATCATATAAATTGTAAATGAAATTTCTGGACTAGATTGTTGGTTATTAGAAGTCACTATGTGCAGATCAGTGGGTCTTTAATCTGATTCTTCACTTCTGAAATCAATATCCTATTTGAATCACAGTCACATTCACAGTTTCAGTTCCCTAATGGCATCTTACTTCTCAAACCCCAAAATTGCCTCTTCCATTTTCCCCTTGTGCTCTCAGACGCGTTTTGGTGCTGTTTGAGCCCTGTGTATTATGTTTGTTTCAAAGAGATGTGAAACCAATTCTGAAAAGCTGGTGACAAGCATTATTTCTCTGTTAGCATCCAGGTTCTCTTCCACAGATCTGAGTGGGAAAAGGTGGGAAAAGGTGGGAAGAAGGGAAGGGTGGTGTGGCAAAGCTGTGCAGAGCAGCAGGGGCAGCTGCCTCTGCTGCAGTGAGGCTGTTCAGGGAGCGTTCCTGTATTCACAGCTTTGCCACAAACTCATGCTGGTGGTTTACTGGTTCCTTCTCTCATCTGCATTTGAGGGAGGCTGTGTTCATTGGTACATTATATTTTGTGGTAGCTGATTTAAAGCCCCGATGCTGCAGTCATTTTGTGGATATCAGCCCTTGAAATAGACCCACCGAGAAAAAAATTGCATGTATGTTAAAATACTCACTGAACTTGACTTACTTTTAAATTAAGGAAAGAACAATTCTCCATGTGAAATGTCTCAATCACAAGCATACAAGCATCAAGGTCTAATAAATCCTTTGTGAGAACTGGAAAGAACTCCTTGAAGCATATAATGGTGTTTATGGAATCTATGAATAAATTTTAATTCAATAAAACATGGACAAAATCTCCACAGCATGTTTTCTGGTTTAATGGTGTTACACGAGCTGACTGCCTAGTTCTGTAACATGCAAAGGAAGAACTATGGTCCTGAGTCCACTTGTGCCATCATCTTGTCTCTGGTTTTGGGTGCTGGATTGTGTGTTTTTTCGGGGTTGCTTAAGAAGATGTGGAACAGATGCATGCAAGCACTGAGATCTTTGAAGGGGCCATGCTTTAAAAGCAAAATGGAAGCAGAAACTGTAAACCCTTTTCAAAACAAGTAGCAGAAACCCTGGTGATGCCTTTACAGGTGACAACAGCTCATTCTTGTGTATTATAGGTACATATTTGCTCTTGTACTCTTAATTTTTGACCCAAAAGTGCTGTAGCTCTCCTGTTCCTTAGTCTCTACTTCCATTTACCGTCTTTTGTTTATTTTTTTGGTGAAATTACCTGTTACAGCTGAACAAATCTAACTGCCTCAAGGGAAAAATCCCATATCCTTCTCCTCACAATCCTCACAGCCATTCCCATTTTTCTCTCTTTTAGTAAATGGTGGTTTGTTTTGGTTTTTTATTTTTTTTTTGGTCTTCAAATGAGCTAATTTAATACAGAAACCCAGTAAAAAAAATCCCAGTCTCTTTTGTTTGCTTTGTTAGTTTTCTGAGGAACTAGCAAGCTGGGATGGCTCAGCACAAGATCCGGTACGTGTCAGAGCTGGCACAAAGAGGAAAGAAGGAACTTCATGGCTGCGAGTGTGAGGCAGGAGAGGAGAGCCAGACTCACCCCTTTTGCATTGCATTTGGATGTTATTCAAGGTTAAGTCATAACACTTAACTTACCCCTGACTTAAATAGCAAAGATGGAGAGCTTCACTGTTCCCTTTGTTGCCTTTTAGCATTTTTGTCTTTAGATTACACCCTTAAAAGAGTCGTGTTTAATGTTCTGCCCTTATCTGTGCACACCAGGACTGAAGCTTGATGTTTAGACACTTAAAAGTAAACATACTCTTCCAGTCCTTATCTGGATTGGGGTGTAAGCCTTAACAACCTTTAGAGACAAATCTTCAAACTCCAGATTTACTTTATTCAGCTTCCTCCCTAGTTCTCGTTTGTCTTGTAGTATTTGTTTAGCTGTCTCTGTAATAATTTCTCAGTAAAATACAAAGATGTTTTGAGGAGGGTCATGCAAACAAAATAAAAAGATCCTTGATGAATATATCCTTTGGGATTCTGAGTGCCTGATCTAACGTCATTTGAGGCAGAGACCGTATGGCACTGAGCTTTGGAGGACGACTGCACTGTGCTTTGTTGTCTGTTTCAAGATAAAAACTGGGCCAACAGAATATTGTAGGAACCTAACTGCTATTTTATGGGCCCATGTCCAAACAGCTCTGTGACTCTTGAGCACCTGCAGCCCTTCACAACTCAATTTTGCCAGTGAAAGCTCTCGGTGTTTGCTACAACCATGTCCCTCTGAAGCCCAGAAGGGAGAAGCCTAAGACGTAAGAAGCCTCACTGGGTTCATTTAGTACTTGTGCCTTACTCTCCATTGTAGGTAAGGCTGGATCTGATCTGTCCTCTTCCTATTAACCTTTCATGACACTCCTCTTCTTGCCAGCTTTGTCCCACGTGTGTGCCCGAGCTGTAGGAGGGGATGGAGTCATCTGCCTTTCCTTGACATTGTACAGGGAGCAGCAGTGCTTCGCTCAGAGCTCTGGATCCTGGCAGGACACAGGCGGCCTGAGAATTAGGTGTTCTCATCCTGACATCATCTGTGGTGAACCTGCTTTCAAGCAGGAACTGATTCTTCAGTTTCCTATACAACATCAAGGACACAGACAATACCTAATTAGTAAAATATCTACTTGGACTGTAGCCAGGATGTACTGAAGTGCTAAGAAGTGATGACTTTGGGTTTGTATTGCCTATTAGTATTAAAAACAAAGGATACAGTTGCACTGTTGTGATCAGTAAGAGTTCAAGCACCAGGAGTTAGGCCTCTGAAAAGCGTGAGTTTAGCTTAAAAAGAGCAATATTTTTAAAACTAATAAATCAAAGCTTCTTTTTTATTTGTCCTTCAGTTTTTTTTTACTTTCTCAGGTGCAGTTGGGCCATGCTTTTGAACAGTTTTGTGCACAGGAGCTCTTTTTGATGAAAGACATTCTATTGTAAGCATGGCTGAAAGTTGGAGCTTTGAGGAAACACCACATTGCTTAAGAGTTGGCAACAGTAAAGTCATTGTCAAGAGGAGAGAATCCAGTTTGCTGTAATACTTTCTGTAACTGGGTCACCGTGTTCATTCATTGGTTTGTTGCCAGCATTTTCTGTTGTCTAAGTCATTTATGCCATGATAATTTGTAGCAGGCAGCAGAGCAGATAATGAGGAAGAAGAAGAGGAAGAGGAGGAGGAAGGCTCAGAATCAAGTAGTCCTCCTGTTGCTTACCAGGTGAAGCCTCCCCCAGAAGGATGTTGCACTACTGATGGTAAGAATCACGCTGAACATGCTGTCAGAAGGCATTTGCCCTACTGAAAAGAGTAGGACTGGGGCCATTTCCCTTATAACTCCTTGGAATGAGAGAATCTATTTATCATAGATATCCTGGAAAATATCAGTGTTCATTACCTGCCAGATAAAGCTGTATTGTTCTTGGTCAATCTTTTATTTGACAGGGTCTTTGCCCAGTGTGTCAGCTAAACATTTGTGTTGGGACTCCTGGCATGAGGACAGAACTTCTGTTCTCTTGGGCAACGTGCCCTTTAAAAGGTTGGGTTTGCTGAAATGAATGTGGTCATTCTCACGGCTTCACCATTGCTCTTTTCTGTTTAAAGTGCACCTCATTCCATGTGGCTATAAAAATACTCCAAAACCCAGTGAAATTCACAGAATACTGAGAACTGTTATTGCCATTTTTTGAATGGCTGACCTCAGCAATGATGAAGTTCGTAAACAGTCCATTAATTAGGAAAAAAAAACCCAAACATGATGACTAACCAAAAAAAAAAATCTTGTCAACTTAAATAAATGAAATTGATTTTTTTTCTAGGTTTCTGCCAGGCTGGTAAAGATTTGAGACTGGTTTCAATTTCCAATGAACATATTGAGGTACCATCAGGGTTTCTACTTGTTGGTGCAAAATCACCCAATTTACCTGACCACCTTTTAGTGTGTGCTGTGGATAAGAGATTCCTGCCAGATGACAATGGGCGCAATGCCCTGCTGGGTAAGTGTGATTGCAATCAGTGGATTCTTCTCTGGACTACAGTTAATAGCTAGTCTTGTTTTTACAGTGTGAGTTCAGCATATCTTCTGTCTGTTCCACATCTACAGTGGAACATCACTGGTGATGCACAACAAGATAAGAACTCAGAGCTGACTGTGTTTGCTTTGGAAAGATGCAGAGTGAGCCAGTTCATTAGAAATACTTCAGCACCTTCTATCCATTAGTCCAAGGCTAAAGTTCTTGTCAGATCAGTTTATCCCCTAGTTGCTGGAATTGCACATCTGGTGACTGGAGTAGTTGAACTCCTGACTGTGTGTCTTAGCTTTCCAAATACTGCCATGGTCAGACTGCAGGTCTGTCAAGTGGAGCTTTCAGGCTACTATATACATATGTATAGTTTGATGATAGCTTTGGCTACAAAATACTTCTGAGCTTTTAGATTTAAGTCTTTGAGAGAGCAAAAATATTCTCTCTCCACGGTGCTTGAACAATAGTATGGAGTCTGGATCCCAACCTATGATTCTTTTTTTTTGTTATTATTAAATATCAATTAGTATAAGTTGGAATTTTTCTAATCAGTGTAATCAGGTAATACTGTGTGTTTGAATAATAATGTTTATGGGACACTTCCATTTCTTGCTTTTCATATATTTAAAAGTCTAACTTGTGACATAAAACTAGGTCCTTCTACCTATTTTTATGGTAGCCTTTCTGATGGCCATTAGCCTCATCCAAACCAACTCAAATACAGAAGATCTGCAATCAGGTGAATGAATGAATGAATGAA